>CM033272.1:37046361-37533861 GCA_019343175.1 Oedothorax gibbosus
TGGAGTGCCTCAGGGCTCTGTACTAGGACCAATTTTATTTATTATGTTTATTGATGATATCAGCTGTGGGTTGAATAGCAAGTTAAGTATTTTTGCAGATGACTTAAAAGTGACGAGTACAGTAAATTCTGTTGAGCATATTGAGCAGTTACAAAATGATCTTACGAAAATTACTGAATGGGCTTCACGCTGGGGCATGTCGTTCAGTGTTAACAAATGTCAAACCTTGCATTTGGGTAAGAACAATGTTAATCATTCTTATGTTTTACAGGGAGAAAGTATCCAAGGTAGTGAGTTCGTTAGAGATTTAGGAGTTTTGGTGAGCAATGATTTGAAAATGAGTAAGCAGTGTGTTGAGGAAAGTAAGAAAGCCAATCGAATGTTGGGATATATTAGAAAAAGTATCACTTAATCTCAAAAGTATCACTAAATCTAAGGAGATTATTTTTCCATTGTATAGGGGATTGGTAAGGCCACATCTGGAATATGCTGTTCAGTTTTGGTCTCCCTTCCTCAGAAAAGATATAGAGTTGCTTGAAAAAGTTCAGCATAGGGCTACAAAAATGATTAAGGGTCTATCTGGTATCGATTATGATAACAGATTAAGATCTTTAAACATGTATTCCCTGCAAGGGCGGATTAGAGGGGGGAGGGCGACCGCCCCCCCCCCCCCCCGAGACCCGAGATTTTTTTAATGCGTAATATATCGAGCTACATATCACGAAATATCGCCAGGGGAGGAGAGTGGTCAAACATTGTCACGTTATTAAAAGACGCCGCCCCCCCATCAAAAAATTAAGACCCCCCCCCTCCCCCCATTAATAAAAATTCCAACCAATGTCAGTGAAATGTGCCCTTTTCTTCCTCATCGTCTGCTGGAATTCGGTCCTCCGAAAGGGAGAATTTAAACAGACACGGGGAATTGGGAAGTATTTACTTCTACTCGGCGGGCGTTGATGTTTTGAATGTTCTTGGAAAAAGTTATCCCCCGACTTCAGTACTTCGGATTAGGGGGGAGGGTTTTTTTTCTAGGGAATCTGACCCTAGAAATCTTCTGAAATATCTGACTAATTTGAATCTTCTGAATTATCCCCTTTGAATCTGAATCATCCCCTTTGACCCTTTGAATCTTCTGAAATATCTGACTAATTTTTCAGAATTTCATTCTAGTTTTACTCCCGTTTGGTGGAAGTTTACTCCAACTTTGAAGTGTAACGTTACTCCATAAACTTCCATATTTAAACGTGTCATTTTACATGTTGAACCCCTCTATTGAATCCCGGGATATAACGATTCTCCGTTTTTTGCTCTCCTTTCAAATGGTCCCAACGAAAACCCTATATCGTCAATGTATTTTATTCTTGACCCCTTGATGGAAATCCATTTCACTTAATAATTTGTCCGACTCTCCGAAATAAAGGTGATTTTAAAAAAGTAATAATAATATGATATACTTCAGACGCTTAAACTGGGTTAAAGAACATATTGATACTTTTTAAAGAACGGAAAAATGGTTTAGTCCATGCATGACCATGTCCAATTATTCCTTTCTTATATTCAAAAGAGGGTTAAAACAAAGATTGTTAACTCTTCTAAATCTTTTATTATGGGAAGGAAAAAGGCAAAAGAAGATATAAGAGCGGAAATTTGATGTAAGGATATATCCGCGTGACCCTTCATTCTTTTTGTGTGCAAAAAATAGCAAATCCGAATATGCGATTAAAACTTCTAGTAAAAATGGATTTTTTTCTGAGAAGTTTATATGTATGTTTTCGAAGGTCCTAAATATGAATATGAGGTTAGATACTTCGAAAAATGTGAGCTTGTATAATTGTGAGCTTGTATAAATGTGAGCTTGCATAAGAAAAAAAATTCACATAATAATTTGGTTATGGTATTTTTTTCGTCATATTTGTTTTAACTACGCATTTTTTAAAGTGGAAAACTTAAATTTCTTTTCTGAATCTCCAAAACTATATTCGTGTATACATTTTGAACACAATACATATTTTTTATACAACGGGCATTTTGAAATTGATGAATGAAAATTCTGCACATATGAAATTGTTAAATTTCATTATTAGTAAAAAACAGCCTTATTTGTAATACATAAAATAAGTCATTTAAACTTCAAAACTTAATTATTGAATATTATATTATTGTTCAATTTCATTATAAAACTTTTTAAAAAATGTCTATCATGTACTGTACAGAGATTACATATGCTTATTGTGGAGTTACCACACGGCCCTTATCCATGTATGATCTTAATACTATTTTTATGACTTAAAACTACTAATACTTTTGTAATACTGCTTTTTGTCTCTATGTAAAATACATAATTGAATAAGAAAAACGAGCTTAGTTACCTGAGCTATTATTTAAAAAGAATTTATTTTGTTAACGCGTTTTTTCTTGAATAAGTTTTGGATGTAGTATATTTTAAAGATATACAGTAAACTCCCGATAATCCGCGGGTGGGGTGGATTATCCGAGGGCCCCTGTCCCCCTCCCCCCCTGCAAAAATAATAATTTAACTAAACGCAGACAAATGAAATTTATTTGTTTCAAAACTTGTTGGAAGAATGTATTCCAAGAACAACGAATTCCTTTGAACACATTCAAAAACGATAAATACATTTGAAGACCGAATAATGCATTATAAGAACAACGAATGCATTAAAAAATAAGAATGACCATAGAAAACTTGGTGTGTGCTAAAATGTGTTCGGCCAGGTGCACATCACGTGCAGATTTTTGTCAAAAAGCGTCACTTGTAAAAGAGACTGCTCGCAATTTTAATTCAACTGCTTTGCGTGATTTTGACAGTAACGAAATAAGTGAGAAACGAAAATAAGTTGTATGATCAGAAGCCAGAAGACAATTCATTGAAGAATAAAGTAAGTCATGAAAAAGCTCTTTCTAACATAAGCGAATTGATCAAATTAAACAGTTTACTAAAGATTGCATATTTAATATATACAAACAAAAATCATCGGCGGCGTAAGTGTTCTATCAATCTTTAGTAGACAAAAATTCAATTTTTTCTAGGAAGTGTGAGAATGTCAATAATTTGTAAGCTTATGTATATTTAAAAAAAAGAATGCTTACATTTGAAATTTAGTTCTAAATTAAATAAATGTAAGGTTATTAGTCTAATTAGTAATTAATAATTTTTAACTAGTAATTAAATTTAATGTAATTAATATTATTTATTAGTATTTAAATTCATCCACAATTAGTAATTAATGTAATTACGGGTATATAAATAGATACTGCTAGAATAATTAATAATTTAAATTGATGAGGCGCCAAAGCTAATTTATGAGGGCGTCTAAAAATGAACAGTTTTAAGAAAATCCCTCCCCCTTCTGGTTTTGCTGACCTTCCCCTCCGACAAAATTGTATTAATCCGCCACTGATTCCCTGGAAAACAGGAGAGCTAGGGGTGATTTAATACAGTTATTCAAGTTCATAAAACAGGGAGACATGGAGGGCTTAGATTTTACTTTAAATAGCCGGACCAGAGGTCATGATCAGAAATTGAATAAATCGACCTTTAGAAGGGAGGTAAGAAAACATTATTTTTACAATAGAATTGTCAATGAGTGGAATGCTTTACCAGATTATGTTGTGCATTCGAAGAGAGTAGAAGATTTTAAGAAGAAACTTGACGGACATTGGAAACTGGTAATGTATTAGATTTATTTTGGACCAACCTTGCTGGGCCTCTGGCCTGTTGTTGGTCGACAATTTTTGTATTTGTATTTGTGTTTATAATAATTTTTATGCCGAATGCCGCTTTAATTGGTCGTAAAATTTGCCGCTCCAAAAAATTCGCCACTGTAGGCTACAGCCTACTTAGCCTATTTAGAAATCTGGCCCTGCCGACGGTAGTAAATTATTTTAGTTTGCATTGGATTAACACAGACTAAAAGTACTCGCTTTTTCAACCAGTTGATCAACTTAATATTTAGCCCCTGTTTATTGCTTGTTTATTTAAATTAAATTTATCCAGCAACAGGATTGTTTTCGAAATATAGATAATTTTAATCAAAGCTTAAATAAAAATCAAAAAACAAAATTGCTGCTTTAATTTTCTGTGGAAACTAAACGCTACGATTACCATGCTAAAAGTCTTCTAGATTGATTAAAATAATCAAAACTTGAAACCAAAGAACATTGATAAAAAATCATCATCAAAAAATCATTAATCAAAACTGGTTACATTTGCCATATAACTTTTAGAAAGACTTCTGGCGTTAATTGCAAAGCTCTATGTCTAGTACTAGTTAGGGAGCCTTTTGGGGTCAGACTTACGAACTTTGAGTTTCAGATATTAGTATATAGATCCAATATTTTGCCGATGAGTTCTTTATTTTAGTCACTTATTTTTTCAAATGATCACTATTCTCACTTTTTTTTATCTCTGTTTCTTGGTGGAACCAAATTAATATTTAAGTAAATTAAACTTTCATTTGATCGTTGTGTTACAGCTATTATAATCTGATGGATAAACAACTTTTCAATATGATTGACCCAAGAAGGACAATGCGCCTAACGTCCAACTAGCAATAGTGATAGAAAATTTCTGGGGAATGATGAAATGTGAATATTCCTACGAGAAAAAAGAGCCCCAAAACTTTGCCCAATTAAAGAGGGTGTATCATCGTCTCCTTAAATCAGTATCGGGAGAAACTGTTCAAAATGTCATGACGACGCACAGTGTGGCAGAATCACGATTTAGCTGGCAAAAAATAAAATGAAGCATTCAGCTGGGAATCCTTTATAAATATAAACAATATAGTTCGGGGCACCTGGTGTTATGACTTATTCTCGGTTTGAGCACTTCCCTTCCCCCCCCCCCCACCACCACCACGAATAAAGCACTTTGTGTTAAGTTTTAATCAAGTGAAGTAATTTCGCAAATTGGTCTCTACTTTTTCAGCTTTTTTTGCGATAAAAATAGTCTTTCTAAATTTAAAAAAAAGATGGATCGTGAACCCTCAGGTATGATATTGCTAATATAAACTGTTTTTCTAAAGTTTATGTAAGTTAAAATTATACTAAAAAAGTTCTAATTGTAGCTAATAAATTTTTTTCTTGTTAATTTATTTTCTCTTAGTATAAAAGTAAACTTCTCCGCACTTCCCCGCGGCGATTTTTGCAGGAACTTGTAGTGCATACTTCATATATTGATATCCAACAAGAATATGTTGCGCATGTTTGCGCCATTTTGATTTATTCACTTTTTTATATGGCTCCAAAAATTAAAAAAAAACGCATTTAAATAGCTTTTTGTTTGAAATACATTAAACTGGAAATTTCTTATGTGAAAATTCTGGTAAAATATTTTTAATTATAAAATATATTATCAGGAAAACATCATGCAACTTGCTTTTTGTCCGTAACTAGTGTAGAAAGTGGAGTTGTGACGATGTCTCAGAAACTGTCTCACCATTCTCAAAAAAGCTTGGATCTAGTGATAAATCTATAGTGAATTTTTTTAATTGAGAATTGTAAAATTAGTTCAGCAGGCTTTCTTTCAACTTATACGGTATATATGTATGTATATATGTCTTCATAATGTTGGAATGAAAGCATAATGTAACTTCTTGAGTTTTTTTATTGATTTTTTGTTTCTTAGGCGAGTCTCGAAGATTGATGTATTGTATCTTTTATTACAGAATTACGTTCAAAAGAACTTGTTTTAAAAAGAATGGAATTATATAATTTAATGAGAGAGAATCTTTGTATAAAACCCTATACGAAAAATTAGGTTTTTTTTATCAGAAATCCTAAAAAGTGTACAAATGGCCCGGATAGTGAATCAAGCGATTTAAATAATATAACCATTCGAAATTTTAAAAAGTAAGGTTTTTATATAAAAGAAAACTGATTTAACAAAAAGTAAGAATTTTTATATTTAAAACAAAATAATTACTAAAAATATCTTTAAAGTGTACTTATTTATTCATAATTAACTATTTTACATTAAATACAACTAACAAAATTTTTATAAATCACTCCAGTGAATTAATGCCAGCTAATTTGGTATCTTGCCAGACTGTGCGACGGCTAGAAGAAATCTTCGCCAAATGGGACTTAAAGGTGTATATTCGTGGATTTAAAGTGTTAAAAGTAATTAAAAATGTTTGTTTGTCAATTTGATGCAAGTAGCATTCATGTAAGTAACATTTTGTTGAATTTAAAAGAAAATCAAGTTGTCTCATTCCTATCAACCCAGTTATTGTAACCAAACATTTGTAGCTCAATCTTATAGTACTCAAACCTTATCTGAAACAATACAGTAAAATGAGGAATGCAATAATTCTAAACTAAGTAAAGCATAGATTACACCAAATGTCTTTTTTTTTGCTTTGTTTTAAATTAAATTTTTACTTTAAAATTTTAGGAAGTGTTGTGAAACTTAAATAAATGTATCATTAGACATTTGGTGAATTTTTCAAACAAGAAAGAAAAGGAGAAACACATGAGGCAACAAGCAAGCTTTATTAACAGTCTTCAATAATATACAAGTAACAATGGCCATAAAACAAGTTTATCACATAACTGTAAGCCTTGAAATAATTTGCACAGTAGAATAAAATGGACATGATAGAGGGTTTCAACTATTTGGCACTAAATTATTTAATAATTCAAATTAAACTGGCACACAGAATAGCAAAATTAATTATATTTAATATGTATTAATACATTATCACAAGCGATAGCAGGAGCATTTGTAAAACAGATTGAAAGTAACTGATGTATTGGCAGAAGAACCTCTTCATATATAATGTCCTCTTTCGTATTGCATAGTTCTGCATTTCAGAATGCTTGAGTTCTGCACAATAGTAGGATCAAGCTGTTTTTAAGTAGTACGTGAAAAGAACTTATGCTAAATCTTGCTCTGCAGTTGGCCTATATTTTAGGGTACAGAAAGTTTTGTGAAACAAGAGAACTAGGTAGAACAACTCTGTGGTTATATGAAGTGAGATATTTTACTAAAAATATTGACTTGCCGTTATCGAAACAGCTAAACATCCGTGGTGGCATCCTTGGATGACTAACAAATTCCTTTAGACGTTTACTGCATGTTTCCTTTGAAACATATGCTACGTTTTATGAATTGAATCATGACAGTTGTAATTCTTGAAAAATCGTCCACAAGTCATAACTTTTTAATGTAGAAGTTACTGGACTTTTCTTCATTCATATTACAGTTCCTTGTTCAATTGATCACTGCAGAGCAATTCCAAACAGCATGTTTACTTTTGTAAACTCTTTGGAATATACATCGGCTATTTTGTCATTGTGTGGCCAGTGGAATCATTCGGAGTATAGATTTCAATTAAATAATAATTTTTGTAATTCCAAATTTGATTATGATTGTCTGTAAGTATTTACTACATCAAAAAATAATAAATTGTAAGCACCACTCTTGCCATACGTGTATATATATTATATGCATTTTTAGAATGTGAAACCTTCTTTCGAAAGCAGTAGGCATATACTCCAATAAAAAATTTTCTATAGTAGTATAAAACTATGATTTGAAACTACTAAATTTATAGGTTTACTTTACATTTTATACATAATACAATACAAACAATTAGGCTCTTTATTAAAGAGTTTTGCCATTATATATATATTTAATTTAAAGAATTTCAATTGCATTTAATCCGAAAAAAGTTGCAGTTCTGCTTAAACACAAAGCAATTTGCATTGTTAAAATTTTAATTAAGAGGTTTGAAAAATAATGTTCGCTATAGTCTACTACTATTATTGTTAAAAAAAAGTAGTTATATTACATGTTTCTGAATTACAATTTTATACATTATGTTGCAAAATACTTAACGTGTCAATAATTATTTTGGTTTGTAAAATGCATTAAGTAAATATGTTAATATAATGCATTAAAAGTTTGTGGAAAAGTAATTGATGTAACCCTATAGTACCTAAATATCTTTATATTAGTTTCTTTTACTTTTAAAATAAATTGATTTTTTTATTACATATAATTTCATATTAAGTTGCATACGCAATACACGTTTTAAATCACTCGTATCTCTTTAATCCAAATCGCATGTGGTATAATCATTATTCGTGAATTCTGGAGTATTAAGCTCGACTTTCTTTAGCAATAACAAATTATTTGGAAGAATCTTGCTGTCTTTTTTAAAATCAAAGAGCTTCAAAGGGGATTTGACTTAATCTGCAGTAATAATAAATATTCTAGATAATATATTCTAGATGGATAACAAACATTGGCGTTCTAAACTTAATAATACTGGACTGTATTTATGAATTCCTTATCACTAACCAATTAATGCAGTTATTTAATTGCTTGCATTATTTTTTAAAAATTATACTGATTTATATTTATGCTATTTATATTTCATAAAAATAGCTTATTACAATTTTAAGGTCACGTTAATAAATTTGTTGCTTAAAAAAGTTAAATGGTGGTTAATTGATAACGATACTTCTCCATTCCTTAAGTGCACTTAAGCAGCAATAGTTTTATTAATAATCAATGACAATTTATATTTATAAAGACGGTTTTTATCAAGATAGCTTTAATATTGATAGCTAGTTAGTCCAGTTGGTTAACATTGTTTTTTTTTATTGTTTAACTTTTAACACTTTCGCTAAGCAGGATTTTTGTTTCCGCGTAATATATGATAGGAATATCATTATCGAATTCTCAGTTGTACTGCTGCCTGGACCGTTTTAGGAGTGACAGGGTTAATGAATTATCTTTATTATTTGAATTATAATTATAGGGCGGTGTAGTATTTGGGTTAGCTATTAATGTATTTGCGTAAATGATAGTAACCTTTAGTTCTTAGATTTGAATGATACTCATAAAATTAACTGCGCAATTTTAATCAATTTTTTAACTTTTTTCCCCGAAGCAAACGACTTTGCTTGATTTAAAACAAACCCCTGAGAAAGTATGGCATAATAAGATCAAAAGAAATAAACATTAAATAATAATTCAATGCTACCATGCTAACGGTATTTTTCACTTTGATTTTTTAAAGCATGTGTTACTTACAACATAAAAAAGGTAGCTCAACAAAATAAACATATCTTCTTGCAACGTTATATAAGTACTTTAGTTAGGAATAGTTAATAGTTATTTATTTAATTATTGTTAACGTAATCACAAAATATGTACTACAAATTGCCTGTTTTTTTTCAATTTCAAGACCATTAATGTGGTAGCAAGTCTGAAATTTTTCTAAAAATTGTTTTACAACCATTTGTACATACATGTTTCAGAAAAGTTATACATTATACAGAATTAAAGTTTACATTATAGTTAAACTCAACACAAAAGTATAAATTAACAGGACGTTTTTGCTTCATATTATAAGTTTCAACCCTTCATAAATCAATTTCACATCATTTTTCAATTGCAACATTACGTATATTTTTGAACTATTGAAATTTTTTTTGGGTTCATCAAATTATCTAAACGATCATTTTATAAAAGTAACTACGCATTCTTTAAAATAATTTATATTTTCTCTGGGGCTTTCAATTAATAATATTTAATTGTACAACATTCAATTAAAAAAATCTAAGCATTCGCCAGATTAATTTATAAAATATTTTTTTTACCGTATAATTGCTTAAAACTATTTTTATGGCATATAACTCTGCAAAACATTTTAAAATAGAGATAAGGAACAAGTGTCAGTAAAACATGCATTCCTTCAAATTCTTTCATGCTGTTCTTTGATATCACGTTAGCTTTAGGCACTAAAAGACACATTCTTACAATCTCACTCAACTCCTTCCGAACTGTCTCCTGTTTGTGATTACTTACAAGCGCTAAATATTGAAGCCCCTAAGATAAGCTTTTTTTAAGTTTACATCTGTGTGTAGTTTTAAGAATTGTATTGAAGCCCTTGATAATGTTTGTTTCTCATCAGTTTGAAAATGAACCTAACCATGGCAGTCACTGAGTGTGTTACTCAGAAGTTAGTATTAGATTCCAAACTTTCTGTTCTGGCAATTTAAATTTATAATTCTAAGCGGTAAGCTGAACAGCTTGTCTCATGGTCCTGTAGATTGATGGTGCATCGACTTGCAGATGGTGCTACATCAATGTTATTGGCTATTAAAGCTTCTTGATTAACAGCCATCCAATACCCTAACGTGTCCGTCTCATAGGTAGGGATAATAGTAACTTTTGCATCTTTGTCTTTCCAATCTTTTTTAGCCTCAAGCAGTGCATTAAACACTTCTTTGCTTGGTTTAGTTCCGCTGAACACATAATAGCGAGATCTTATGCGACGGAAGAATTCGACATTACAGTAATGAGGGTCTCCAAAATGAGGAACGTAGGTTAAATCAATGTATACTGGGTCTGAACTGCTTTCGATAGACTTGTTTTTCGATTGATATTCGCAATCCGTTTCGGGAAGGGAATCAGTTTCTTTGTTGGATTTCTCAAAGTCCGGTTCCCTTTCAACTGTATTATCTTGCCCGTTTCCTGAGCTGTCTGCTTTATATTCTTGGTAGTTGCTATCTTTAGATGATCGTGTTGTGCTTTGTTTGGTAAGGGTAGATAAATCTCCTTCTAAGTCCAATGGCATAGGTGGGGACGGCAAGCCCATTGGCTTGTCCCATTCATCCAAACTGAAAGATTTTGCTTCTGCTGAATCTCGGCTTATTGACTGAATGGAACTTTCTGTTGGCTGTTGCTCTTGGATCAATGACCTTTCTATTGATGAACTAGTAGTACTTGAAGATCTATTAACTACTTCTGAAGTTTCTAACTGAGTACTTGCTTGCGTTTCTCTTCTCTCATGGGTTGTTTGTGTTGTCTCCATAGCTAGCTTTTTGGCATCTGTAGCTACTTTTTTGTCAATGTCTTGATGACTTTCTTTACAGAAGGTAGTTGATTCTATGCTTTTTTCTTTCTTAGATTCTGAAGAATGTTCTGCAAGTCTTTCTTCGAGCATTTTTCTTCTAAAAGTTTCTTCGATCGGTTTAGTTATTAAAGAAAATGGATCAAATTCGGCGAGGTGCAATTCTTCTCTATTTATTTCAGAAGTACTTTCAGTTGTTATAATGTTTTCCGATGCTATTTCTGAAGTTTGACTTTCAAAAATTTCGATAGCATTATTTTGTCCTGCAAAGCTCTCTAAATCGTCTGTGATGCCAGATGATATGATTCTTGTATGTGATGTATTAGTAGGTTTACCACCCGCTTTTATTATAGCTTCCTTAATTTGTCCTTCATTCAGCATGTCTTCAGGTACAGTTTCTGATCCAGTGTGATATATAAAAACTTTCTTTTTAATTATTTTTCTCCTCCTTTTACTAGGAGATTCTGTATTCGATTCTTCTTCTGAATCAAATTTGATTTTTCCTTCACCTTCGTCGGTACTTTCTGTTTGTGAACCTAATTTGATTTCTGAACCTGAAGAACTTTTAATTGATCTTTCCATATCCTTTTCTTTTTGAGAATCTTCAGATTTTTTAGTTTCGGATAAAGACGTTTTCGTAATGGTTGTAGTTATGAAATCGTCGTCACTCAATTTAATATTAAGTCTCGCTTCTTCTGTTACTATATGAGGATCTGATGTGATATCTGATGTTGTAACAATTTTAGTTGACTTGTCTTCACACGTTTCTTTAGGCGAATCATCAGATTCTCCAGTTTCAGAATAAAACGTCTTTGTAATGGTTGTAGTTGTAGTTATGTATTCGTTTTTAATCAATTCGCTATCTCCAAGGCTTGCTTCTTTTGGTAATACATGTGGCTCTGATTTGACTTCTGAAACTGTTACAGTTTTAAAACATTTATCCTCACTTGTTTCGTTTTGAAGGTCTTCAGAAGTTCCATTTTCAGATAAAAGTGTTTTTGTAACGGTTGTTGTTGTGTATTCCCCGCTTCTCAATTCGGTGTCTTCATGACTTTCTTTTTCAGTTACACTTTGAGGCTGTGATTTTATTTCTGAAGATGACACAGTTTTCATTGTTTTGCCCTCACTTTTTTCCTTCTGGGAATCTTCAGAAACACCAGTTTCAGAAATAAATGTCCTTGTTATGGTTGTAGTAGAAGTTACGTATTCGTTTTCAGTTAATTCGCTATTTCCAAGACTTGAGTCTCCTGCTATTTCGTGCGGCTCTGACTTTACTTCTGAAACTGTAACAGTTTTAATACATTTATCCTCACTTGTTTCTTCTTGAAGGTCTTCAGAAGTTCCAGTTTCAGATAAAAAGGTTTTTGTAACGGTTGTTGTTGTGTATTCTCCGCTTCTCGATTCGGTTTCTTCATGACTTGTTTGTTCAGTTGCACTTTGAGGCTGTGATTTTATTTCTGAAGATGTCACAGTTTTTATTGTTTTGTCCTCACTTTTTTCCTTCAGGGAATCTTCAGAAACACCAGTTTCAGAAATAAATGTCCTAGTTATGGTTGTAGTTGTAGTTATGTATTCGTTTTCATTCAATTCGCTGTCTTCAAGTCTTGAGTCAAATGCTTTTTCGTGCGGCTCTGATTTGACTTCTGAAACTGTTACAGTTTTAATACATTTATCCTCACTTGTTTCTTTTTGGAGATCTTCAGAAGTTCCAGTTTCAGATAAAAGCGTTTTTGTAATGGTTGTTGTTTTGTATTCTCCGCTTCTCAATTCGGTGTCTTCATGACTTGTTTGTTCAGTCACACTTTTAGGCAGCGATTTTATTTCTGATGCTGTCACAGTTTTCATTGTTTTGTCCTCACTTTTTTCTTTCAGGGTATTTTCAGAATCACCAGTTTCAGAAATAAATGTCCTAGTTATGGTTGTAGTAGTAGTTACATATTCGTTTTCACTCAATTCGCTATCTCCAAGTCTTGAGTCTCCTGCTATTTCGAGCGGTTCTGATTTGACTTCTGAAACTGTAACAGTTTTAATACATTTATCCTCACTTGTTTCTTTTTGAAGATCTTCAGAAATTGCGTTTTTTGATGTTTTTGTAACGGTTGTTGTTGTGTATTCCCCGCTTCTCAATTCGGTGTCTTCATGGCTTGTTTGTTCAGTTACACTTTGAGGCTGTGATTTTATTTCTGAAGATGTCACAGTTTTCATTGTTTTGTCCTCACTTTTTTCCTTCAGAGAATCTTCAGATTCACCAGTTTCAGAAATGAATGTCCTTGTTATGGTTTTAGTTGTAGTTATGTATTCGTTTTCACTCAATTCGCTATCTTCAAGTCTTGAGTCTCCAGCTATTTCGTGTGGCTCGGACTTGACTTCTGAAACTGTTACAGTTTTTATACATTTATCCTCACTTTTTTCTTTTGAAGATCTTCAGAAGTTCCAGTTTCAGATAAAAGCGTTTTGTAACGGTTGTTGTTGTGTATTCTCCGCTTCTCAAATCGGTGTCGTCGTGACTTGTTTGTTCAGTTACACTTTGAGGCACTGATTTTATTTCTAAAGATGTCACAGTTTTAATTGTTTTGTCCTCACTTTTTTCCTTCAGAGAATCTTCAGATTCACCGGTTTCAGAAATGAATGTCTTTGTTGTGGTTGTAGTTATGTATTCGTTTTCACTCAATTCGCTATCTTCAAGTCTTGAGTCTAATGCTTTTCGTAAGGCTCTGATTTGACTTCTGAAACTGTTACAGTTTTAATACATTTATCCTCACTTGTTTCTTTTTGAAGATCTCAGAAGTTCCAGTTTCGAAGTTTTAGTAACGATTGTTGTTGAGTATTCCCGCTTCTCAATTCGGTGTCTTCATGGCTTGTTTGTTCAGTTACACTTTGAGCTGTGATTTTATTTCTGAAGATGTCACAGTTTTCATTGTTTTGTCCTCACTTTTTTCCTTCAGGAATCTTCAGTATCACCAGTTTCAGAAATAAATGTCCTTGTTATGGTTGTAGTGTAGTTTATGTATTCGTTTTCAGTTAATTCGCTATCTCCAAGACTGGGGTCTCAGCTTTTTCGTAGGCTCGGACTTGACTTCTGAAACTGTTACAGTTTTAATACATTTATCCTCACTATTCTTTTGAGATCTTCAGAAGTTCCAGTTTCAGTAAAGGTTTTTGTAACGGTTGTTGTTGGTATTCTCCCTTCTCAATTCGGTGTCTTCATACTTGTTTGTTCAGTTACACTTTGAGGCAGTGATTTTATTTCTGAAGATATCACAGTTTTCAATTGTTTTGTCCTCACTTTTTTCCTTCAGAGAATCTTCAGATTCGCCAGTTTCAGAAATGAATGTCCTTGTTATGGTTGTAGTTGTAGTTATGTATTCGTTTTCATCAATTCGCTATCTCCAAGTCTTGATCTCAGCTTTTCGTGCGGCTCTGATTGACTTCTGAACTGTTACAGTTTTAATACATTTATCCTCACTTGTTTCTTTTTGAAGGTCCTCAGAAGTTCCAGTTTCGGATGTTTTAGTAACGGTTGTTGTTGAGTATTCCCCGCTTCTCAATTCGGTGTCTTCATGGCTTGTTTGTTCAGTTACACTTTGAAGCTGTGATTTTATTTCTGAAGATGTCACAGTTTTCATTGTTTTGTCCTCACTTTTTTCCTTCAGGGAATCTTCAGTAACACCAGTTTCAGAAATAAATGTCCTTGTTATGGTTGTAGTAGTAGTAGTTATGTATTCGTTTTCAGTTAATTCGCTAGTCTCCAAGACTGAGTCTCCAGCTATTTCGTGTGGCCGGACTTGACTTCTGAAACTGTTACAGTTTTTATACATTTATCCTCACTAGTTTCTTTTTGAGATCTTCAGAAGTTCCAGTTTCAGATAAAAGCGTTTTTGTAACGGTTGTTGTTGTGTATTCTCCACTTCTCAATTCGGTGTCTTCGTTACTTGTTTGTTCAGTTACACTTTGAGGCAGTGATTTTATTTCTGAAGATATCACAGTTTTAATTGTTTTGTCCTCACTTTTTTCCTTCAGAGAATCTTCAGATTCGCCAGTTTCAGAAATGAATGTCCTTGTTATGGTTGTAGTTGTAGTTATGTATTCGTTTTCACTCAATTCGCTATCTTCAAGTCTTGAGTCTAATGCTTTTTCGTGCGGCTCTGATTTGACTTCTGAAACTGTTACAGTTTTAATACATTTATCCTCACTTGTTTCTTTTTGAAGGTCCTCAGAAGTTCCAGTTTCGGATGTTTTAGTAACAGTTGTTGTTGAGTATTCCCCGCTTCTCAATTCGGTGTCTTCATGGCTTGTTTGTTCAGTTACACTTTGAGGCTGTGATTTTATTTCTGAAGATGTCACAGTTTTCATTGTTTTGTCCTCACTTTTTTCTTTCAGGGAATCTTCAGAATCACCAGTTTCAGAAATAAATGTCCGTGTTATGGTTGTAGTAGTAGTAGTTATGTATTCGTTTTCAGTTAATTCGCTATCTCCAAGACTTGAGTCTCCAGCTATTTCGTGTGGCGCGGACTCGACTTCTGTAACTGTTACAGTTTTTATACATTTATCCTCACTTGTTTCTTTTTGAAGATCTTCAGAAGTTCCAGTTTCAGATAAAAGCGTTTTTGTAACGGTTGTTGTTGTGTATTCTCCGCTTCTCAAATCGGTGTTTTCGTGACTTGTTTGTTCAGTTACATTTTGAGGCACTGATTTTATTTCTGAAGATGTCACAGTTTTAATTGTTTTGTCCTCACTTTTTTCCTTCAGAGAATCTTCAGATTCGCCAGTTTCAGAAATGAATGTCCTTGTTATGGTTGTAGTTGTAGTTATGTATTCGTTTTCACTCAATTCGCTATCTTCAAGTCTTGAGTCTAATGCTTTTTCGTGCGGCTCTGATTTGACTTCTGAAACTGTTACAGTTTTAATACATTTATCCTCACTTGTTTCTTTTTGAAGGTCCTCAGAAGTTCCAGTTTCGGATGTTTTAGTAACGGTTGTTGTTGAGTATTCCCCGCTTCTCAATTCGGTGTCTTCATGGCTTGTTTGTTCAGTTACACTTTGAGGCTGTGATTTTATTTCTGAAGATGTCACAGTTTTCATTGTTTTGTCCTCACTTTTTTCTTTCAGGGAATCTTCAGAATCGCCAGTTTCAGAAATAAATGTCCGTGTTATGGTTGTAGTAGTAGTATAGTTATGTATTCGTTTTCAGTTAATTCGCTATCTCCAAGACTTGAGTCTCCAGCTATTTCGTGTGGCTCGGACTTGACTTCTGAAACTGTTACAGTTTTTATACATTTATCCTCACTTGTTTCTTTTTGAAGATCTTCAGAAGTTCCAGTTTCAGATAAAAGCGTTTTTGTAACGGTTGTTGTTGTGTATTCTCCGCTTCTCAAATCGGTGTTTCGTGACTTGTTTGTTCAGTTACACTTTGAGGCACTGATTTTATTTCTGAAGATGTCACAGTTTTAATTGTTTTGTCCTCACTTTTTTCCTTCAGAGAATCTTCAGATTGCCAGGTTTCAGAAATGAATGTCCTTTGTTTGGTTGTAGTTATGTATTCGTTTTCACTCAATTCGCTATCTTCAAGTCTTGAGTCTAATGCTTTTTCGTGCGGTCTGATTTGACTTCTGAAACTGTTACAGTTTTAATACATTTATCCTCACTTGTTTCTTTTGAAGTCCTCAGAAGTTCCGGTTTCGGATAGTTTTAGTAACGGTTGTTGTGAGTATTCCCGCTTCTCAATTCGGTGTCTTCATGGCTTGTTTGTTCAGTTACACTTTGAGGCTGTGATTTTATTTCTGAAGATGTCACAGTTTTCATTGTTTTGTCCTCACTTTTTTCTTTCAGGGAATCTTCAGAATCACAGTTTCAGAAATAAATGTCCGTGTTATGGTTGTAGTAGTAGTAGTTATGTATTCGTTTTCAGTTAATTCGCTATCTCCAAGACTTGAGTCTCCAGCTATTTCGTGTGGCTCGGACTTGACTTCTGAAACTGTTACAGTTTTTATACATTTATCCTCACTTGTTTCTTTTTGAAGATCTTCAGAAGTTCCAGTTTCAGATAAAAGCGTTTTTGTAACGGTTGTTGTTGTGTATTCTCCGCTTCTCAAATCGGTGTCTTCGTGACTTGTTTGTTCAGTTACACTTTGAGGCACTGATTTTATTTCTGAAGATGTCACAGTTTTAATTGTTTTGTCCTCACTTTTTTCCTTCAGAGAATCTTCAGATTCACCGGTTTCAGAAATGAATGTCTTTGTTGTGGTTGTAGTTATGTATTCGTTTTCACTCAATTCGCTATCTTCAAGTCTTGAGTCTAATGCTTTTTCGTGCGGCTCTGATTTGACTTCTGAAACTGTTACAGTTTTAATACATTTATCCTCACTTGTTTCTTTTTGAAGATCCTCAGAAGTTCCGGTTTCGGAAGTTTTAGTAACGGTTGTTGTTGAGTATTCCGCGCTTCTCAATTCGGTGTCTTCATGGCTTGTTTGTTCAGTTACACTTTGAAGCTGTGATTTTATTTCTGAAGATGTCACAGTTTTCATTGTTTTGTCCTCACTTTTTTCTTTCAGGGAATCTTCAGAATCACTAGTTTCAGAAATAAATGTCCGTGTTATAGTTGTAGTAGTAGTAGTTATGTATTCGTTTTCAGTTAATTCGCTATCTCCAAGACTTGAGTCTCCAGCTATTTCGTGTGGCTCGGACTTGACTTCTGAAACTGTTACAGTTTTTATACATTTATCCTCACTTGTTTCTTTTTGAAGATCTTCAGAAGTTCCAGTTTCAGATAAAAGCGTTTTTGTAACGGTTGTTGTTGTGTATTCTCCGCTTCTCAAATCGGTGTTTTCGTGACTTGTTTGTTCAGTTACATTTTGAGGCACTGATTTTATTTCTGAAGATGTCACAGTTTTAATTGTTTTGTCCTCACTTTTTTCCTTCAGAGAATCTTCAGATTCGCCAGTTTCAGAAATGAATGTCCTTGTTATGGTTGTAGTTGTAGTTATGTATTCGTTTTCACTCAATTCGCTATCTTCAAGTCTTGAGTCTAATGCTTTTTCGTGCGGCTCTGATTTGACTTCTGAAACTGTTACAGTTTTAATACATTTATCCTCACTTGTTTCTTTTTGAAGGTCCTCAGAAGTTCCAGTTTCGGATGTTTTAGTAACGGTTGTTGTTGAGTATTCCCCGCTTCTCAATTCGGTGTCTTCATGGCTTGTTTGTTCAGTTACACTTTGAAGCTGTGATTTTATTTCTGAAGATGTCACAGTTTTCATTGTTTTGTCCTCACTTTTTTCTTTCAGGGAATCTTCAGAATCACCAGTTTCAGAAATAAATGTCCGTGTTATGGTTGTAGTAGTAGTAGTTATGTATTCGTTTTCAGTTAATTCGCTGTCTCCAAGACTGGAGTCTCCAGCTATTTCGTGTGGCTCGGACTTGACTTCTGAAACTGTTACAGTTTTAATACATTTATCCTCACCTAATTCTTTTTGGAGATCTTCAGAAGTTCCAGTTTCAGATAAAAGCGTTTTTGTAACGGTTGTTGTTGTGTATTCTCCACTTCTCAATTCGGTGTCTTCGTGACTTGTTTGTTCAGTTACACTTTGAGGCAGTGATTTTATTTCTGAAGATGTCACAGTTTTAATTGTTTTGTCCTCACTTTTTTCCTTCAGAGAATCTTCAGATTCACCAGTTTCAGAAATGAATGTCTGTGTTATGGTTGTAGTTGAAGTTATGTGTTCGTTTTCACTCAATTCGCTATCTTCAAGTTTTGAGTCTAATGCTTTTTCGTGCGGCTCTGATTTGACTTCTGAAACTGTTACAGTTTTAATACATTTATCCTCACTTGTTTCTTTTTGAAGATCCTCAGAAGTTACAGTTTCGGAAGTTTTAGTAATGGTTGTTGTTGAGTATTCCCCGCTTCTCAATTCGGTGTCTTCATGGCTTGTTTGTTCAGTTACACTTTGAGGTTGTGATTTTATTTCTGAAGATGTCACAGTTTTCATTGTTTTTTCCTCACTTTTTTCTTTTGGGGAATCTTCAGAGCCTCTAAATTCCGAAGTAAATGTTTTTGCATTGGTTGTAGTTGTAGTAATGTACTCATCTCTATTTAATTCGCTGTCTTCAATTTTTGTTTCTTTGGTTACTTCACGAGGCCCTGGTTTAATTTCTGATGTAACAGTTTTAATTGATTTATTGTCTGATGTTTCTTTTTGAGAATGTCCAGTTATGATGATTTCTTCTTTGAATTCTTCGTCCGAAATGTATTCTTTTGTTATAATTTCTGTTGACTCACTTTCTGCAATGTGTTCTTTATATCTCCCGTCATATGGAATTTCTGGGGCATCTGTATCAGGTGATGCATCTGAAGTAGCCGTAACAGATTCTTCTACCTCTACTTCAATGTACATGAATTTTTTTCTCAACACATCTGGATCGTCTAAATCTTTTTCAAATTTGTCCTCATCCAAGGCATCCAGATGTTCGGGTACAGCAGAATCGGGATCTTCTAGGATTTCTACTTCTTCCTCTACAACACTTTCAGCAAAAATGTGTCTAAAAACTTGTTCTGCTTCTGGTTTCTCATACACTATCTTATGTGTGGATATTTCAACATATTTTTTTGCCTCTATGTTTGGAATTTCTTCTATTTGTTGCTCAATGTTTTGATTTAAATCGTCTATATCTTGGTCGGGAACTTCCATATCTTCTCCCATTACACTTTCAGCTATAGGAGAAATTCCTTCGTCGTCGTATGATTCGGCGTACAAATCGCAAGGATCTAGTGTTTTTGCTGTTGTTGTGTCATGGATAAATAATTCTGAACTTTGTTTATAAACTTGTTCTCTTTGGGTAAGAACATTAATGGCTTCTGTTTGAATTTTCCCGGATGATTGCTCTTTAAAGTATTTTGTTTTTATAATTCTGATTACTTCAGTACTATGTTCAATTATGTATTTGATTACAGTTTCTACAGTAATCGTTAGGTTATTTCGTCTTAGTTCGTAACTTACAGTTTCGTATAACACTTTTACTAAATCATTATATGAAAATTCCCTTTGAAACTCAGAAAATAATTCTTCAATATTAGGGAGTTGCCTACTTATTTCTGTGCAACATTCATTTTTTAAAACATCTAAATCGTTTTCGGATATAAATAATTCAGTGGATGTTTCTGTCATACTTTTGATTTCCTTAGCGTTTACTTTATCAGTAGTCTTAAACTCCTCGTTGTCTCTTTCCTTACTTTTTTGTTTTGTTGAATCGTCTTCCATTGATGCAGCTTTTACAGAATCTGAATGTTCTTTTATCACTTCATATTCTAAGGATTTTTTTCCAGCTATTAACTTCGTTTCACCAATTACTTTTCCTGTTTCAAGTGAAGACTCCCTATTTTTATCTACCTGCTTCACCGGTGATAATATTTGCTCTTTGTCTGAGTGGGATTTTTCTGAATCACTGTCATCTATCGGTGAAGGAGTTTCTCTTTCTATTGCTAAATCTGGGTCTTTTTCATCTTCAGACAATATTAAATCTGCAGTAGGATCTTTTTCTGAACACAGCTTATCTTTAACATTAATTTGCTTAAACCTATGTGTCTCAGTAGATGTTTGAGAAGATATCTCTTCAAATGTTTTAACATCTTTTTTGGAACTAAGGAAATCAATTTTATGTTTCTTAGAAACTGCGCATAGTTCTTTTGTGTCCATTTTATCAATGGCTGATTTATTTTCATGCTTTTCTTTAGGAGATATTGGCGAAGTAGGTGTTTTCTTTATAAAAGTTGTTTCTCTGGATTCGCCCTTTTGTTTTTTGTTTTCCTCAGAAGGTGAAGGTGTTTTTAATTTTTGAGCAGAAGTTTCAAAAAATTTTATCTTTTGAAAGACCGATTTTGTTTCTGATCCTCCTTCGTTTGAAGTATTGTCAATAAAGGTATCTTTCATTGGAAGTACTCTTTCTGCTTCAGTAAAAGATTTTCCCACCTTATCAGCCAAAGCTTTGACTGATAGTTGTTTTGGTTTTTCGATTTTTAATTCCCTTTGAATATCATCTGTTTTTTGTTCTGCTAATAATTTCGAAGTCACATCGTTCTCCGTTTGTTCAGATGGAGATTTTGGGGAAATTTCAGTGTTTATTGTCTTGTCTTTTGTATCAATTGAGACTTTTTCTTCTGATGATGTCTTTGGAGTAGTGGCTCTTTCCTTTCCGCCAGTGACATCTTTCTCCTTTTGCTCAGATGGAGATTTCAGAGCAGTATCATTTTCATTGTCGCCTTCGTCAGTCATATATTTCTTCTTTTTCTCAGATGGAGACTTCAGAGCTGTATCACTCTCGACTATCTCGTCGTATTTCGGAGCAGTTGCGCTTTCTTTGTCGCCTTCGTCATTCACATCTTTCTCCTTTTGTTCAGATGGAGATTTCGGGTAAATTTCAGTTTTCTTGTCTTCTGTAACAATAGACTCTTTTACTTCTGATGGGGTTTTTGCAGTAATGACGCTTTCTTTATCCTTTGCGTCAGCTACATCTTTCTCCTTTTTCTTAGATGTGGATTTCTGATCAGTATCACTCTCTTCTATCTCGTCAGATTTTGGAGCAATAGCGCTTTCCTTGTCGCCTTCGCCAGACACGCTTTTATCCTTTTCCTGAGATGGAGATTTCGGGGAAATTCTAATATCCCTTGTCTTGTCTTCCGTAACAATTAGGTATTTTTCTTCCGATGGTGTATTTGGAGTAGTAAAGCTTTCTAAATACTTTGGGGTAGTCATTTCTTCCAACTTCTGCTCAGGTGGAGATTTTTGAGCAGTATCACTCGCTACTGTCTTGTCAGATTTTGGAGTAGCAG
The DNA here is from genome assembly GCA_019343175.1 of Oedothorax gibbosus. Classification (NCBI taxonomy): domain Eukaryota; kingdom Metazoa; phylum Arthropoda; class Arachnida; order Araneae; family Linyphiidae; genus Oedothorax; species Oedothorax gibbosus. Next base: position 37,068,070 of record CM033272.1, read on the forward strand.
TGCTTTCTTTGTCGCTTTCGTCAGTCACATCTTTCTCCTTTTCTTCAGATGGAGGTTTCGGGGACATTTCACTATCCAGTGTTTTGTCTTCTGGAACAATAAAGTCTTTTACTTCTGATGGGGTCTTTGGAGTAGTGACGCTTTCTCTATCTTTTGGGTAAGTCAAAAGTTTCTCCTTTTGCCCAGATGGTGATATCACGACAGTTTTAATGTCCATTACCTTGTCTTCTGTATCAATAGAGTCTTTTTCTTTTGATGGTGTCTTTGGAGTAGAGTCGCTTTCTATATCCTTTTTGTCAGCCATGTCTTTCTCCTTTTGCTCATATGGAGATTTCTGAGCAGTTTCACTCACTACTGTCTTGTCAGATTTTGGAGCAGCAGTGCTTTCTTTGTCGCTTTCGTCGGTCACATCTTTCTCCTTTTCCTCATACGGAGATTTCGGGGAAATTTCACTATCTATTGTTTTGTCTTCTGGAACAATAGATTCTTTTACTTCCGATGGGGTTATTGCAGTAATGACGCTTTCTTTATCCTTTGCGTCAGCTACATCTTTCTCCTTTTGCTCAAATGGGGATTTCTGTGCAATATCACTCTCTACTAAATCATCAGATTTCGGAGCAGTATCACTTTCTTTGCCGCCTCCGTCAGTTACATCTTTCTCCTTTTCCTCAGATGGATGTTTTGGGGACATTTCACTATCTACTGTCTTATCTTCTGGAACAATAAAGTCTTTTACTTCCGATGGGGTCTTTGCTGTAACGACGCTTTCTTTATCCTTTACGTCAGTCATATCTTCCTTGTTTTGCTCTGATGGAGATTTCGCGGCAGTTTCAGTGTCCATCGTCTTGTCTTCTGTAAAAATTATGTCTCTTTCTTCTGATGGTGTCTTTGGAGTAGTGCCTCTTTCGATATCCTTTTTGTGTGTCATATCTTCCTCCTTTTGCTCAGATGGAGAGTTATGAGCAGTATCACTCTCTACTATCTCGTCAGATTTTGAAGCAGCAGTGCTTTCTTCGTCGCTTTCGTCAGTCACACCTTTCTCTATTTCCTCAGATGGAGATTTCGGGGAAATTTCACTATCTATTGTCTTGTCTTGTGTAACAATATCGTATATTACTTCTGATGGGGTCTTTGCAGTAATGGCGCTTTCTTTATCCTTTTGGTCAATCAAAACCTTCTCCTTTTGCTCAGATGGTGATATCGTGACTGTTTTAGTGTCTATCGTCTTGTCTCCTGTATCAATTATGTCTCTTTCTTCTGATGGTGTCTTTGGAGTAGTGCCTCTTTCTATATCCTTCTTGACAGTGATATCTTTCTCCTTTTGCTCAGATGGAGATTTCTGAGCAGTATCACTTTCAATTATCTCGTCGGATTTCGGAGCAGAAGAGCTTTCTTTGTCGCCTTCGTCAGTCACATCTTTTTCCTTTTGTTCAGATGGAGATTTCGGAGAAATTTCAGTGCTAATTTTCTTATCTTCTGTATCAATAGAGTCTTTTACTTCTGATGGCGTCTTTGGAGTAGTGGTTTTTTCCTTTCCAACAGTCACATCTTTTTCCTTTTGCTCAGATGGAGATTTCAGAGCAGTATCACTCTCGACTATCTCGTCAGATTTTAGAGCAGTAGCGCTTTCTTTGATGCCTTCGTCAGTCACATCTTTTTCCTTTTGTTCAGATGGAGATTTCGGGGAAATTTCAGGGATTATAGTCTTGTCGTCTTCTGTATCAATAGAGTCGTTTACTTCTGATGGTGTCTTTGGAGTAGTGGCCCTTTCCTTTCCATCAGTAACATCTTTCTCCTTTTGCTCAGATGGAGATTTCAGCAAAATTTCAGGGCTTATTGTCTTGACTTCTGTATCAATAGAGTCTTTCACTTCTGATGGGGTTTTTGCAGTAATGACGCTTTCTTTATCTTTTGCGTCAGCTACATCTTTCTCTTTTTTGTCAGATGGGGAGAGTTTTTCTTCTGATGGTGTCTTTGGAGTAGTGGCTCTTTCCTTTCCATCAGTAATATCTTTCTCCTTTTGCTCAGATGGAGATTTCAGGGAAATTCCAGGGCTTATTGTCTTGGCTTCTGTATCAATAGAGTCTTCCACTTCTGATGGGGATTTTGCAGTAATGACGCTTTCTTTATCCTTTGCGTCAGCTATATCTTTCTCTTTTTCTCAGATGGGGAGACTTTTTCTTCTGATGGTGTCTTTGGAGTAGTGCCTCTTTCTATATCCTTTTTGTCAGTGATATATTTCTCCTTTTGCTCAGATGGAGATTTCTGAGCAGTATCACTTTCAATTATCTCGTCGGATTTCGGAGCAGAAGAGCTTTCTTTGTCGCCTTCGTCAGTCACATCTTTTTCCTTTTGTTCAGATGGAGATTTCGGAGAAATTTCAGTGCTAAGTTTCTTATCTTCTGTATCAATAGAGTCTTTTACTTCTGATGGCGTCTTTGGAGTAGTGGTTTTTTCCTTTTCATCAGTCACATCTTTTTCCTTTTGTTCAGATGAGATTTCAGAGCAGTATCACTCTCGACTATCTCGTCAGATTTTAGAGCAGTAGCGCTTTCTTTGATGCCTTCTTCAGTCACATCTTTTTCCTTTTGTTCAGATGGAGATTTCGGGGAAATTTCAGGGACTATAGTCTTGTCGTCTTCTGTATCAATAGAGTCGTTTACTTCTGATGGTGTCTTTGGAGTAGTGGCCCTTTCCTTTCCATCAGTAACATCTTTCTCCTTTTGCTCAGATGGAGATTTCAGCAAAATTTCAGGGCTTATTGTCTTGACTTCTGTATCAATAGAGTCTTTCACTTCTGATGGGGTTTTTGCAGTAATGACGCTTTCTTTATCTTTTGCGTCAGCTACATCTTTCTCTTTTTTGTCAGATGGGGAGAGTTTTTCTTCTGATGGTGTCTTTGGAGTATGGGCTCTTTTCCTTTCCATCAGTAATATCTTTCTCCTTTTGCTCAGATGGAGATTTCGGGAATTCCAGGGCTTATTGTCTTGGCTTCTTATCAATAGATGAGCTTCACTTTCTGATGGGATTTTGCAGAATGACGCTTTCTTTACCTTTGCGTCAGCTATATCTTTTTCCTTTTTTCTCAGGGATGGGAAAGCTTTTTTATCTTCTGATGATAGGTCTTTTGAGTGTGCATCTTTCTATATCGCTTTTTTTTCCATGATATCTTTTCTCTTTTGCTCAGATGGAGATTTCTGAGCAGTATCACTTTCAATATTCTCGTCGGATTTTGGGGCAGTAGAGCTTTCTTTGTCGCCTTCGTCAGTCACATCTTTTTCCTTTTGTTCAGATGGAGATTTCGGGGAAATTTCAGGGCTATAGTTTCTTATCTTCTGTATCAATAGAGTCTTTTACTTCTGATGTGGTCTTTGGAGTAGTGGTTTTTTCCTTTCCATCAGTCACATCTTTTTCCTTTTGCTCAGATGGAGATTTCAGAGCAGTACACTCTCAGACTTAATCTCGTCAGATTTTAGAGCAGTACGCTTCTTGATGGCCTTTTCAGTCACATCTTTTCTTTTGTCAGATGGATTTCGGGAAATCTAGGCTATACTTGTCTCTTCTGTATCAAAGAGCTTTACTTCTGATGGTGTCTTTGGAGTAGTGGCTCTTTCCTTTCCATCAGTAACATCTTTCTCCTTTTGCTCAGATGGAGATTTCAGGGAAATTTCATGGCTTATTGTCTTGGCTTCTGTATCAATAGAGTCTTTCACTTCTGATGGGGGTTGTGCAGTAAGGACGCTTTCTTTATCCTTTGCATCAGCTATATCTTTCTCTTTTTTATCAGATGGGGAAACTTTTTCTTCTGATGGTGTCTTTGGAGTAGTGCCTCTTTCTATATCCTTTTTGTCAGTGATATATTTCTCCTTTTGCTCAGATTGAGATTTCTGAGCAGTATCTCTTTCAATTATCTCGTCGGATTTCGGAGCAGAAGAGCTTTCTTTGTCGCCTTCGTCAGTCACATCTTTTTCCTTTTGTTCAGATGGAGATTTCGGGGAAATTTCAGGGCTTATTGTTTTATCTTCTGTATCAATAGAGTATTTTACTTCTGATGGCGTCTTTGGAGTAGTGGTTTTATCCTTTCCATCAGTCACATCTTTTCCCTTTTGCTCAGATGGAGATTTCAGAGCAGTATCACTCTCGACTATCTCGTCAGATTTTAGAGCAGTAGCGCTTTCTTTGATGCCTTCGTCAGTCACATCTTTTTCCTTTTGTTCAGATGGAGATTTCGGGGAAATTTCAGGGCTTATTGTCTTATCTTCTGTATCAAAAGAGCCTTTTACTTCTGATCGCGTCTTTGGAGTAGTGGGTTTTTCCTTTCCATCAGTAATATCTTTCTCCTTTTGCTCAGATGGAGATTTCAGGGAAATTCCAGGGCTTATTGTCTTGGCTTCTGTATCAATAGAGTCTTCCACTTCTGATGGGGATTTTGCAGTAATGACGCTTTCTTTATCCTTTGCATCAGCTATATCTTTCTCTTTTTTCTCAGATGGGGAGACTTTTTCTTCTGATGGTGTCTTTGGAGTAGTGCCTCTTTCTATATCCTTTTTGTCAGTGATATCTTTCTCCTTTTGCTCAGATGGAGATTTCTGAGCAGTATCACTTTCAATTATCTCGTCGGATTTCGGAGCAGAAGAGCTTTCTTTGTCGCCTTCGTCAGTCACATCTTTTTCCTTTTGTTCAGATGGAGATTTCGGGGAAATTTCAGGGCTTATTGTCTTATCTTCTGTATCAATAGAGTCTTTTACTTCTGATGGCATCTTTGGAGTAGTGGTTTTTTCCTTTCCATCAGTCACATCTTTTTCCTTTTGCTCAGATGGAGATTTCAGAGCAGTATCACTCTCAACTATCTCGTCAGATTTTAGAGCAGTAGCGCTTTCTTTGATGCCTTCGTCAGTCACATCTTTTTCCTTTTGTTCAGATGGAGATTTCGGGGAAATTTCAGGGCTTATTGTCTTATCTTCTGTATCAAAAGAGCCTTTTACTTCTGATCGCGTCTTTGGAGTAGTGGGTTTTTCCTTTTCATCAGTAACATCTTTATCCTTTTGCTCAGATGGAGATTTCAGCGAAAATTCAGGGCTTATTGTCTTGGCTTCTGTATCAACAGAGTCTTTCACTTCTGATGGGGTTTTTGCAGTAATGACGCTTTCTTTATCCTTTGCGTCAGCTACATCTGTTTCCTTTTTCTCAGATGAGGAGACTTTTTCTTCTGATGGTGTCTTTGGAGTAGTGGCTCTTTCCTTTCCATCAGTAACATTGTTCTCCTTTTCCTCAGATGGAGATTTCAGGGAAATTTCAGGGCTTATTGTCTTGACTTCTGTATCAATTAAGTCTTTCACTTCTGATGGGGTTTTTGCAGTAATGACGCTTTCTTTATCTTTTGCGTCAGCTACATCTGTTTCCTTTTTCTCAGATGGGGAGACTTTTTCTTCTGATGGTGTCTTTGGAGTAGTGGCTCTTTCCTTTCCTTCAGCAACATCTCTCTCCTTTTGCTCAGATGGAGATTTCAGGGAAATTTCAGGGCTTATTGTCTTGGCTTCTGTATCAATAGAGTCTTCCACTTCTGATGCTGATTTTGCAGTAATGACGCTTTCTTTATCCTTTGCATCAGCTATATCTTTTTCTTTTTTCTCAGATGGGGTGACTTTTTCTTCTGATGGTGGTTTTGGAGTAGTGTCTCTTTCCTTTTCATCCGTAACATCTTTTTCCTTTTGCTCAGATGGAGATTTCAGGGAAATTTCAGGGCTTATTGTCTTGGCTTCTGTATCAATAGAGGCTTCCACTTCTGATGGGGATTTTGCAGTAATCAAGCTTTCTTTATCCTTTGCGTCAGGTACATCTTTCTCTTTTTTCTCAGATGGGGAGACTTTTTCTTCTGTTGGTGTCTTTGGAGTAGTGGCGCTTTTCTTTCCGTCATTCATTTCTTTCTCTTTTTGATTACATGGGGATTTCGGGGTTTCACTATCCGTAGTCGTGTCTTCTGTAACAATAGAGTCTTTTACTTCCGACGGAGTTTTCGGTGTAGTAACACTTTTATTGTCAATTTCTTCCATCACATATTTTTCCATTTGCTTATCGTCAATACTTTTTTCGTTCTTGTCAGATGGAGATGTCGGAGTTACTACACGTTCTATTTCATCTGTGGTGGTTTTTGTTTTGTCAAATGGGGCTTCTGTTGTCATTTGCCCAGTGATCTTGCTTTGGACTATGCAAGTTATTTCTACTTTATGTTTTAAAACATATTTTATAATTTCCTCGCTACTTAAAGTAAATTTTTTAGATACAATTTCTTCTCCTAATGTCTCAAAAATTATTTCCACAAGATTTTCTATCATTTCATTTTTGTCTTGTAAAGTCTTGGCTATTTCATTGATGATATTTTTCAACTCTGGTGTAGCAAATTCCATGATATTTACCTTTTCTTGTACTTTTGATTCCCACACTGCTTCAACTAATTGATCTTCAATATCAACGATGTTTAATGAAGGTTCATCTATAAATTCTTTACCGGATTCTGAGTGCAATAGTTTATCACCAGTTTCGGTAACAGGTTCGTTAGTTTTAGTAATAACATTTTCTTCTTGAAACTCTTGTGTATCTACTTTTTGCTCTTTTTCAACTAAAGTACTTCGATCTTCATGTTGCCCAAGTGTAGAATATTTTTCACAAATAAAATTACTTATTTCAGTTTTATTTTTAATAATGTATGCAATTACACATTCCCTAGTGAAAGATATGCGCTTTAATTGTAGAATCTCCAGTATTATTTCGTATATTATTTCATAATCATCAAGAACAACACCTGCATTCTTAATATATTCTACTATAAAAATAAACTCATGATGAACAGAAGATTTTATTGACTCCCTTAGTTTTACCCATGCGTTTCGTGTTTCTTCATCTTTTGTGGGTTCAATAAGTTCAGTTTGCAGTAGAGTTTCTTCTTCAATTGATATTTTAGCGATAGTTTCTTCTTCTGAAATAGTTTCGACTTCAGGCTTTATTTCTGACCCAGCATCTGCCATCGATTGTGGAGACATCAAATTACTTTGTTTCTGAATAGCATCTGTGTCACTCTGTTTCATAGCATTGGATTCTTCTATATTAGTTTTTTCAGTTACATTTATTTTGGCTTCAATTAGTTCTTTTTCATCGTTATCTTTATCACTAGTCGTTTTGAATTGTTCTTCAATGCTTTCTACTTCGCTTTCATCAGTTTCAGCTATTTCTTCTTCAGCTTCTGAAGAAATATCTTTAGATGATGTTGATGTAAGTTGTTCAACTGTTTCTTTCAAAGATTCTTTCTCAATTTTATGTTCCGGAGACTTAATTGCTTCCAGCTCTTGCTTTGAAGTATCCGTTTCGACAACTTCTTTAACACTTGGTTCTTTTTGAATAATGTGAACGATCTCATCTACAAGAACTTTTTCAGATACTGTTTCTTTTTTGTCTGATTTGCCATATTCTTGAATACCTTGATATGGAGTCAGTGATTTATGAATGGGTTCCAATGAATCATCAGAACATATAAGTTCTCTTCCTTCTTCCTTTTCTACTTTTTCCTCATCTGCTTCCGCAGTTGTTACAATATATTTTATACATACGGCTTCAGCAATTTCTTTTTTATTTTCTGTGATGTATTTTTTCACAAATTCAAGTGTCAAAGGCATTTTGTTTTGTATTAGGATTTCATAAATAATTTCATAGATAATAATTTCATAATTCTTTATAATTACTCCTTCTGTTTTAATGCTTTGTACAATTAAAGATATTTCTTGCTGAATAGAAGGTTGTAACTTTTCTTTTAATTCCAACCAAATAGAATCGGTTTGCGCCGTTTTGATTTTTTCTGGAGAAATAATATATTCTTCAGTATATTCTTTTTCCGTTGAATATTTACGCTCTTTACTCTTTTCTTTCGTTAAAACAACAATTTCTCCCTTGTCTTTGGTTAAACTTTGAGGACGATACTGCTGTGAATCTTTGGTATATGAGACAGTTTTAGCTTTAGATTCTTCTATTCCTTCAATTAATTCATCCATGGCCGCTTGTACAGCTTCAATTTCTTTAACTACCATTTGTTCGTCAAATATTTGGTCTTTTACATCCTTTTCTTTTATTAATGTATCTACATCCTGCGGTTCAGTAACAATCATGGACCTTTCATCAGCTTTTGGCTCATTAACAATGTCGGACTTCTCATCATCTTGTGGCTCGCTAACAATCGGTAAATTTTCATCTTGTTGTAATTCTTCTGGAGAAGTGGGTTCTTCGGACGGAATTTTCTCGGATTTTTCCTCCGCAATCTCATCTACAGACTGTACCTCCTTTGGACTGGATTGGACATCCTCAACCACTACTACTTCAACAGATTTTTCTGACGGACTGGGTATCTGGGACGGAGTGAGTTCACCTGGAAGAGTTGGTGGTCCCTTCTCTCCTGAAGTGGCAGACTCTTCTGACGCGGACGGAATTGCTTCCTTTGTCTTTTCGGGTCTTTTTACAGGTTTAGGTTTATCCTTTGAAGGTTTAGGTTTTCGAGCTAGTGCTACTGTCTGAGGCGCTTTTACTTTTTTCTTGGGAGACATAAGTGGTAAATCTAATTTGGTTTTCTTTGTTGGACTTTTTGGCAAAGTGGCAGGAAGTGCTGTTTTTTTAAGTTCAAGTTGCTTAGCCAAATTTTTGCTTTCTGCTACTCGTTTATTTACAACGTCTTTTGCGACTTTGCTTTTTACTTCAGTCTTAGTTTCTACCTTTACTGGTTTTGACTCTACCTTTGGTTGCGTTTTCACAATTTTAGATGACTTTACTTCCTTAATGATAGGAGATTGTTTAGAGGTAGGTTCTTTGGGTTTTGTAGATAGTTTTGAAGGTGGAGTTGGAGTTCTGTAATGACTTTCAGGTGGAATTTGAACATTTATAGCCGCTTTTAGCTTTGGTTTAGCAATTTTAACTGTCGGTTTTGCTTTGCTTTCCTTCTCTAACGCTGTATCCTTTTTAGAAATTAACTTTTGGTCCATTTCTTTTTGTGACTTAATAAGTTTATTCGAGGATATACTAGCTTTAGAAGAGGTAACAATTGGTTTTGTCGATGAAATAGTTTTACTTACGGTATTTATTTTTTTCACTGTGCCTTTGGGCTTCAATTGACTTTTTAAAATTTCCTTCTGATATTTAGATGTTTTCTTTTTATCTTCTCCATCTGGTTGTATTGTCACTTCATCTTTTACACTAAGATGTTCAGACGAATTATCCTTCGAAATTTTAAAAGCTGTAATTTTATTTAGCTCATCATCTTTTGGTTCTTCTTCCGTGGGTTTTAATTCGTCAACAGGGAGTTCTTTATCTTTAAGATCCGTATGAATTTCGGAGGATTTTTCCAAACCTTTGTCTTCTTTCTTTTCACCAGAAGATAATTGCTCATCTTTTGGACTGCTTGGACTTAACTTTTCGTGTTCTTCAGTTGGACTTAACTTTTCGTGTTCTTCAGTTGGACTCAACTTTTCGTGTTCTTCAGTTTCTAGTAAGAGCTTCTCCTCTTCTGGAATGACATTGCCAATTTCTTCATTTTCTTTTTCTTTACTTACGCCCTTTTCTTCTTCAACTTCAATACCGTCACCTTTATCTGAGGCAATATTGTCAATACTTTCTACACTTTTTTCAAGAACTTCCGCTACTTCTTCCTTTTCCTCAGCTACTTCACCCACTTTCTCTCCTTCTGATACAGAAGACGGCTCAATTTCTACCTGAATAACATTTTCTGCTTCAATATTTTTATTTTCACTTTCTTTGCTGTCTTGCTTTTCCTCATCTGCAGATTTTTCTTTACTTTTGCTACGTATACGTTTTTTAACTTTTTTCAAAACAGTTTTGGAGGATTTTTTAACAGACAAGTCTTTATTTTCATAAACTTTCTTGTCCTCAACTTTTTTTGTTGATTTCTTAATTCGGCGCACTGGAGAACTTGTTTGCAATTTTATTGGGGATTGATCTCTTTTTCTTTCCATGTCTCTGACAGATTTCATGGGAGAAGATGGGCGCGGCATTTCTGCTCTTTGTTTCGCTATTAAACTTTTAGTAACATGTTTTCTGGTTGTTTTTATTTTTACTCTCTCTTCGTACTTTATACCCAATGAAGTTTGACTGCATGTTCTGTATCTGAGTTCCTCTAAATGTTGCAGATGTTCAAGACCTTCAAATATTTTACTTTGAGGTGCACTACCAGGGAGGAGTACTCGTGTTATTGTGTCTGTTGGATTAGCTGGCTTCCAAATTAAAAGAGCACATATTGACATAGCATGTGATAGTGGAATAGGAACTTCTCTATCATCAACGTACTTTCTAGAGCTAAAGTGCTCTTTGTAAGAAGTCCACTGTTGGAAAAACATTTTCATTTCTTTACTGTCTTTTGGAGGACTAAGAACATACATTTCAAGAGTACCATGTCCTACTTTATGGAAGAGAGTTAAGGGTTCGACTTGACAGTCTCGGAGACATCGATGAGGCTTTAATCCAAGTTGCTGAAGATTTTCACTAAACTCACGTCCTTCTTGGATAACACTGACTAGCAATGGGTCTTTCTCTTGTTCAGAAGTTCCCGGACTCGTCGGACTTTGTTTTCCTTCAGCTACGTTGCAGAACACATATCCAACTTGGGGGTAGACTCTCTGTCCCGCTTGTTTACGCCGAACCACATTTGTTATGCCGCACACGTTGTTTTCGTTTAGACGCGTGATCATTATAGCATCCAGACGATCTAAGTGCCTTATGAACTCCCAAAAGCAAGGTTTGCGATTGAAGCCACCGTCTATGAGCATCGTGAAGCCACTCACTCCAAAAAGTGCGCAATCTCCTTGGCCGCCCGGGAATACATAGAGCGTGGGTCTGTTGAAGCGAATATTCCCAACGACAGGCGAAGACTTCATCATTTCGGTGAGCGGTTGAAATCTCAACACGAAATCTAGACAGTTTAGCAGGAGGGAAGACCCAGGCACTACCGACACCTTGCTGGCCGGATTGACGTACAGAGACTCGTACGTCTTGGACAAAGCTCCTTCATCTTCTTGCTGATCCCATGGTCCCTCTGGTATGCAATGCACATGCACCGTGCTTCCGAGATGACGTCTCAAAGCTCTCTGGACATCGGCATCTTGCAGAGTGTCGATAAAGTCGTTGTAGGAGAAACTTCCGTCTTGCAGGACCCAAGAACCCGAGCTCGAAAATGTGTATCCGGCGTGGATTATATGCTTGTGTCCTACGTTGGCTGCCAGTAGATTCTTTAGACATTGTTTCAAAGTATTTACGTGCGGGTTAAGGAGTACTTCAACAGCCAAATTCTCCGTTGAATGTTGAATCAGTAGTTCTGAAAAATAAAATATTGTTTTAGTCTTTTATCATTGAGAATGTAATATAATATCTATGTTATGTTTTAAATGCTTTTTTCTAAAGTAGGTTTATCTTAATGAGTTCATTAGAATTTCTCCTTTAATCTTGTATGGGTTAATAAGTGTAGCTATGAAGTGAAACGCTTTGTCATGGACAAAAGCTCACCATTTAAACGAATCTTATTTGGAACATAAAGTTCTTCGACGCTATCAAATCAAATCATTAAGATTAATACATTTCTTTTTGTAAAAGGTCATCTCTTTTTCTGTCAAACGCACTAAATGCAAAGCTATTTCAATATAAAAGCAATTTGAATGAATTTATCTCAACTGCTGCGGTCATAGTACAGTTATGTTCTCACCAAGGGTTTAATAAGTGTTTTACTTTTGTATTTGAATAATATAATAAATTTAAACTTTATTTGTGCATTTATTTATTTATTGACTAAGACTTTCACGAAGAAAACCTAAATGGGTCAAATAAATGGAGAATGAAGGAGCGAAAGCAAAACAGAAGCACAAACTCTTACACAATTAATTCTTTTCACTTATAACTTTTAAACAGTGGTATATTTTACTTTGAAATAGTATAATAAACTTTGAAGTTTTCGTTTCGGGGGTGTTGAGGTAGCGTCCCAGCCTAAGATCTAAGGTTCTTCGCCATAGCCCAAGATCTAAGGTTTGAGTTAATTGAAATATTTTCAGGTTAGGGAAATTGTGGCTCCACATCTCATAATTATTATGTAGCATGTAAAAAAAATCCCTAAAGTACATAATTAGCATGAGTACTTTCATCATAATTAAAATGTTGGCATTTTTAAAAACTAATCGAGAGTTCGGGTATATTGTAATGTAAGCGTCAAAGTTCGAGAACTGTCTAGATAGTGTATAAAAATGTATATCAATTTCTGAGAAATTATTGAGTATGTTAAGGCATGATTCCCAAAAAGCAGGTCCATCAGATAAAAAAATAGTTTGAAAAATTAGTATAAATTGTCACTTCCTCGTGCATGCTTTTCCACAATCAAAATTTAATCAAAAAATGTATTTAATGTATATCTATTTTAATTAAAAAAAATTTACAGGGTTCAAAGTTACTGGCTTAACGTTACTCCCTCATCACTGATTTTTAAATTGATGTAAAAGTTACTCATGTAGATTTGCAGAACAGAAGTACACTTTAAAAAAAATTCTGTAACCATTAAAAAAAATTGTAAAAAACTTTTCTAGAAAATTTCTGGTAAATATTACTAAAAATCGAGTTGTAAAAATAAACTATATATTTTTGTTTGCAGTGCATATATATTGTAGATTTATATATAAAAAATTATGTATTCCTCACAAATGATGTTTCTGTACGTTTACGAGCTCATTTTATCTATCCTTCACAGGTGCACTTAAAAAAAAATCCCGTAAATTTTACGGTTTTAAATGGGCAAAAGACTACGCTTTCTTTTTTAATAATCCATTAATATCGGTTTCGTTTTAGTTTAATTGATGCCCCCCACCGGAGGTCTATAATTGGCTAGATGCCTCGTGATTTAGAGCCGTGGTCAAATGACGTGGTTGACACCTGAGCTGGCACCCAGCGCAACCTTAAAGTGTTGAAACTTTGGACTACAACAGATTTAAAGTACCTCAGGCCAAAACACATGGAGGTACTTATTATTGGGATTTATTTTTTCAGCACGATCCTTTCATAGGATAGCTAAGGCGAAGACAGAACACTGGAAGGTATTCATAGTAGCGCTAGATTATGCTTTAAGTATGATTTGAGATATTTTAGGGATGCTACTGCATTTTCATGTCGAAAATCGAAAAACCAGGTTGGTATGAAGAGATTGAGTTAAGAAAAAATTTGGTGGGATTACTATAAAAGTTATGCAAAAATACTAGAAAAGTTTTGTAAAAATACTAGAAAAAATTTTGCAACCACAAAAGAGAGATTTCTGCTCAGAATTACCAAAACTATTATTTTCATATTTTAGGACCTGATTATTTATTTTTTACTTATCTCTAATTGTAGGCAATTTTATGTAGATTAACAAATAATCACTATATCCCAGTTATTTATTTTGAAAAGGATCCCTAGACAATTGATATATGGTATTGTGGTTTACGTATGTACGTGAGAGTAAGATAAACTGGGTACTCGGGTGATAACCGGGTACCTGTCTCTCTCGTGTACGACAAGTAAACACCAGGTAGCAATAAATATAAAAAAATTATGATTCGGATAAGCAAATGCGTTGAAGTCTTCAGTGTTAACGTTTATTTTATCAGTTTTTTTATTAAAAGCGTAAATTTCAACAAATGTGGCACATTTTGTTGAAAGTTTCTTAAACACCTATAAATTACGAACTGAGAAAAATTACACTTTCAAATGTGAGTAAATCTGTCTTAACCTTTTATATGGGTCATTCTCTGTAAATGGGACAAACTATAAAAACTTTTAAAACTTTTTTTCACTTTAAAGCACTTTTAAAAACTAAAAAAATATATATATTTTTCTTATTAAATAATTTTCTTTATATGCGTTGAACACATTCATATATAGTTAAAAAAATGGTTCAGATCCATTTGATGATTTTTTTAAAAAAAATACATATTTTCCATACTTGACAACTGACGTAAACTTCTTTAGATACTGAGCATGCGCAACAGACAATAAATATGCGCATGCGACACCGAAAACATTGCATGCCTTTTGACTTGTTCCAAAAGTTACGCATGGTGTTTCAGTTCCAAAACGCATGATTTTAAACTATGTGGGGTTAAGTTTGGTTGAATAAAAGGCGCACGAAACCTACAGTAGACAGAGTACACGATATATATCTCTATAGGAATGCGAATTTTTCTTTAAATGGGAAAGTTTGGTTTGGTTAGTTTGAAATACCGTCAAACTAGAGCTACATGAGGGCCAATTGGCGACTGGCGTCGTAATTTAGAACCACAGTAGAGCCGGCGCCTGATAAATGGATAAGATTTAACTAAAGTAAAAACCCATAAAGAGGTCCTTTTAAAATAAGTTGACTTAAGAGCACTCCTTTCAATATTTGATGTATTTTGCTAAGTAATATTTTAGTTTGAGTGATAACACATATGCATTTTATAGAAAGAATAGTGGTTGCAATTAATGTGTCATTTTTCTACATAAATAATATAATCTATTATAAAACATCTATAATCAATTTTAAAATTATTTTACTATTTCTTAATTAAGTTGTAGCCACTTTAATTGAAACTGTACAACAATTTTGGGTGATTTAGAACTGTGTCCCTAATCAACTACGAATCTAGTTACGGCCATAACCACACTTTGACTGGATGGGTTGGTTGGTTGGTAGACATTTATATTCAGGTTTGTGTGCTTGGTCAGCGACCCGCTTATAAACCTTCGTCAAGTAAGACAGACACAACAGACAACACACACATAAGTGGATCCATCTAATTTTTAGAGACAGAGGCCAACTAGAGGATCCCCAGAATTGGCTTGTCATCCCCAGAGGTATTGATTTGGTATGGGAACTTAGAGGACTTTCGGACCCAACAGATTTAACGAGCACGTACTCCGCATATACTCGGTAGGTCTTCAGTGGTACCGGGACTCGATCGCAGGACCTTCCGATCCCGAGACCGAGACGCTGACCACTACGGATGGGTTTGTATAGCTGGTTTATTGCTTGGCTCAAGGCTTGCTTACACCACATATCATCCGTAGTATTTTTGAGTATGCATCTTACTTATATTGACTCTACGCAGCCAATACAAGCCTCGTAATTTAGAACCATGGTCAAGTGATGAGGTCGACACCGACCATACTTGAATATTGGCATTTTGTCAAGTATAATTTCAATGGAATAAATTGTGTTAAATAAGTATAATATGCGTATGACGTGATTAGAGTAAACGACTCCTGATCGTGAAGAGCGGCTTAAAAAAATTGCAACCGCATTTTATTTTACAGTTTTCGTCATAAATATCTTGATGATAACGCGACTGTGGTTCTAAATTACGATACCCGTCATCAATAGCCCTAGTGTAGCTCTAGTGTAAGGATAATCAAAAGTAACTCAAACTCTTGATTATATAACGTAGAAGATACGAATAATCATTCTCGTGAAATATCTAAAGGCATGCGTTTTTAAAAATCTACAGTTGAAGCGAAACAACCGATCGGTATTGAATGCGCTTGGAAAGAAAGATCCAAGATGATGTTATCCAATGTGGACTGACCTTCAAAGCTGATATGTGAGTTAGTGACGTGTGAGTGAGTGACGATTCCGTAGGAAAAGTCAAATAACATTATTTTTAAAGATTTTTTTTATAAGGTTTAGAGATTGTATGTTAATCTACATTTAAATGCCCACAATTTGAGCCTAGTAAAAAAATTCTCACATTTATATATAAACAGTAAACGAGATTGAGTGAGTGACGACAGTAAAAGACTCCCATGATATTTTTAATACTAAAAGTACCGTAAAAACGTTATCACTCATGGATCAAAACAACTGATGACTGATTTAGAAGCCTCAATCCTTTAAGAATAACATGCTAATTTAAATTCGATTTCTTAGTCGCCTAGTAAGTTTTTAATTGAACTTTAGAGCAGTGTTATAGGAGTGACTCTATAACCCAGGGACATTACATACTGATAAAATTACATAAAACTATTGATGGTAGGAAAACATCAGATACATTTTCGGAAACTACAGAAACTAATTAACCATAAATAGTTCCGCCAAAAAGGATTATATATTTAAAACGGCCTGTTTTAGGACGTTAAAAGTTGTAAAAGCATGCAGGGACAGTGTGAGGGAGTGACAAATCGGGTATTTAAATGAAATTTTATGTAAGTAAATTATAATTATTTGATATTTTTTAAGCGGGACTATAGTTAGGTTGTGGGCCAGTTTACACTAATAAATCACAAACATGCATATATAATTTGAAAATAAAGAGCAACGTATCCGGGACATTGATTTGTCTCTTTTACAGAGAATGACCCATATATAGTTCTCAGTCCTACTTTTCTCCCTCGACCTTAGTTTTATTTAATAACCGGTTTAGATTTGCGCCACAGCAAAATCGAAACAAGTTGGTATTTTTTCTTCGTTGTCGTAGGTAAATAAGAATGAGTTATTTCTGGTTTGGCTCTTGACAAAATCTCGTTCTAGAGCTTTCGAAACTAAGAAAGAATGTGTCGCAGTAACGCACGTGACATGGGTGGGAGTGATGTTGGTTTAGTTTTATGAATGCACAGTGAGGTTAGTTTTAATTATCGTCGCACTAGAGCTACACGATGGCTATTCTCCATGCAATTTAGAACCACAGTCAAGTGATAAGCCGACACCTATATGAATGCACAGTCTAGTTTATAAAGTTTTATAGCAATAATTATATTCCTTTTATTTAGTTTATAAAAGGAAAATAACATAATCGCTTTTATTAATAGCAATGTAAATAAAAAACTACTCGGGAACTAAAACTATACACGCGAATCCCAGTGTTTCTAGTTTATTTTTTTTTACCAGCATGAACAATAATACAAAAAATGACATGAATAATAATACAAACCAGCAGGAATAATAATAAAACTGATACCAATGGCTAAGAAAATTAATAAATTTTACCTTTTGAGATATCAATTCTCAATCGAGTATCATAATCTTAATTCAGCCCAGCTCATTTTTAATGATAACTTTTAACCAGTGCAGGATTTAAAGACCCAGGGCCCCTAGGCACTTGGCATTTACCCCCCCCCCCCCCCCATCTCGAAGCTATTTTAGAAATTTAGCAAATTAAATGCACTAGTACAGAGCATATAATTTTTATTCGACTTTAATAAACATCAGAATAATACAGTATGTTACTATAGTTATTCTATAAAATTTATAAAATCACACGGCGAACTTTCTTCTGTGCAAAAGAACGATTGGCGATTGTCAAATTGTTTTAGGTGATTTTTTGGCGATTTTATCTTTTTCAGGGCCTCTAGGCCCGGGCCTTGTAGGCCTAGACCGAAATCCGGCACTGCTTTTAACCCTTTCACTCCTAAAACGGCCCAGGCGGGCGGCGGCCGTACAACTACGGATTCAATAATGATATTCCTATCACATATATCGCACCGTACGCGGAAAAGTGACCTATCGGCAAAAATTGACTTTTTGAGTTAACACTTCTATAGGATGCAAAATTCCTATATCTATCGATTGGTGCAATCGGCATAGCGATCTGAGAATTAGTTCGTCTGCAATTAATAGATAGGTCTTTTTTCCGAATTCGTTTTTGGATGAAAATGAGCGGGAAAGAAAGACCTATCGCACCTGGCAATTTTTCGATATGTGTTTGCACCTGCTACGGCAATGAAGTTAAGTTTGAAGTGCTTAAATGGAAAGGTTGAAGTCGGAAATTAATTTGTTTATTTGTTTCTTTATTTGAAATACTC
The DNA here is from genome assembly GCA_019343175.1 of Oedothorax gibbosus. NCBI lineage: Eukaryota > Metazoa > Arthropoda > Arachnida > Araneae > Linyphiidae > Oedothorax > Oedothorax gibbosus. The sequence continues at coordinate 37,085,902 of CM033272.1, forward strand.
TCATTTAAAAAAAAAACATTTCAAAAGCTCTGTTTTGTGGTATTTAGTACAATAAATATATACAAAAAAATTCATGTAATATGCATAGATTGCAAAATGATATGTCTCTCTATATTTTTTTCTCAAGTTAATATTTTAACAAAAGATAAATAGTTTTAAATCGTTTTTAACGTCGGTATTTTACTATAAATCTAAACTCAATTGCTACAACTTGACAGTTTGCGATATAAAGTCAGTGAATTCAACTGTATACTTAAGGTATGAAGTATCCTTACAACTTACTTTTAAAATTTAAAACTTTTTTTTTATATTTTCATGAGTTTTAAAATGATTTTAAAATTTTTAAAATGCTTCAAAATTTATTTTTGTTTTAATTTTAAACATGATACATAGTAAAAATTTAGATTGAAAGGTTTTTGTAGAAAAATGTGGATATAATTTTTTATATCTTGTAAATCCTGATTTTGTAAAAGTGATTCGTTTCATAACACCTATTTTTTTTATATAAACGAAATATTATGATTTCAATCATTGAATATATTAAATTATAAAAATAAACAAGACTTTAAAATAATATCGTAATTACATGATAAGAGATAAACCTTATTACATAAACTTCATTAAATTGGTTAATCAAGCTTTTTGTTAAATTTAATTTTAAAAAAATATTCTTATTGTTGATCAATGTATTATTAGATTATAAAATGCATTAAGTAACAAGAAGTTCATAAAGAACTAAAATAGCCTACTTTCCTGTTACTTAAATACTTACTGAAGTTCTAATCGGGAAAAAAAAATAGGTCCCTAAAGTAAATATCATCAACAGCCGTTTCTACGCTAGATTTATACACATTAGAAAAAAATCGAAACACAGCACCCAGCTATAATTTAAACTTCTAAAAGCCAAAATCAACTATTTTCCTTAATATTCTTTCGTAAATTAATTAAATATTATTTATCATCTGCTCGTGATTTATTTGTAGTTCGAAGAATAATTAAATATTTATTAATAACAAAAGTAATGAAACTACTCCGAACTGCATTAAAAAATAAGAAATGTAACTTAAAACTAAGCATAATTGCATGCAAAAGTATGCCTTGCCGCTTTCTTGGTAGATAATTAATGAATAATCAAAGAATCAAATTGTGCTACATTTTATGACGTCATTCCAAACTGATTCATGAAAATATTATTTTGCTTCAAATATGTTTAAATAAATAAAGTTTCTCATGCCATTGTTGATTTGGCAACAGTGATTTAAATGACTCAAAATTGAATTTCAATGCTAATTCAATGGGAAATTCGCCGAAAGATAGTAGATTTATGTCCGTCCGGACGTACAGACAGACGGACAAAAGGTATGAAATTTGGGTATCTGAGGTCATAGCTTTCTAACAAAAAAAGAATTTTTAAGATCCGAGGGATAGAACCGATTTTGGAAGAGGGATACGGACAGACGTACAGACAGACGGAAAGACAGACAGACAGACATACGAACAGACAGACAGATGGACATCAACCGCATTTCAATACCTACAGTGATTTAAATGACTCAAAATTGAATTTCAATGCTAATTCAATGGGAAATTCGCCAACAGATAGTAGATTTATGTCCGTCCGGACGTACAGACAGACGGACAAAAAGTATGAAAGTTGGGTATCTGAGGTCTTAGCTTTCTAACAAAAAAAGAATTTTAAGATCCGATGGATAGAACTGATTTTGGAAGAGAGGTACGGACAGACAGGCAGACGGACAGACAGACAGACGGACATCGTCCGCATGTCAATACCTACTTTTTCATTTTTTTAATTCTTTCGAATTAAAAAAAGAAAAGTAGGCTAAAAATGAGTATTCTTCATAAGTATGTTTCCTTAATATTTAGAATAAATTTAGTAGCAAACTTATTAGGACTGGTCTTCATAAGAGCCGTTTAAAGTTTTGGTAAAAATTCGAATTATCACAAAATCGTTCCAAATGAACCTAGATCAAAAATATTTGGCATGGATATCAGTTTTATGAGTATCAAAAGGTATGCCTAGTCATTTTTTACTTTAAATTTGCCTTTGCTGAGATATTTTCAGATAGGTCTTTCTTTCGCGAACAAAATCGTTCAAATTTGTACGCGAAAGAAAGACCTATCTGAAAATATCTCAGCAAACGCAAATTTAAAGTAAACAAGAAGTTCATAAAGAACTAAAATAGCCTACTTTCCTGTTACTTAAATACTTACTGAAGTTCTAATCGGGAAAAAAACTAGGTTCCTAAAGTAAATATCATCAACAGCCGTTTCTACACTAGATTTATACACATTAGAAAAAAAAATCGAAACACAGCACCCAGCTATAATTTAAACTTCTAAAAGCCAAAATCAACTATTTTCCTTAATATTAGTTCGCAAATTAATTAAATATTATTTATCATCTGCTTGTGATTTATTTGTAGTTCGAAGAATAAATATTTATTAATAACAAAAGTAATGAAACTACTCCGAACTGCATTAAAAAACAAGAAATGTAAATTAAAACTAAGCATAATTGCATGCAAAAGTATGCCTTGCCGCTTTCTTGGTAGATAATTAATGAATAATCAAAGAATCAAATTGTTCTACATTTTATGACGTCATTCCAAACTGATTCATGAAAATATTATTTTGCTTCAAATATGTTTAAATAAAGTTTCTCATGCCATTGTTGATTTGGCAACAGTGATTTAAATGACTCAAAATTGAATTTCAATGCTAATTCAATGGGAAATTCGCCGACAGATAGTAGATTTATGTCCGTCCGGACGTACAGACAGACGGACAAAAAGTATGAAAGTTGGGTATCTGAGGTCATAGCTTTCTAACAAAAAAAGAATTTTTAAGATCCGATGATTAGAACCGATTTTGGAAGGGGGGTACAGACAGACAGACAAACGGACAGACAGGCGGACAGACAGACGGACAGACATACGAACAGACAGACATACGAACAGACAGACATACGAACAGACAGACAGATGGACATCAACCGCATTTCAATACCTACAGTGATTTAAATGACTCAAAATTGAATTTCAATGCTAATTCAATAGGAAATTCGCCGACAGATAGTAGATTTATGTCCGTCCGGACGTACAGACAGACGGACAAAAAGTATGAAAGTTGGGTATCTGAGGTCATAGCTTTCTAAAAAAAAAGAATTTTTAAGATCCGATGATTAGAACCGATTTTGGAAGGGGGGTACAGACAGACAGACAAACGGACAGACAGGCGGACAGACAGACGGACAGACATACGGACAGACAGACATACGAACAGACAGACAGATGGACATCAACCGCATTTCAATACCTACAGTGATTTAAATGACTCAAAATTGAATTTCAATGCTAATTCAATGGGAAATTCGCCGACAGATAGTAGATTTATGTCCGTCCGGACGTACAGACAGACGGACAAAAAGTGTGAAAGTTGGGTATCTGAGGTTATAGCTTTCTAACAAAAAAAGAATTTTTAAGATCCGATGATTAGAACCGATTTTGGAAGGGGGGTACGGACAGACGGACATCGACCGCATGTCAATACCTACTTTTTCATTTTTTTAATTCTTTCGAATTAAAAAAAGAAAAGTAGGCTAAAAATGACTAGGCATACCTTTTGATACTCATAAAACTGATATCCATGCCAAATATTATTGATCTAGGTTCATTCGGAACGATTTTGTGATAATTTGAAATTTTACTAAAATTTTAAACGGTACCCCTAAAGAATAATTTTTTTCGCGACAGGTCTCTTTTCCGCGTACGGTGCGATATTACGAGGAAACAAAAATCCTGCGTATCTAAAGTGTTAAAAAATATAATGTCTTCAGTTATTCCTTTTATAACATAGCCTTGTGGAGATCTTGTGGGACGGTAATTCAACCCGACCCAAACCAAACCTTTAAGAGCTAATAGAATGCTAGATTAGTTGCAATAAACTTACGAATTTGACCAAGACTATGCTTTTTGATTAAAATAATAAATAAAACTAGGTGGCACGCCCCCTGCTCGCTATCGCTCGCCAACCCCCGGGAACTGCTTGCGCAGTTCCCTTTCAGTCTCGCTTCGCTCGCTCACCGTTCATTGGAATATTTTAGTCTAGCCTTTGGTATCCTTTTAAAATAAAATAATAACAAATTAATGCTTATAAAATTATACGCCTGTGTTTTTTTATTAACAATAGTGTTTGGTAGTTCAGTCAATCACAATTATAAGGTAAACCTAAAGAAGCATGGGTAAACCTAAAGAATCATGCCCGGCAATTTTACGCCAAATCTGGTAGCCCCGAAAATCGGTATTATGGCAACCTTTAGGCGAAATTAGCAATTGTATTGCCAATTTCTAAATGTTAACCCATTTAAATCTTAAATGTACATAATTTATTCTGAAGTTTTTTACACCAACTGCTATCAATTATATGCTTAACGATTTTAAATAATTATTTACTTTTTAAAAATAAATTCTTCGGCATTTCGTTCCACGTTTTCTATAAATCTGGTCTGCAATTTAATGAATTTTTCCTGTTACGTAAAAGTTTATTTTCTTTTAAATTTTTCAAAACTTAAAAAAAAAATAAACATTTTATTTTCACTTTTGAAATTTCATTGGAGATGGCAACCATCTCGGCAATTGCCGGCCGGAGTTTGTTGTCATTTCGACTTGGCGAGATTTTCTAATGGTCGCCAAATCCGGGAACGATTCTTTAGGCTAACCGAAGCATGTCCAGCAATGATCTGCCAAATCTGGTAACCCCGCCAAATCCATTTTATGTCAACTCTTGGCGACAAATTTTTGGGGCAATCGCCAAGTATCGCATTTTGGGCGATGTTGTGCCAAATATGACAACGCTTCGCCACTACTTGTAAAATTTCAATCCTTTGCAATCTACTAATTTCGTAGTGTTTTTAGTAAAAAAAGTATATTTTCTGTTTTACTGCCGTATCGAACAACGTTTGGCCCATAATATTTATGGTTATTTTTCATTTTTGGCCTTTTTACAGTTATTCCTGAAATTGCCAATTCTTCGTAATCCTCCAATTTCGTAGTGCTTTTTCAAAAAAATATATATATTCAATGTTTTTCTGCCGTATCGAACTATGTTTTGGGCATAATATTTAGAGTTATTTTTTCCTTTTACACCCTTTTAAAATCATTCCTGAAAGTGCCACTTTTTGTTGTTTTCAGTCGGCCATTTTGAAAATGGGTAATATTTTTGGTCATTTCAGTCGACCGTTTTGAAGAAAAGACGCCAAATCCGGACAGGTTCCTTTAGGTTAATAAATTATAATTTAAATTTTTATACATTAAACGTCCCTAATATTATGCATCTTTAAAGTTAAACTTACTGATTATATCCTAAAGTTGTTGTTTTTTTGGCCTTATTGCAGCCATTCCCGAAATTGCCAATCCTTGTGCTATTTCGTAGTGCTTTTCTCAAAAAGTATATTAATGTTTTTCTGCCGTATCGAACTATGTTTTGTGCATAATATTTATAGTTATTTGTCCCTTTTTCAAGCATTTCCTGAAATAACAAGAACAATGAAAATATACTTCCGATAAATACCGTATTTAAAGCTTCATGACTTTTAGCTGCGGATTGGAAAGGGTTAAAAGCCTAGCTATTGAATAACAACCACGAAATATCTTTTGAGTTATTTATTTACTTGCTTTTTAATTAAGTTTTGTTAATTATTTAGAAGCGCTTCTTGGCCGAGTGGGTTTTAAACCTGCCTTTTGTAAGAAAGGCCCGGTTCAAATCTCGCCCTCCCCCCCCCCCCCCCTTTAGAGGGTAGTCTTTCTAAAAATAAATAAATCCACTCAAATTATGGGAGGTTCAAAGTTAAGACGGCATTTGGAACAAATTTTGGTTCCAATAATAACAAGATAGGTAAATAACTGTTTTCAAACAAATATTTCTTTGATTTTATCTAACCATGATTGTTTCGATTAAATCTTTTTGTAGGATGTGATGAAGGGTAACCCGGGGTAATTATTGGCCATAGGAAATCGGGGTAATTATTGGCCATAGGAAATCGGGGTAATTATTGGCCATAGGAAATCGGGGTAATTATTGGCCATAGGAAATCGGGGTAATTATTGGACATGAACCAAAAACAATGTTGCATCATAATTTATTGCGTCTAACAAACCAAAATATGTTAATTGCATATCCATAGGAAAGTTCTGATTAATTATTGGGATGAGATCAGTATTTTTTCTTAAAAAATATATTAATAACCCAAAGCGCTTGAAAAAATAGATGTTTAAACTTATTTTTCTATCGATGCCAAATTGTGTATATTTTTGTTTTCTTTTACACGATCTTGAATTTCGTAATGCCCCGTCTTAGATAGGTTTATGAAGGTGTTTGTACTAAAACATACCATTGTAGGATGAATAGTAACATCAGTTCATGCATGTTTAGATATGGGGTAATTATTGGACATGCTATGGGGTAATTATTGGACATGCTATGGGGTAATTATTGGACATGCTATCTGGTAATTATAGGACATGCTATGGGGTAATTATAGGACAGCTTGATTATTAGACTGCATATCGTTTCTTTAATTTTCTCAGGTAGGGCGCTTAACTGATATCTAATTACAACAAATAAAACTTAATTTATCAAAAAAGAGATGTTAGACATTTCTTCATAGAAACAGCCAAGTGCTCGGCTACTGAAACTTCCCATTCAGAGTGTGCGGAACATGTTGAAGGTATATATGCAGTGTTCTACAATATAATTTACAATTGTGGAAAAGTACAAATGATGATGTAGGAAGACTATGAAGGAACCTTAGAACAATTACTTAGTGCTAAAATGAAATTTCTTAAATAGTTTTGAGATAATAGCAGAGTACTGGTGGCCAGCGCAGAGACATAATGAAATTGTCAAATCAATGTATGTATTTTATGGTTCGTTGCAAACTATATCAGTTAATCTATTTCACATAACTTGTAATGATGAAGCAAAGTTTTGTATTTAGTAAAAAGTTATAACTGTACTAAGTTCTAACCAGTTCAGATAGTTGTAGTTTGATGACAGAGAGCATTTTAATATGCTTAAATTTTCTTGTTGTAGTTTCTGTGATTGAAAATACCATTTGTGCACTGTTTGTACTTGGAAAAAGACGAAATCATTAAAAAGTTGTGTAAAAAAATTTAAATGATTGGTAATCTATACTAGATTTCACTATTATACGTTTTTTACAGAAGCAATGTATTGTTCAATAATTATCCCATACACAGTATCTATAGTACAGATCATTGTCCACAATTTAATCTTTGTAGATAATCTAAATAGTATGCAGAATAGATTGAAAACCACTGTCCAATATTTACCCCGCTGCGTACAATAATTACCCAAAATGCCGGGGTAATTTTTGGACACAAGTTTATTTTTTTCCAACTCCTGCAGAGGAAATAATAAATTTCAACATGGTACCCTACAGATACATCAAATAGTCATTGTAAAAAAAATTGCTGGTTAGAAAATTTCACAAATGTAGGAGCTATGGTAAAAGTTCCTGGGGTTTGAGTGGCTACCATGGCGCGTTCGGCAGGTGGTGGATCGCCGAATATCCTGCCCAGTGACAGGACAGCCTCGAATAACCAATAAGAGGTCGCGAACCAACTCCCGTAACCCCGGTGTTATGCGATCCGTGCCTAGGGTGAATGACACAGCGGTGTATGTGTCTTAACGGAGCCTCTAGTATGACTGGCAAACTGCTAGAGTAAGCTGCCTTACCCAGTATCCTCAGGCAATGCTGGGTGGACTGTTTTTCCTGGGGTTTATTTTTGAAAAATTATGGAAATAAACGAACATAAAAAAAAAACTTCTGTTTTTACAGGCAACACTTCTAAGGTAGAACCGTCCAAAGACGAGGTAACTGAGAAGACATTCATTGAAGGTGCAGAAATGGATACTTCAAACGAGGCAGAAATGACCTCCAACCAACCGTCAACTTCTGGAGCACAGCAGGAAGCTATTAACAGCATGACTGACACTCTGGAAAAGGTTAAACTTAAAAAACTTTCTGGGGCTCAAAAGAAAAAATGACCAGAGAAAGGAAAATGGCAGCCGGGACCTGGGTAGATAAACCCAAGGGAAAGGGCAAAAAACGTCAAAGCGACAGGATGGAGCAGGAGGCGGTCAAAAAGACCTCTAAGAGAGACGGACCCTCGGGTGAAACCTACAGGGAGGCTCTCACGGCGGTAAAAATGGCCATACTCCTAGAGGGACATCCTGAAAAACGCTTCTCAGAGGAACAGGCTACAGACCTGGAACTCATGATTATGACCAAGATAGAGGAAAAGGAGAATCCTGTCCCTACATTTCTATCTTGCAGCTTGACAATGGGGCTCTTATCATCAACTGTGCAGATCTGGAGAGCTCTAAGTGGCTGGAACAGACTGTCAGTGAGTTAAACCCATGGCAAGACCAAACACTTCTAGTGGGTGAGGCAAAGAAACTTGTCAAACCACTAAAGTCATTGCAAAACTTCCAAAAGTTTTCACTAAACTGGATACTAATGTCATCCTGAAAAAAATTGAGACTCAGAACGGGGGGCTAACTTCTACAGAATGGAGCATTCTGAACCTGAAGCGTGAACCCTCGGGTATAACTATAGTCTTCAACATTCCAGAATTGGATGCGGCTACTCTTGGAAGAAGGGGATATAAATTTTATATCGGACTTCACCAAGTTCAAGCCAAAGTCCTGGACAAAACCACAAAGCCTGATGGTGATAAAAGTCCTTCAGGCAAACATCCACCACAGTAGAAGTGGTACAACTAACCTTAGTAAGAAATTTCTTACTGAGGACACACACCTTGCCCTGATTCAAGAACCCTGGCTTGTCAGGGGAAGAATCAGTGGCCTTAAAGGAACTAAGGGTAAGTTAATATACGACTACAATGGTAATGCCAGAACATGTATCCTCGTAAACAAAAATATTGAAGTCTTACCTCTAACTGAATTCATCAACAGGGACCTCACAGCTGTGAAGATCAGACTCAACATAGAGGGGAGTGACAGAGAAATTATATTTGGCTCCGTTTACTTGCCCTATGAAGAGAAGAATCCACCTAACCCAATCCTGCACAAGTTTTTAAAATTCTGTACAGAGAACAAATTGCAGGCAGTCCTAGGACTAGACTGCAATGCACATCACGTTGTTTGGGGTAGTACAGACACAAACAAAAGAGGTGAGTGTCTTTTAGAATTCATTCTTAAGTATAACCTCGATATTCTAAATAAGGGCAACGATCCGACTTTTATTACCTCTAACAGAGCTGAGGTAATTGACATTACTATTTCTACTCAGTTATTGAGTAAAAACATTAACAAATGGAAAGTCGATGGTAGACCGTCAGGCTCCGACCATCAAAATATCCAATTTGAAATCAACTCTAATGTTAAAATTGACCGAAGGTTCAGAGATCCCTTGAATACGAACTGGGAGAAATTCCAGGAAGAAATTAAGGGACTGACTGAGCTGGGGGGGAAACCAATAAGAGACACCTATGATCTAGAAATTACAGCAGAACTGCTGCAAAATAATATCCTAGATTCATACAACAACAACTGCCCAATTCGTAATAAGAGAACAAAACATCAAATCACTTGGTGGAACGACTCTTTAGAAACCGAAAAAGCAGAGGTTAGGAAGCTTTTTAACAAAGCTAAGAAGAAGGGTGAATGGGATAACTACAAAAAAGCCCTCACCAATTATAACAAAAATGTTAGAAAAAGCAAACAAGACTCGTGGAGAAAGTTCTGTGAAGAGATAGAATCTATCTCTGAAGGATCTCGACTCCAAAAAATCCTTAAAAGGGAAGAACCAATCATGGTTGGCACCTTAAAGGACGAGTATGGTAACTTTGCTTGTACTGGGAAAGAAGTTATGGAAATCATGGCCAAAACTCACTTTCCAGGATCAAGGGATATACATGATGATGATGGTCCACACTTCATTGGCTCAATTAAAAGAGTCGGTAGAAGTCAGTGGGCCTATGCTAAGAATGTCCTTAACCAAGATAGTGTAAGATGGGCCATAAGCTCTTTTAAACCCCTCAAAAGCCCTGGACCTGATGGAATAATGCCCATTATGATACAGAAGGCAGAGGAATCAGTTATCCCAGTGCTGACTAGAATCTATAGAGCTAGTCTCGCCCTGGGACACATCCCCAAGATATGGCAGAAGAGTAGGGTTGTTTTCATCCCCAAACCTGGCAAAAACAGCTATGACCAGGCAAAATCCTTCAGACCAATCAGTCTTTCTTCATTCTTTTTAAAAATTATGGAAAAGATCATTGATAAGCACATTAGGGATTACTTGGGTAATAATAGTCCCTTGCATGACCTACAGTTTGCCTATCAACCCGGTAAATCTACAGAGACGGCACTTCACCATCTGATTACCAAAATTGAGGACTCTCTGGAAAGAAAGGAGATTGCTCTCGCAACTTTCCTTGACATACAGGGGGCCTTTGATAACACCCCACATCCATCCATCCTTAGTGCTGTAAGGAATGCAGGGATAAACCATATACTCTGTACATGGGTCGATAACCTGCTATCGGATCGAACTATTCAAATGAACGTCTTTGACGAGTCACTTGAAAAAAAAGCTACAAGAGGTTGCCCACAAGGGGTGTTTTATCACCATTACTTTGGAACCTGGTGGCTGATAGCCTCATAAAACATCTTAATAACGCAGGCTACTATACGCAAGGCTATGCAGATGACATTGTCATTCTCATCCTTGGTAAAGATTTTAACATAACTTGTCCACTTATGCAAAATGCACTAAGTTATGTAAGTAAGTGGTGCATAGAAAGGGATCTAAACATTAGTCCGCAGAAAACCAATCTTGTACCATTCACTCGCAAAAGAAAATGGGAAGGCTTTGTTATTCCTAAACTTTTGAATGTTGAAATCAATGTGACTTCTGAAGTGAAGTATTTAGGCATATATCTTGACCAAAAGCTCACATGGAACAAACATGTTTACTACATTATAAACCGAGCAAAGAAATTCTTTATGACATGCAGACGTATGCTGGGAAAAAATTGGGGTTTGAAGCCAAAAATAATGTTTTGGATGTATACCGCAATTATCAGACCTATTGTCACTTATGCCTCTGTGATCTGGTGGTGCAAAGTGGAACAGAAAACTGTGAAGGACAAGCTAGGAAGTCTGCAAAGAATGGCCTGCATGTGTATCACAGGTGCAATGTCCTCAGCACCCACCAGAGCATTAGAGATAATATTAGATCTGACTCCTTTAGACATCTTCATCTGCAGTACCGCAAGGAAGACTGCCTACAGAATGATGCTGAAAAAACAATGGTATGAGAAGCCCACGGCTATAGGTCATATCAGTATCACAAAGAAAATTCATAATTCCACCCTCCTGATGCCCTCGGACATCATGGAAAGAACTTACGTGTTTGAAAGACCGTTTGAGGTGGTCATTCCCACCAGGGAAGAATGGAATGATTACACGTTTAATCAAACAAACAACGATGTTATCTGGTTTACAGATGGGTCGAAGAAAGATAACCTTTCAGGACTGGGAGTACATGGTACATCACCGAGAATAAACCTCTTCAGAGGACTTGGGAAGTATGCCACAGTCTTCCAGGCGGAGGTTCTAGCCATCATTGACTGTCTACAGATAAATATCAGAAAAGGCTACATAGGTAAGCGGATTCTCATTTATAGTGACAGTCAAGCAGCCCTAAAAGCACTCAAGTCATTCCAAATTAACTCCAAGGTTGTTATGGAATGTAGAAACCTTCTAGAAGAACTGGCAATCAATAACAAGATAACTCTTGTATGGGTGCCAGGACACAAAGGCATCGAAGGAAACGAAAGGGCTGACGAACTTGCTAGACAGGGATCGTCCTTCAACCCAATAGGGGCAGAACCCTACTGTGGCATCAATTTGAAGACCGCGGGAGGTGTTCTCCTTAAGTGGGAAAAACAAGAAATGAACAAAGAGTGGATCAACTCCCCAGGACAAAAACACTCTAAAAGCATGATCAAAGGATCATCAGCAAAAATTGCCTCTGAAATTCTTAGATACCCAAAACTGAAGATACAAATAATTGTGGGCTTTATCACAGGGCACTATCATTTCAGAAAACATCTTCATACGATGGGACTTCTTCAACAAGAACCTACATGTAGAAAATGTCATAACAAAGAGGAAACGGCACATCACATCATATTTGAATGTGATGCCCTTGCCCATACTCGATTGATAACCTTAGGTATCATTAATGATAAAGAGTTACACCTTAGCTCTATCAGGGACCTGGCTGACTTTATCACTAAAGTAGGAGACCCTAACAAATGGAGCTAAGGAACTTTTTGGGTCTGGGGTATGGTACAAAATGCTACCCAAAAGCAGAGGTGCCACATATCGGACAAACCCAAATTAAAAGAAGAAGAAGAAGAGATGGTAAAAGTTTGAGTTTTGTCCAATAATTCCCCCCGGTCACCCTAGATCCTATTGACTTCTAAGTGTTAACTTATTTGAGGAAGTATACTTAAAAGCCGGGGCATAACGTGCTCGTGGAAACATAAATTCTTGTTCTTTTGGAAGCGTATTGCTAACGACATGGATGTTCAGCATAATATTTATTTTCTAAAGTATTTTTACAATTTTACAAGGTATTTTCAAGGAAATACTTGTAAGTTTTACTTCAAGATAACTTTAAATACTCCAAATGTCAGTCCTGTCTCTAGTTCCCCCTCACCATGCACTGATTTTCTGGAACATTTTTATGCAATTAAATTTTTTTTACTAATTTTACCACTAAAATAAAAATTCAGCATTCAATTTATAAAATAAAAAATCATTCTTTTTAAACGAAAAGAGAATTTTGTATATTTATTCTGGAAAATCTTGTGCACGCATGTCATATGATTATGTGGCATGTAAAGGATTCCTAAAGTACCCATTTGGCTTGGGTTCACTCGGCAAAATTAAATCTTGGCATAATTTAACTTCTACAGAGAGCTTAAATTAATTGTAATCTGAGCGTCAAAATTGGTAGTGATAGTCCCTTAGATGATGTCACAGAAATGATGTGTCATGTGTCATGTCAAATGATGTGATGTGATGATGTCACAGATGTCACAGTCAGTTCTGGGGAATATGCCGAGTCTGCAAAGGCTTAGCCAAAAATAAATAAGCCCCGTTTGAAAAAAAAAATTATTTATTTAATCTGAGTCAGAAGGCTTGTCCCCTAGTTTTTGGTAACTACTCCCCTATTACGCATATGGCCATCAAGTAATCAGTTCATCGAAGTTTACAATTTCAATTAAGTGTTGAAAGTCTTCTCGAATCTTGACATCAACAGTTCCGTTGTTACTTTGGACTTCAAAATAAATTTTAAGCTTTAAAATGAGGAGAAATGTAAGAGTTATTTTATCTGTCACTACTGTCTCTTGCTTAGATTTATTTGATTATGATTTAATTAATTTTAATTTTATCACTTATAACGTATTTTTGCATAGTTCAAAATATGCTGTTGTAGGTTTTCCAAGTTTAACTGCTAATGTGTACAGAAAGGTATTTGTTACTTTTCATCACTACTTACATTTTTTATAGGGATCAGTAGAAGGGGAAAAAATCATGTTCAAGTTTCCTGACGGAATGTCGCAAATTATTCTAAACCTGCTACCTTATCTATTTTTGCCAAAAATTTGTTGAAAATTGAAATGTTATTTTTCACTGAATCACAAACTGAAATTATACACTTTTGAGAGAATCACCCATATGCATGGTTCCAGAAATGAGTATATGCGCACTCTTAAAACAAAAGAGTGAAATTCACTCCTATAGGAGAAGTGCATTTTCGGCACCGGAAAGGAGTGGAAATTAACTCAGACTTAGTTAAAACCGCTCGTTTTAAGAGTGTAGGACGCAGATTGTTTTCTTTTATTTCTTTACCCACTCCGAAAAGAGTGAAATTCACTCCTATAGGAGAAGTGCATTTTCGGCACGGAAAGGAGTGGAAATTAACTCAGACTGAGTTAAAACCGCTCGTTTGTTTTAAGAGTGCAAGTTTTCAAACTTGAGTAACCTTTACTCGGAGCCATTTCGATTGTGCGACGCACTCAGATTTAAATATTTTTACTCAGTTTTGAAAATGTGGTTTTCAGTGTGTATGCAACATTCAGTTTGGAAAAATAATTATTGACTAATTTTAACATAACCATAACATGTCTATCGGTTTTCTCAGAAAACTTGTCTGTCTACACGGTTTTACCCTACTAGAGTGGGAAAAATGACCTCTTTTTTTACCAAAAATAACCTTAGATTTTAAAAACAATTAAATCTTGTTTTTGAAACTGTAGTGGTATGTTCAGATAAGTAAGGCTTATATTTGCAATAATTTGTCCTTATAATGTAAAACTGTTTTGTCGAAGTTTTCAACTCCTAGGTTTGCGGTTTTATACCACTTTCCCTTACGTTTACTTTATCTCTGCAGGAAGTTTGTCTTGGGAACACTGTTTCCCATTTCTAAAACTTTCTTATCTTTAAGTGGACATTTGACTATTTCAAAAGGACTAATTTATAAAAAAGATCACATTTAAAGTTAGTTCGCAAGAGAAGATACATTGATTGCAATTATTCTAGACTTAATAATAGATTCTTACTAAGAATTCATAATTTCTTTATAGAATTTAATCTGGGAAGATAAAGTTTAAATATGTAATTTTGTGTAAGGATAATATAATATGTTTAAATTTTGAATAAGGAGAAACTGTCACAAGCATTACTAAACTAAAAGTTTTTAAAAAACTATGTATAATATTTTTGAATTTTAATAATGTGAAACATGAAGTTCTTCTATATGTTGTGAAAAATATCATACCAAAAATCAAAATTTCATTGTCAGACATTGATATAAAATTATTTGAAATGCAAACGTAACTTTAATTCTGCATATTTGAGGATACAGTAGCTTTACAACTTCACAGTACTGATTTAAGTATCTGTTTGATTGTAAAAATAAAGTTGTCTGACACTTAAGCACACAAACTCATAAAGATAAACTAATA
This sequence comes from Oedothorax gibbosus, assembly GCA_019343175.1. NCBI lineage: Eukaryota > Metazoa > Arthropoda > Arachnida > Araneae > Linyphiidae > Oedothorax > Oedothorax gibbosus. The sequence goes on from CM033272.1 coordinate 37,101,012, forward strand.
AATAATTGTTGCTTTAATTCCACTTTTTAGAGAATTTAGGAGTATGCATGTCATTATATATTGTTTGTTATCCAAGGCTATTGTTTGTTTAGTGCATAAATTAGCCATCGAAGATTTAAAAAATTAAATTCGTGATTTCTGTACTAATACTTATATAGATCTAATACAACAACTGTTTCATGCATTGTGTCCATATTAATTGCGCAACTATTAGCGAATTTCTTAAATTTATTGCCCATTACCCTTACACTTTGAGTGTTTTTGCTGTTCTAAACATGTGTGCTGCTAAGAGTGGAGAGAGTCAAAACTTTATGCAAAAAGTTATTTTAATTTTGATCATATTATATCATACTTACCATTTTCAACTTCATTTGACTCTTGAATACTGGAACAAACACTTTCTAAACCTAATAGATCGCATTTTGTCTCTTCTACATCCCATGATAGGAGACCTGAAAGTAAAAAATTTAAATTTAGTTAAAAACTAATTGTATTGCAGTTAAAAAAACGAATTTTTCATAATAAATATTTATTTTTAACTGAAACGAATTAAATTATTTTTAAAAATACAACAGAGAAAACTTTCAATTTTCGTACAATTTTTTAATGTTTAATGTACAGATGTATAATTTTGACTAAGTATAAGTCTAAAACAATAAAATATCAATTAAAATAACTGTAAAAATTTTATAAGTCAGAATTTTTTTTAATTCTTGTAATAACCAAATGACTAAAAATAACATTTGTTACATGTTCATGTTACAATACCATATTAAAGAGTTTATACAAACACTGATATGCCAAAATGTAAATGCCATTTTCTATACTTTATGGTATAACCGACAATTTGAAGTAAGACTATCTATTGTCCGAAAAGAGATTGTTGTAAAGAGCTGATAAAAACAATTTTGTTACTTTTATTTTTGACACCAAAAAAACCCTGCGAATTAAGATAATACAAGAGTTAATAATTTTATTGAAAAAAGTTCCACCATTCCGGATTCCACCAAACTTTTTAGAACAAACAACCAATAGAACATAAACACTCTCAGTTAATTTTAAACTAAGAATTTTGATTGAAATCCTTTTCCCACAATGCCTACCCTATACACAGCGCCATTCAATACAAAGCTTTAAGTTTCAGTTGTTACCATTTTTTCTATGATATTTCGTTATTTTAAAAAATTTTAAAAATAAAAAGTTTTGAATTAAAACTTAAATATAATGAATGAAAAATAAATAAAGAATGGATTGCTGAGAAATGGAAATATTAATCTTAAATTAAAATATTTAATTTTAAAATAAATTTAAAATAAATTTAATTTTAAACCAAACTTCAGTGCATGTGTTTTTTTGAAGTTATAGAAGTACTTTAGACAACTGCTAGAAAAGAGCACCAAACTATAGTTACACAAAAGGAGAAGTTACATAATTTTCTTGATTTTAAAGTGATCCAGATGATAATGACCTTTATGTAACAATTTAGTATATTAAACTGGCTTTTTTTTAAAAAAAATTTTACATACATTCTGGGTATAATCTTTTAGTCTATTCTAGTTTAAAATAAAATGGACATAAAAAACAAAAATGCTTTTTTCGTGTGTTAAATCTTATCAAGAATAGTTGGAAAATTTGCCCCATCCACTTGGCAGTCTGGGAAAATGTACCCCGTATACGGGTCACGTTTTCCAGCTCAACGTGCTTGCATTTAACCACTCACTACCAAAAATTGTATTTACTTTTTAGAAAATTAATAAAGCTAGTTTGTGGAAAACCATGCGAGGAAGGCAATCATATCTTGTTTTCTTCAAAATAAATAAAAGTGAAATATATACAATTAAAAAGAAGAAAACATGGAAATTAGCCCCGGTCTCCCCTACATTTTTTTTATTTAAAACTTTCTTTTGACTTTATATAAAAACAAATTCGTATTTTGTTTTAAAAAACTTAATTTTGTTGTTTTGCATTTTATTCATTAATAAATTTATTAAAAAAAATCTTTTTTAAAATCATTTTTTATGAATTCCAAGTTTTCCGAATACCGATTCAGTATACTGATATTGGTCCACATTATACAACATGCTAACGTTTCCTAAAGTTTAAGGTAGACCCGTACCTTTAATTTGATATAACCTTAACTCCTTTGATATAACCTTTCAATAACAAATATTCCAAATTATTAAAAGTAAATTCCTTCGTATTAATATTATATCAAATTACTATTTTATTATATTACTAATTATGTTATTAAAAAAGGTTCTGAGTTTGAATTAAAATGCAAAAAAGTTTAAAGCTTTTAAAATATTTACATTTTAAATTAATATCAAAAATCATCAGTAAGAAAACATTTTTTTACTTATCATTATCAATCTAAAGGTACTTCAATTGTAAGAGAGACCAAGTCTAGTTTTTCATGATTTTTTTTGTTTGTATGTATTTTACTTTTATATATATTTTGTGAAAAACAAGATATCATTGTTTTCCTTACAGTTTCATCTATAAATTAGCATTACTACTTTTCGAAAATAAAGTTTCCGACAGCAAGTGGTTAAAACCAAGCATGCTAAGCTAAAAAAACGTGCCCCGTATACGTGGTACTTTATCCCAGTCTGTAAAAAATGCATGGAGCAAATTTTAAAAATATTCTTAACCCTTTCAGTCCATGCCATTTGTTATCATCATGTTTCTGATCATAATTTTTAAAAAATAATAAAGCTGACATCTATTGGGATTAATAAAAAATATTTTCCAATAGAAAAGGTTTGAAGAATCGAATGATGTGCTTTTTAAAGTCATAAATGGCTATAGACGATCAGAAAAAAAATTCTAAAATGATGATGCCAAATTGTCATTGGGACTGAAAGGGTTAAAAAGAATTTAAACCAGATAATAAAGTTTTTTTTTATTATTTCTTATGTACATTTTATTGTACTTTAAAAGAACCCAAGAAGAGAGAATATAACCAGGAAATATATATATATTGTAAAAATGTAAAATATTAAACTTAATTTACACCACTCAATAAATGGCCTACGGTAAGGCTTAAAATACAACTATCAGGAAATTCTTCGACTGTCATATACCAAACGCATGTTATAAGGAATGTATTAAGCAAATAAATCAAAGTCGGGAATATCTTTGAATCGCCTTTGTAAGTCTGTCTGAGCACGCTTTAAATTCACTCGAAACCGATATCATACAGGCATGGAATTTAGCTTTTATTATCGGGATTTTCAAGTCAATTGGATAAAATTTATTGTCTAAAATTTAATACTGTGAGAAAGTAGGTGTTTTAGAGAATAAAATGCTGGTATTAACTAATTTTTAGTTAAAGCTCTCGATACCAAACTCTATTGATTCGAATCTCGCTTCTGGTGTTCGTACTGTTAAGCTTCCCCTAACATTAGCCTAGCAAAAATAAAAACATCACATGTAGCAATAAACAAATTTAATTAATTTCACAAAAAGTTGAACAGTTTAAATTTTTTTTGACTTGGTATAAACTTATAAATTGCAGCTTTATGCATGTAAGAATTAAAGAACCTGATAAAGTTTATAGTCTGGTAAAATAATAACTTTTATGGCTGTATATCAAGCGTACGGGATTAGGCGAGCCTTAACCCCGAATACCATTTCAAACTAAATTCGTCCATATAATGTTGAGTAGGAATGCCATTTATTCTGGCTGAGCTTCCTTAATAAAATCATAACCCTTGAAGTCAACCAAACGTCTCGACGTGAGAATGGCCCCGAAAAAGTCAGCGTCTATCTAATGTTCCAAAATAAAGCGCTGGACCGTTTCGATTGGCAGTTAAGTATCAGTAGTGATGGGCAAAGTATTAACTGGAGCTGTGCCCAATGATATCGATTGGAACTTAGTCCGAAACGGTTGAAGATTCACAGTTTAGATTATTTTGTTCCATTCTTTTACTGATTAGTTTTAAAATAATGAATCTTTCTGAATTACTTAGAAAAATTTTTAGATTTCAGTTTTAATTTTGAAGTCTTAAAAGAATGAAGATAAATTTGGTGTGTACTCTATGGAATATACTATATATATTTTTGAATTCATTGAAATTTAGAAAAATCACTATAAATTATGCTATAGTTGATTATGCCGTTCACCTCCCATTTGAAAATACGTCTGAATGGAGCTTTTTTTTTTTCAATGTATGTTAACGTGTGTGAAGGCATAAGCTTATATATATAAGCGATTACGACTTAAAGCGATTACGATTTTCTACTCTTAGCTTATATTCTAATGCTTTATAAGAATTTAGAAAAACTTCTTCGTTAATTGTTTTCACAACTAACCCACATGGAAAACAAATCCGAATGAAACTTCATACTAATTAGCGAATTTTATCAATAATCTTATCAATTGCTCATGCTAAAATTTCATGAAAAAAAAAGTGTTGAAAGGTTTTTAACGTTTGTAATTCAATGAAGTTATAACACGCTAAAAGTTAAGTTAGAAATTTTTTTAATAACTAATATAGTAATATTACTTAAAATACGCTTTAAAAACTTAAGTTACTACATAAAAAATCGATGAATAGTTATTAATATAAAAATTTACATTAACATTTTATGAATTAAAAAAACATAACCGTCTCCAAGTTAAACAATATACAATTGAAACATCCATTAATGAAAAAAATCATTTTGTTAAACAGGAAAGCTCTTAAAACAATGTATCACCATTCTCCCTAGCAACCTTAAAAGGTCATTTGCAATTCATGGACATTTGTAAATCAAACTCATTTTTGGCAAAGCTCGCCAAACATTTGCCAGAAAACTTTTGGGGTACAGATATAAAAAAGTTCTGTATGTCCGTTGCCGGGGCGGATCGCAAGGGCGCTGTTGGTGCAATGGGGCGTGCCTTCGAGCCATGGCGCAGGGGCGGTATGGTTGCCTCACTGACCTAATGCCCACTGGAAAAAAAATTGTCTTCCTCATAAGTTTGAATCGATGCCAGTTGACTTTGAAGGGGTTTTGTTCGAGGAGAAAACTGGCGAGACGAGTGAGGTCTGTTGGGAATTCATATAAATGAAAATGTATATTTATAGCCATTTTTAATTGAAAGAGTGAAAAAAGGCTTTTGAAAGAAATGTATTTGTTACAGAAAAAATCCTCACATTGAATAACGTCTTTTTTTTTTAAGAATTAAGTTTAGCCTCACATGCCATAAAAGAAAAGAATATCGTGACATTAATTTTGAGTTGAGACTAAAATACTTACCTATTCTTTATAGCTTAGTTAATTTTCTAGCAAGGAAAACCTCTTTAAAAAGTTTCAATCTAGTATAAACTCTCATTTTATATAGATTAGTTATTTACTACATTACTATTATCGCACGGTACGAAGAAATGTGTCTAATAGGAAAAAATAAAGGAGGATCATAAGAAGTTTTGAGTTTTCTTTGCATTTCGTATATATGTAAGTTACGGAACTTTTTATACTATTGGTTAAGAATTGATACGATCGATAATTTTATATAATTTTACAGATTCTACACTCTTAAAACTAACGAGCGGTTTTAACTCAGTCTGAGTTAATTTCCACTCCTTTCCGTGCCGAAAATGCACTTCTCCTATAGGAGTGAATTTCACTCTTTTTCGGAGTGGGTAAAAGAAATAAAAGAAAACAATCTGCGTCCTACACTCTTAAAACGAGCGGTTTTAACTCAGTCTGAGTTAATTTCCACTCCTTTCCGGTGCCGAAAATGCACTTCTCCTATAGGAGTGAATTTCACTCTTTTGTTTTAAGAGTGTGCATATACTCATTTCTGGAACCATGCATATGGGTGATTCTCTCAAAAGTGTATAATTTCAGTTTGTGATTCAGTGAAAAATAACATTTCAATTTTCAACAAATTTTTGGCAAAAATAGATAAGGTAGCAGGTTTAGAATAATTTGCGACATTCCGTCAGGAAACTTGAACATGATTTTTTCCCCTTCTACTGATCCCTATAAAAAATGTAAGTAGTGATGAAAAGTAACAAATACCTTTCTGTACACATTAGCAGTTAAACTTGGAAAACCTACAACAGCATATTTTGAACTATGCAAAAATACGTTATAAGTGATAAAATTAAAATTAATTAAATCATAATCAAATAAATCTAAGCAAGAGACAGTAGTGACAGATAAAATAACTCTTACATTTCTCCTCATTTTAAAGCTTAAAATTTATTTTGAAGTAAAAAGTAACAACGGAACTGTTGATGTCAAGATTAGAGAAGACTTTCAACACTGAATTGAAATTGTAAACTTCAATGAACTGATTACTTGATGGAGTGGATTTATATAGGAGTGGATTTCACTCTTTGCGCAGTGTGGGTAAAAGAAATAAAAGAAAACAATCTACGTCCTATACTCTTAAAATGAGCGGTTTTAACTCAGTCTGAGTTTATTTCCACTCCTTTCCGGTACCGAAAATGCACTTCCCTTATAGGAGTGGATTTCACTCTTTTGTTTTAAGAGTGTAAAAAACTTCACAATACAAAAGAAAATTTACGCGTGGTATGATTTAATCCAGAGTTATAGTCTAAATTTTTCTTCAGTCAATAATTATTTTCCAATTTCCCCTCTGAGTAGAACGGTTTTGGTAATATCATTTGTCAGTCAGTTTCATATTACTACATTCCAACCAAGATTAAGCAATAACTCTGTATCAGGTATCTCATCTATAGCCCGTCTTTCATAAGGTTTGAAATTATATTTAAAAAAATCTTTTGGTAGAGTACATGTTTGTACGCATTTCGTATGATCTACATCATGGTCATGCACTAAAGAAAAACGTGTTCGAACAAGTGGAACACAAGAATTGTGTAACAATGACAGCATTACAATATTATGTTGTTTCAATACAAAAATTGAGACGATGTGCTGTTCCAACTAATGATCGTGATAGGAGACGATTATTATATCCGTGCGTGATTGACAAAAAACGGTTTACTACACTCTTAAAACAAAAGAGTGAAATTCACTCCTATAGGAGAAGTGCATTTTCGGCACCGGAAAGGAGTGGAAATTAACTCAGACTGAGTTAAAACCGCTCGTTTTAAGAGTGTCAGGACGCAAATTGTTTTCTTTTATTTCGTTTAACCACTCCGAAAAAGAGTGAAATTCACTCCTATAGGAGAAGTGCATTTTCGGCACCGGAAAGGAGTGGAAATTAACTCAGACTGAGTTAAAACCGCTCGTTTTGAGAGTGTAGGACGCAAATTGTTTTCTTTTATTTCGTTTAACCACTCCGAAAAAGAGTGAAATTCACTCCTATAGGAGAAGTGCATTTTCGGCACCGGAAAGGAGTGGAAATTAACTCAGACTGAGTTAAAACCGCTCGTTTGTTTTAAGAGTGTATTTTGTTTTCTCAAATATGTATAACAAAATTATAACATTCATTTTAAAGTGCAGTAATGCATATGTTTTAATCTTTAATGTAACTATTAATCCCAAACTTTAAAGAGAAGATGCTGAACTGCATCTCAGAAAATACATGCGTGCTGCGCCTTCAATTTCCTCCGATTTTCAATTCAAACATTAATTTCAATCAAGCGCCTTCAATCTTTGTGCTAACTTATTTTTTCTTTAGCTTATTTTGTCGCAATACATTTTTTGTTTTGTTTCAACGCAACTTGTAATAACTGAAAAAAAAGAAAAAAAACTTTTTTTTTGTATTGAAAGTAAATATGTAGTTTTTTAGGTATGCGGTTAGAGTGCACTACTCTTACTATGAAACATATAAAAAGATAACTTGCTTAGGGGCTTTGTTTACAGGAGTTGTTGGATCCCCCCCTTAGAAAAAATATGTATTAGTAATGAGCAGTACAAAATTTATAAGTCAAAATTGCCCACAAGGACCAAAGTAGTCCTGATCCATGGTATTCTGATTCAAAAGGAAAAAAAAATAGTAGGGAAAATTTTATCTCGCCTTTAGGACACAAAATGGAAACAATACCCATTTTAAAAGAAAACTACTCTATTCTTTTCTGTATAAATTGATAAGTTTTCCTCTCAATCATAAATCTATTTTTCACAATCTGTAGAATGCAATTCTTACATCTAAATCATAATATGGTAGCTGTTTAAATCGTTAAGACCTGTATGTTTCGCTGTCGTTAGGTTTGATGAAACGCCTTACAGAATCTTGTAACAATCTTGAATAAAAAGACACTTTTTTTTTAAAAAAATGGATAACGTTTTAAGCTTATTGAGTAAGGGTTTTGTCCACTATCATTAAGATTGAAAGATTATGCGTGAATTCAAGAAGAACTGATACGTGTTAGCTTTAAAGTGAAGAAATGCATTTTTAATATTTTTGGAAGAAAAAGCATCGTTAAAACTTTTGTTTTTATAAAGATAATTACATTGTTGACATTTTTAGGACAGATAATCTTTATTTTTAAGATCACAACTTTTTTATTTTTGGGAACTTTAGAAACTATTTTTATCTTCTTTTATATTTAAACCAATCTACAGATATTTGACGTACTCTTTAGTTTTAAATAACTTCTTTATCCATTTGTTATGCAATATGCAATAAGTAATTTTATGTAATCTAAATTAAAATGAATTTCGCAAACTATATTGCGTTCATTTATATTTTCATTTCAAAGTAATCGCAATTAAACGTTTACTCAATTAAAAGTTCTTTCTAAACCGACTAATTTGTTAGTTATTCTTCTATGCATATGTAATAAATATTATGCAAGTACTTAAACAGTGTTGTAATAAGTATAATTCATGCTTTATAAGGATCATATTACTTTTTTTCATTTAAAATTCTCATAATTCATTTCATATAATAGTCTTCAATTGTTCTCAATATAAGTTAATTTTTTTTAATAAAATTCGGTACATACTTTTTTATGTAATAGAAAAACTACAAAAGAGTTCAAAATAATTGTCTTAATTTCCAACAAATATTCTGCTTTTTAATTTGTTTTTGACTTTATCTTACTTTTACTTTTAAATTAATTTTTACTTTTAGTTTTAATAATGCTCACTTTAAGCCTTAATTTTTTTTATGTTTTAATTTTACTGTTATCTTATTTTCACATTTCCTTAATTTTAGTTTTAGTTATTTTTTTCATTCTAATAAATAAACTTAATGTATTTCACTGAGTCACTATTAACAACATTTCAGGCTTAGTTATAACCAGTACCACCATTTTATGGAAAATAAAAACGTCATTGGATCACAGCAAAATATTGAATCCCAAGTAATAAATATTCAAACTATACGTCTTTTACAAAACAATTTACGCGACGATCATTCAGCTCAACAACAACAACAACAAAAATTTACCATCATTATTTTACCTCTTTCAAAAACCACTACAGTATGAAGGAAATTAATTTCTCAAGATTCCTCATAAAACTCCCCAAAAGATAAATCACAGTAATCAGTCATCTATTTCGATAACTGTCCCCCTAAAACTAATCGCATCCGTATATTTCACACTCCCCTTCACAATCTATGACTTTTCTCTCCCAACTTCCGTGACAGGATTTGTGATCGAGAGATTCTTTTGGGATTTACTTCGAGTAAGGGCGCTTCTACTTCCGATGGCGCGTGCACTCACGTAATATGATGGGGCTCCAGGAATGTTCCAAGAAATGGGTTCTTAAAGTTTTATGAGTGCCGATTTTTCCAAATATAAACACAGCAAAGTCAAAAAGTGAAAAGTAATGAATTTTCGAGTTTTTGATGGATGCATTATGTTTACTATAACTTTCTTATGTATATTAATTTTAAACTTTAGAAATAGCTACAGAACTTATTTAAACGGGATGTACTTTTGGAACAACAAAAAACATTTTTTTAAAAATATAAAAGAGAAAATAATGTTAGCACCTTAAACTGCTATGCATAAAATTTGGAAAATGAAAAATAATTATGTAGAATTTTTTTTAAAGTTTACGCAGATATTTTACTTCACACTGCCTAACTTAAATAATGCCGTGTTAATCTAGTGTATTATATCAATTGTAGTATGGTAGTAAATGCAAGAAATATAGTTTTTAAATTTCACAATTTTAAGCACAGTCATAACTAAATGTTGAAAGAAAATATTTTAATCGATAGCACAGGAATGGGAAGAAAAAATTCAAGAAACGTGATGGATGAATTCAATGTAATTTTTTTGGTATTAAAACTAAAAAAAATACTGAAATAATTATAACACGTCATATTGTCTTTTAAAAAAATCAGTTTTTCTGTCTGTCGCCAATAACTCACGGGTAGCTCTAGTGCACCGCAATAGAAAATAATCAAATCACGTCGTCCCACGCTCCTCGTCGATATGGAGAACCCAGTCGGTAAGGCACTTGTCTTGCTTGCGAAAGGTACCAGGTTCGGGACTAGGCATTGACAAAATTATAAAAGTCTGTGAGAATACCCATTAATATGCTACAAATCCCGCCGGAGCGTACGAAAGTCCCGTCAAAGCATACGATGTAACCCTAAAAAATGGGTTGGGTGGCTACTCAGGTGTCGGCTCTTCACTTGACCGTGGATCTAAATTGCGATGCCCGTCGCCAATAGCGTTCGTGTAGCTCTAATGTGACGTTATTTCAACCAATCAACCAACTTCGCTCCCTGTCACAATCTTTCTTCCCAATAGTGTCGAGTGACCTTTAGTTAGCGGACCTAGCTGGTTTCCAGCTAGGAGCTAGTGTAACGAATGACAAGATACTCATACGAAGACATCGGAACAATTCGCTAATCCACTAGGGGAGAGACGGGTAATAGCGCTCATAGGGCAATCGCGCTCAGCTCAGCTGTGACAAACTAGGCAACCCCTAAGTTATTTTGACAGTACTGACACCTAGCAGAAAGCAAGGGCAATGCTCAGTGTGATAAAGGCGGTTGACAAAGCAAAAACACATAGTATTTCGTCCGTGAATAATTTATCATGTATTTTCATCTAAAAAACTTCTGAATGTAATTTCGAGGTAAGTCAACTATAATTACTGTTAACAGTATGATCATTGTATAGTTACGAAGCATAATAATCTTGTTATCTAATGTAACTAAGTTTATTTAATTGGATACATTGTTGCGTGGCAGAGACCGCTCGAGATCAAATACGGCGAGATCGGGTAATGACGCTCAGATGGGCGGTATTACCCTCCACTTTTGGAAGAGTCGAATTACAACTAATCAAAACTGTTTTATCAACTTTTTTTAAGCAAAACAAAAATCTGCCATCCTTACAGGAACACCCATGAAAATTATGCTTGGAAAGAAAGAGAAACGACGCCGTCTCAAGGAATCCAAGACAGCCTCTTCTTTAAATGCTACGAAAGCTGCAAATACATACAATCTACTGGCAAAGAAGCCAAAGAAAAATATAAGGGTGAAAAAGGCCTTATTTGGTGAAACAACAGGAGCCGAAATAAAGTCCAGACCAAGAAAAGTAAAAAATCGTCAAAGAAAGAAGATTTGGCCAGTACAGATGAGGAAACCATCGATGAAACCATGATATGTGATGATGATGAAATGGACGATTTACCTGGCGAAGGTATTATTAGTAATGAAATCAATGGCATATGTAATGTTTGCGGGGAGTTCGGAAAGGACAACGAACTATGGTTTAGGTGCAAATCCTGTTCTAAGTGGAGCCACTAAGATTCCTGTGGAGAGGATAAAGCAGAAAACTATATTTGTGACTATTATTGCAAATTATAAAATTACTTGAATGGGGAGGATAGGAGCGGATAAAGCAGAAAACTATATTTGTGAATGTTGCAAATTGTAAAATTACTTTAATCAGTTGTGAAATATGTTGTATAAAAGCTTTGAATAATGAGCGGCAGTACCAAACTGCGTCATTGCCGCTCACTGCGTCGCAGTGAGCGGCATTACCAAATATGTTCGGGTAATGGCGCTCAATGTAATATTTTCTTGTTTTCAATTTTTCAGCACAATTGTTATTGTTTTCATGTTTAACGATACGGCATTCTGTTTTATATTTGTTCAGTTATAAATGGTAATAAAAAAACATAATTTAAGTGTCGTATTATGTATGTTGCAGTCACTTTTGCTTAAGGGGGCGCAATTACCCTTCTTTCCCTTATTTATTTACAAAACATTTTAAGTTCGATTAATTCAGCTTACTTATTTTTACAGAAACCCTTTAAGATTAAAGACAATATAGGTTCACGTTCATTTTGATCAGATCGTCCGTTTTCGGACATAAGCACCCCCACTTTCGTTGTCACCTTAATCAGTCGAAAGAAAGATCTGAGCTATTATAGTTCTGTTTCGGCGGGGAAAACTTCCAGTGTAGCCGGTAGGGGCCCACGGCTTCAGGTACGTTAACACTAGTAAAGACGTGGACATTTTAAAGTGCCAATTTTTCTTTCATTTGTAGCTTATACAGTGATCAGTGAAAACTTTATCACATTTTTTTTTTGTGCGTTTCGTGAAACATAGACTGGAGTTCGAGACCTTGTAAAAAATTGCTTTATTCTTTTGTGAAAATTTGCCTTACTTTGTTATTCTCTGGATAGTGGGAGGACCGGTGGCTCATCACACTGCCATCCCACAGGTCCGGGGTTCAAATCCCCCAGATTTGAGCAAAAATCTCTCACCATTTCATCCCTTAAGCGGATTGATAAAATAAGAATCAAGCTATCTTGGTAACTAAACCCTGTGGGTCTCGAGGCCCTTCATGGGCTGTTGCGCCACTGAATTTAGTCTCGACACTGGTTTTCATTCATTAAAACCTATAAATATTTTACTGATTGTTCGAAAATGTGTCTCAACGCAAATCGATTTTAAATAGAATGCTAGCAAAGATATTGATATCGATGTTACAAAATATCCTGACGTGATGGAAAAAATGGAGGTCATTTTCAAAATCATCATAACAAAAAAAACATATAAAGCAACTCAAACTTATCTTGAATTTTTTCAAAAAGTTTAATTTCGCAGGTATGTGTAGTTTATTATTAAAAAAAATTATAATATTTAAATCTATAGATTTTCAAATAATCTGAGAAATGTAAAACATCTTATGTTTCTTCTTAATATTTTATGAGTTAGCGTTCTCACAAAGACCATAAAACTCATTTCGAACAAGAAAATCTGCAAATAAAATTTAAAACAAGTTGTTTCAATTTAAATGAATCAGTGGTGTGTAAAAAGCGTTGTGTTCAGATTAAGGATTTCATACAAGCTTTCGTTTCAACTAAACTGTTAAAAGAAGAAGTCGAATAATTTTTTTTAATGAAAATTAAACATTTTTTAAATTTAGCTATTTAAATATATTCTTTAAATATTCTATTTTTAAGAAAAAATATACTCAGCGGCGGTTTGTTAGAAAACGCAAGGCAAAAAACACTCAACTTTGATAAGGTATAAATCACTAAACATTAACAGGGTATATAACACCTCAATGACAGCAAGTAACGAACCCATTAAATAGTGATGACAACTGTAGTGGAAGTAATGAGACAATTAAAACGAATGGAAAGCAAGATATAACCTCCTATTTTTTTTGTTGCGGTCTCGCTTTCTCGATTGCAGATTAGCCGGTAATCTAAAGATATTAATTGCTTTGATCGTAAATTATGCTAATTATACTTAGATAAATATTAAATAATTGTATTATAAAGATACGACCCAAGTAAATACTAACCGAAATAAGTTAAACTAAAATTGATTCAATAAAATGTTACTTAATTTTCTTTATTAAAGATAAAAATTGATCAAACTAACTGGAAAAATTATTAGTATAAGCTTATAGTATTTCCGATATTTCAAGTGTTCGGTAGGAATACTATGCGTTTACAATTATTAAAACAAACTGCAGTGATGCATTGTATTTTTGAGATGAGAAACTACAGTTTAAAGTTTCATGTGTTAACTTTGTCTTATCTTTAGTTGACCTCAATTAATATCAAAAGTGAAAATTTTTCAGCTATAAAATAATTATTTTACTACAAAAAACGTAACAAATTGGAGACTCGTTATTTTTTAGATTTATATAGAAGAATCCAGTAAATTTACGGGGTTTGCAAAGGCCCCGGCCATATACCCATAAATTAATGTTTAGACCGTTGCTCAAAAAATGTTTTACCCCTAAACTCTCTGCCCGTTACATAACGATCAGTGACCATAACGTAATATTACATCCTGAAAGTAGGTTTTTTCCCCAGCAAAAATTCGTTTATAGGGAAACATGTGTTTAGAACCTCAATCTTCTCGATGAGAGGAAAACTCGGCATTAAGAAATTAAAATGTGTTTTTTTTTCTTTTCGTTTTTGGGCCGGAGATCGGTGAGTATGAATATCGTAGCCACCTGACCTTTACTACCTTACCATGGCTAAAATTTCGAGTTTCTTCTTTACTGAAAGGTACCCGACATTTTTTGGGGGCTTTGCTAAGAAATACGTAAACGGCGAGAAATACGGTTTGTTTTTACGATTTGACGGTGTAACAGGACGTCAATTTTAGAGCAAAGTTCATGAACTCCAAATTATAGGAGGAACTTCACAAAACGCAGGGTAATTCGAAGTAACCTTCCACGTTGTGATACAAAAAGGATAATGAAAGAAATGCAAGTTCTTTCAAGCCGGAATCAGTAAAGCTAAGTTTTTGTAATGAAAGGATCGCAAGGTCGAGATTGGCCATAGTCTTAACATTGACTTTGGTATAAAACTATAAAAAAAAACCAAAAATATCGAGACAAAACGTTACGTCACTTGTATATATGTTATTTCACCATAGTAAAAAAGCATTTATGTTCCACCGTAAATTTTGAGGCAGCTTTGCTACCACTTGCTTTTTACTTCATTTTTGTGGTGTAACCTTACTCTATTTTTGGTGCTACCTTAATTCGTCTTTTAGGTGCAACCTTATTCCGCATTTGAGGCGTAACCTTACTCCATTTTCGTAGTGTAAGGTTACACATCTTTGATGTAACACTTTATGCTGGAGTGAGTTGCTTTTACGGAATAACGTTACACCAAAGGTTTCACAGCGCACGTTGACACTCACGCCAGCAGGTTCCGTGACAACGTCCCTGTCCTTTTCTGACGTTTACCGGGAGGCGGGAAAGTGGAGTCAGCCCGACTCGTCACTCTTCCCCCGAAATGAAAAAATAATTGTATTTAATGATAACTGATGAATGAACATATAAAATTGTCTTCATTACAGTGCTTGTGTATCCACTATAGGATAGTGCTTCTTATGAAAGAGATTTCGGGATCTCTAAGCCATTGAAACAATATTCCATTGCAGAATAACAAGTCTTCACAAAATGAATTGATGTTATCCTATAAGTCGATACATAAATGTATGGACTGTATTAGGAATGTTTTTTTTTATCTAAGACATCTTAATCATAACGATTTTCTTCCCACAAAATTATACAAAATTTCACAAAATGTTCTAAAACATAATCATGCAACGCGCAATCCCACACAAAATTTTACCAATGCATCCTGTTACAAAAAAAAATTGCTGACCTACAAAATTGTCTGTACGCTTACCTTAACTTAAACTATCACAGCATCTAAAAACAACTGCCTTAGAACATTTACAACAAGAACTCATAAAGAAAACTTGTTATAAGAAAAAGAACCGCTTGTGGTCGTGTGAGTCATCATTTTGCATGACACAACAATCGCCGAAAACTGATGAATGAACACATAAAATTGTCTTCATTACAGTGCTTGTGTATCCACTATATGATCGTGCTTCTTATGAAAAAGATTTCGGGATCTCTAAGCCATTGAAACAATATTCCATTGCAGAATAACAAGTCTTCACTAAATGAATTGATGTTATCCTATAAGTCGATACATAAATGTATGGACTGTATTAGGAATGTTTTTTTTTTATCTAAGACATCTTATATTTGGAGGTGTTGTCACATGTGTAACTACATAAACATAACAATAAGTGTTTAGAAATAAATATGCATAACAATGTTAATTCAAGTTTGGATATTTTAGGAAATTTTAATTTATTTTAGTTTAATGACACATTTAGTTCCTTACAAATAACTATTTTCAATTTTGTTGTTGTTGTTTTAGTTTCTAAAATTAGTTGCATTTTAAAAATGTAGAATTTAATAAAATAGCATAATGAGTGGCCTTACACTGGAAGGAGCATGTTAAGTTTGAACGTCCGTAATTAACTTACATTTTGTAAAAATATGTTTGGACGAATCTCAGATAAGTGAATAATTTGTGCCCCTTGGAGTTAAATCTGCTTTATTAGGGACTTGTTGAATTGTTTTAGAAAAATATTTCTTCTTTAATATATATTTATATATTTTTTAAAGGTACTTTTAAGGAAATAGCCGTAAATTTTACTCCCAGATAATTAGAAATGCTCAAAATGTCACTCTTGTCCCCCACACCATGCACTGATCTTCTGAAATATTTTTTAATGCAATTACAATTTGTTTTTACAAATTTTGCCACTAAAAATAAAAATTTATATTATGCTTTAAAAATAAACTGTAATTTTTTTTTTATAAAAATAATTTTACACAATTATTCGGAAGACTTGTCTCCTAGAAAAGTGTCCCCTACTCAAACTATAAGTAATTTATGGCTTCATTGGTAATTTACGACTTCATTGTCAGATTGCGTCAACACATTATTAATCTGTTTGGTTTTAAACGTTTCTATCAATATAATAAAAAATTTTAATGGTTTAAAAATTCTTTTAGAAAAAAGATTTAATCATATAAAAGATAATGTTCGCTAACGAACCCTCGTGCGTTTGTAGGAGGTTAGTTCTACTCTGTAAAAATTTGGTGTAACGTTACTACAGCTTTATCGAGTAACGTCATAACACATTTTTTAAGTTAACACATTTGAGTAACGTTACACTGCAAAATGGGAGTAAAAATCTTATTGGTGTAATATAACTCCGTGTAAAGTTACTCTGAAAAGCTGGAGTCAGCTAAGCTGCTAACAATTTTAAGGAATTATGTTACACAATATATTTTTACAGTGTTAGGGAAAAGGGGTACATTGGATCACTTATTGTGTTTTTACATAATAATATTTAACAAACAAATTTGCAGAAGAGTTTTATACATCATTAGCTACCTACGCTATTAGATTACTGACGCATATATTGCAGAACTCCTGATATCAATATTTATAAAAAAATATAGCTGATATTCAGAAGGTCGGCAATTTGATTCAATGTGCCCTACCATGCACATTATGCATTATACGACAATTACACACACAAAAATCACAGATAATTTGGTACCTACAAGAATAGTATTGTAATAACAAATGATTTTCATACAAAGGCAACATATTTATGAATAATTACCAATCAATTCATTAATAAATACCAATTTAAATTACAGTGATTAACCAAAAAATTTAAATATTGAATTCGAAATATTTTGCTTTGAATTTAAATTATATTTTAAAAGAATAAACTTAAAATCACAAATCTGAAATTTGTATTGAATTCAACTAAAAAAATGTTGATGCTTTAAATGTTCCGGAGAATACTGATTACCGGTTCTTATTTTTTTTAAAATATATATACATCCCTGATTTTGCAATTTTTAATAAAATCCCAGGTAATTCCCTGATATTTCAAGATTTACTGAATTCAGTGATAATTCCTGGTTTTTCTGGAATCGACGGTCTGTGGACGCACCCTTCAAAAGTATAGTTTTTTAAAATTAATTCAATATTTTATAATAGTTAAGCACTATATAACCATATTTATCAAATATATATCTGTTCATATAATGTGAATAAAAATAAAATTTCACTTATAAAGTATCCGTATAAATCCATTAACAATCTGAGTATAGTCGAGAGATCCGATGTACCCCATATCTTAATGATCCAATGTGTCCCACTTGTTCATTTTCGATCAAATGTTTTCTATTTTATTCTTATGATACTTTATAGTTAAATTCTACAGTATAATTTGAAGCTTAAAATGTGTACCTTATAATGTATCAATGCTTTTATCGCATTTTTTACAAAATTATTCGCCATTTGAGTACAAACACGAACATAAAGTTTACATTTTACCGATAAAAGTACTTTGTATGTGATTTCGTGAAGTCTAAACACATAAAATGTGTATCTACAGATTAAATAGATTGTAACAACTATAAATAAAAAAAAATTTCAAACTATAAATAGAATGTCGTGATATACTACAGTTAAAAAGGCGATTAACGATGTAGCACAAAAATAATAGTATAGGGGAAAGGCGGAACATTGGATCACTTTTTGTATTTTTATTAATTGATTATATTTCAAATAAATTTTCAGAATAGCTCTATCCATCATTAGTTAGCCTACTCTAATTACTTAGTCAATATTTTGCAATAACTATTTAATTAATTTATACGAATTTAATTTACAATGATTTGCTGGGGCCCGGTTGGCCGAGTGGTTTGGACCATTACGTTAGCAGTCTGCGCGCTGTAACGGGGGCGGGTTCGATTCCCGCCTTCGCCCTGGGTGTACATTCCTTTCTCTGTGACTGTAAAAATTCTTTCTCTGCCTGCCTTACTTGACGAAGGCTTATACAGGGTGAAGCAAATAAAAGTGGTCCCAACGTGGATATAAGTATATAAATGTTGCCCAAGTCAAAAACCAATACAAAAACAGGTTTGCTAACATGAAGCCATTGATCGCTTCAATATTAAGCCCAAACAAACGCTTGGCGACTTATTTGCCGGCAACTACGCTATGGTTTGAAAAGCTAGTTGAAATGAAATATAAACAAGGTTTGTAGAGCTGATAAAAAAAGTTCCCACTAGTGATTATTTCGGTTGTTATTTATCGTAGAGAATCGGACCTTTCTGTTTTTGTTAATACAAAACCAAAACATTCTAAATTGATTGCAAGATCCAGAATCTAGTGTTCAGACCCGTTTAGGAATGTTTTGAACTTTTTGACAGCAGATCCTGTCTGACGCCATTTTGTAACTGATCGTTGCCTAGTACTCTTTTTTGGCACTTTTACACCTTAAAATTCTTCAACAAACAACTGGTTATATTTTTTCCACGAATTCGTTTCAATAAATTTCTACAATGAATACTCTCTGCTGTACTGTGAGTTTCATCTTTACCTGTGAATTTATCAACTTACACTCACACAATCGCAACTCACACTGACGCACTACGATCTGAACTGGCCAATAGTCCATGTATAGCGTGATAGTAATGTGGTCCATTGTAATGTGATGCTAATCCAATCCAACCAATACAAAAACAGGTTTGTCAAGTGAAACCATTGCACGCTTGAATAATCTTTTATTTCCACTTGAAAGCTTTCAGGCGGCTTCAAGAGTTTTTCTCGCCAAGCATTTCAACGTATTCCTATCTCTAGACCGGGGCCACTTTTCTTTGCCTCACCCTGTATAAGCGGGTCTCTGATCAAGCACACAAGCCGGAATATTTATGTACCTAATCCTACAATGATTTACGGAAAATTTAATAAAAAGGTATTAATAACATAACAATAAGATAAATTAGAATTAAGCTCGAATTAGTACTATATTTTTTATATAATTTGCATTTAATAGCAATTAGATTAATTAATAGTTCCTCCAAGTTTACAGCTATCTAAACACAATCTAAAATCATGGATGAATGTCATATTTTCCAAAAGATGCGTATTCTAACTATCAACACTCTAAAATAAGGAAAAGATTTGTAATACCTTTATATATAGTTATTGTACATTAGAATTGAAAATCTGGTTCAATAAAATATTTTCGGGAGATGCTGCACCTTCAACTGAAGTAAAAACAGTACATTTCAATACGATGTCCTCAAACATTATTTTTACAATTTTTTAGCAGTTGATTCAAATATCCACTAGAAAAAGCTCTGCTTTTTTATTGAAGTATTAAGATCATTATCGTCAAGATTTTTTTTGCATATATTTGGCATAATGCAAAAGAGATGTTTTTGTGCAAAACTTAATAGAAAAGCATCACTTCTAAATCATTATTGATTTTTTCTAGGTTGAAGTTACTGAATTGCTTAATCTACAATGCTGTACCCAGGTAGCACACTCATGTGGGATCTATATGGGCCGATTTGTGTAGGTGTGGGCACTACCCATTGGGGAAAGACACAATAACTTCTTTAATTTTTTGGTCAAACCCCATGAGCCACCTGAGGTACTCCATGTTAGTCCATTTTCAATTGTGTCTTACTTACTTATATCTCTAGAAAAATTATTCAAAATAAGAAAAAAAGGTAAACGATTTTGTATCAAAATAATATCGAATTAACGATGACACATAATTTTACATATAAATTGTGATAACTTTATCCATATAATAATTAATACTGTGCCCCATATTACTCCTTTGGATTACATGGGCATTATTTTGGGGCAGCCCATAATGATCTTTATGTTTTGCTTACACTGCCTCATTTTGATTTACGTGATTTAATTTGTTTCATAAAAAATCGTAAATCGAATACACACGGGTGGTCATTATGAACTACCCATATGAAGCCAGTATAACGAAAGGAGTGATTTCGAACACAGAACTAATTATTAGTTGGACATAGTAATTTAAATGTAAAATTGTGTTCAATTGCAAAATTAAAAATGATTTGTTGAACAATATTTTGCTTATTTTAAAGAGTTTTCTTAGATATATGAATTTAAACAGCTTCTAGATATAGCTGTAAGTAAGACAAAAATGTAAATGTGCCTACGTGGGGTAGCAAAGGTGGGCATATGTTGTTTGACCAAGAATAGTGGAGGCAGTTTCTTTCTGTGCCTCATATAGTTAGTAATCACATTTATCAGATGGGCTCATACGGATTCCACATTAGTGTGCTGCCTGGGTAGCTTAATCTACAAATATTCAGATGATATTTACTAAACAAATCCAACCACAACTAAACCAACAACTTTTATTTTTTATATCGATGAAAGTAATAAAGCATTGTTCTATGATACAGTTTTCAATTAAAAATTCAGTGAAAACGATATTTTAATAATGAAAATATTCAAATTTCGTTTTTAACTTAATTTACTTATACGATACATTTTTTTTATTATGAAACAGTAAGTTCTAAATATTTTCTTTGTTTAATTAAAGTTATATTTTTTTTAAATAAAATACAACTTTTGAAATTATGTAATTATATTGTAATAGTTCCGAACCATCATGATATTTATCAAACATACTTATTACTATTATAATGCAAATAAAAATAAATAACTCAAATTATAATTTGAGTGCATTTGGTCGAGCCGATTTACTTTATGTTTTGCGATACAACATGCTGCGCTGGACTATTTTCGATAAAATGTTTTCTCTAATTTACTTAAGATACTTTATGGTTAATTTCTACATCATAAATTGTAGATAAAAATATTACTTTTAAATGTTTTTTGACCTTTAGCTAAAATGTTACACACTTGTTCGCTATTTGCCTGCAAATAAGAACGCAAACGGTTACATTTCACCTTCAAAAAGTTTTTTTTTTCCATTTTCTTCCAAAATAATTTTTCAAATATATTCATAATACATGTACTATACATATTGGAAACTGTGACATCAGTTTTGGTACTACAAAACTATTGCCTTCTACTTAAATAAGTCAAAAAGTTATTCACGACGATCCAATGTGCCTTCCTCTCCACTAGCAGTTTTTTTTTTAATTTCTAAACATATTGATTGCTTTTTACGAGGCAGCTTTTTAATCTAAATGTAATAGCTGTCGCGCATTACGAGAAACTATAAAACTTTCAAGCATCCACAAAATATCTTAAATGCTATGTAAATAGTTTATTATGTATGATATTGATACGTTTTATCTAAGAGCAAAATTGAAATAAGATATTCGATGTAAGATTAAGTATTATTGCAATTTCTACTTCAAATAATTTTTTCAGAAAACTAATGTGAAGGAAGTTGTATTACATTTTATAATTTTTAAGTTAAATTAATAGAATTTTGTAGAGTGAAATCTACCTAATTCGTAGTTTTATCCTTATAAATAAATAGATACCAATAATTTTGGCAATGTAAATATTTTAAAGGAATATTTTTTAACATATTTTTATCTCGTTAATCTAAATCTTTTCTTTTAGTTTAAGCCCACGTATATTTTTGGGTTAAATTTTCCCCACACTGCAAAAAATAATCAGAAGCATTTCTGAATATATGGAGCAGCTATAGAGAGGGCAAAAGACTTATAAAATGACGAGAATTGTGTGAGATTCAAACCTCCGCACTTCTGAGAAGCGTCAACCCCAAGACATACGCCTTAACCATTCGTGTGGCCCATCTGCTTACCCTTTTCCCTTCGTGTAGACAGAGATGGTATTTAATCATTTAAGCATGCGCCAGAAGCATTCAGCTTCTTAACTTTAAAAATAAACGAAATGCTTCCCAACTGATAGGCAACATTAATAGGAGGTCTCTTTTCAGATTTTCAGAAACATTTCAGTTAAAGCAAATGGGGTGTCTGAAATTTTTTCCAGTGTATAAACCATTGAACGAAAATTTTTATAGGCTTCCACATCAATAAAGTTCATTCGGTCACGAAATTCTCTTTTTTATGATTTTTACCTCAAGGTCTTGTTTGTTCAGAATTATTTTCTTTTAAGAAGACAATGTAAATTAGTACTTTCGGAGCTGTGAAAAAAATTTATTCCTCTTTGAGTTGAATGATGTGAAAAAATGACGTGATTTTAGAAAGACCTGAACTCGTCAATATTTAACTTCATAAAATTAAATAATCGGCGTGACACTAATTTTTTAGTCTGGCGTACTAACAGTAAAGTGGTGGCATGGTTAGGGAAGAAAATTCAAACTAACAAATAACTCCAAGCATTAAGTTAAAAAGAGCTCAGTAAGAAAATTAGTACTCTCAACATGTTGATATTTGTATAATCATTGGAGGGGAAGGTTTTTTTTTTAATTTAATTATATATTTATGAGAATTTTCATTATACTAATTGTCAAAAACGAGCAAATTTAGCGAAATTTAATAACCCTTTTCGGAGAGTCGATACTGAATAATTTACGGCTTAATTCATTTAAGTTAATGGACAGTTATTTATTATCTAACTAAAATTATTTTTCGATAATTAAATTGTTTTATTTAAACAGGTTTCATCGAATTGAATTAATTTTCATACTGCATGTATAACTAAATTATTTATTTTAAAAATATTTTTTATTTTTTACTTATTAAATAAATATTTATAATTATTTTATTTTAGTCATAACCAATCGAAACTGTCAAAGCATTGATAGTAATCAAAATCAGAAACATTAATAAAATTCCTTTTCCATAAGTACAAAAGACTTGGGTACGTACAAAAACTAAAATTAAAACTTATGCCATATTATTTCGATTGGCTGATGTCAACACTTTTAATCATAACTTTAAAACCCCATGGATCCCTATTTATTATTGAATTAAATTAAAATAATTCAGATCCGAAAAAGAAAACCCTATCTGAAATACTTTTTTTAAAAAACTGACTGCATCAATGTTGTGGACCAATCATTATTAACATTATTGGTGCAATAACGTTACAAAGTGAACTTCGTAAAATAATTTCAAAATCTAGAACTATTGATTTGGACAAATTAAGAATTGTAGATTTAAAACTTTTTTTAATATAAATTTATGTTTGTGGATTTCTTAATATTTGTCTGGCATAATTTACCTATTATCCTTCTCATTATATAAAGAGATTATTGATTATCTATTTCAATAACTTTGTCTAGAAAGAAAAAGAAGCCCTGTAAGTGTAATAGGGGCCACACCCATGAACTAGTTTTATTGAACTACCATTCAACAAATCTCACCTGCATTAAAAAAAAAACTAATTCATATATTTAAAGAATTAAAAAAAACTAATTAAAATTTTTATTTAATTTTTCAGAATAACCATATTTATTTGAAAGTGGTTTACCGTTAAACATATGAAAAGTTAGGCCTAAGAGCAGATACATTAAAATTCATAAACGACTATATACTAATTGTTTTTAAAATTTAACAACAATTATATATGCAAGATGTAATTTGAAAGTTGAGGATATAAAAGTAATTACGAATCATATTCATATAATATGCAAACACATTCGATAGAATGTTTTATCTGTTTATTAATTTAAACCTTAAAAACACGTGCTTTTATCGCAGGGCGGAATGATATTTGATTAAAATTGAGTAAATTACTTTTCATATACTCGTTATTTGAATTATTTATTACAAGGACGTGACCGGTTTACTGGACACAAAAATGAATAACTATGCGCATTGAAAAACTCTAGAAAAATGACTTGACTCGGATTAGAGAAACCAAAATTGCACGACGAAATCTTATAAGTAATAATAAAACAAACCTTTTTTGTAAATATAATTGCAATTTTGGGTAACGCAAAATAAACCGAATATTTCAATTCAACGCAAATTTTGTTAAATAAATATTTAAAAATTACATATTTTCTTTTAAAAAGTATGTTTTCAAATACATTTTGCTTTACTATTCCTAGAATTTCTTAAAAACTAAAATAATAAAAATTAACTTAAAATAATAAAAATTAAAAGTTCCTTGCCATGTCAATAGAAAAAGGACGCAAATCAAAGTTTAATTTCACAATAAATGTATGGTGTATATTTTATTACGTAATTGAAATATTTATATTCCATCCTAATACTTCTTAAAACCGTTAAGGAAATCGCAAGCAGGTAAGAATTCTCTCGGTTTTTCTAAGAAGATTAACACAATGTTTAAGGACTGCCAATGGCATTACATTCATTACGTATTTCACCGAAATTCCCTCAAATCTCATACAACAATTTTACACTCAAACATCGTTCATTAAAAATCCAGTCGACCAACATAATTAGTTCGGCTTTAGCGTAATGCAACTTATCAGACAAGGATTCGAATTAACAGAAATTTATATTATCCGTGTTCGGATTAATGAGATTCTACTTATCCAACAACGCTATCAGTAAGTGCCACTAAACGGGGAACGCTAACAGTAGTTCGAACTAACAGTAATTCGACTTATCCATGTTCGGATTAATGAGGGTCTGCTGTCCATCTGTCCTGACCACAATGTCACCCTACATATGGAAGACATCTCTTTATTCTTAGAACCTACCTCCTTTCACTTTCCTGTTATTTTTCACTATCCCAGAATCAGGAGCAGGTAGTTTTTAAAAAACCCTTAGTTCTTAAAAACCCTAAATAAAATTGTTCTTATAACCCTTAAGAAAGTGGCAAGCGGTCAAAAATTATCACGGTTTATTTAAGCAGATCTACACAATGTTTAAGGATTCTCAATGACATAAAGTCCTTACATATTTAAAAACTCCCCTCAAAAGATCACTAACAATTGTTTTACTATATCAAACCTCATCGCAATGTCACCCTATATATGAAAGCCATCTCTTTTATTCTCCGAACCTACCTTCTTCCACCTTCTTAAGGATCTGCTCCTTGTGCTCTTTGGCACAGGGCTGTCCCAGGACCAGGAGCAGGTAGCAGCCCGGCGGGGCGGTCGCCATCGGGCGGCTGTTCGATGGGGCGGCCCGGCGAAAGAGACGAAGATTGCTGGAGAATCTAGAGAGAGGATGAGAGAGATCTTCTCGCTTTGTTCTCAGAGCATCATCTCAGCAGAGAGGTCCGGTGTCTGCAAGACTCGCACCAGACGGACACGCCGCAGTGACGTCGCCGGGTCACGTGATGCACGCGGCAGTGGCGGCGCAATCGGGGGAGGGGCGGCCTGTGGTAGACATTTCGGATCAATAGATGAGGCAATAGTGTCAGCTGTATTGCGGGTTCTAGACTTCTCGCATGGGGTTTGGGGATTTTTTGTTTGTTTGTTTTGGATTAATTTGGGGATGTGATTGTTGGAGTCTATTTTTAGTGCTTTTCTTAACGACGAGGGGGGAGGGGAACCCAGTCGGTAAGGTACTTGCCTTGCATGCGAAAGAAAATGAGAATTTTTTTACATGAAATAAAAGGCAATGTTTCCACTTTCCAAAAATTTAAAACAATTTAAGATGGGACCATTTTATGAAGAGAAATTAAGAAACAAAAGTTTTTCCGACGCCTGGACTGAAGTTACCAAAGATGCCCGCTTATAGGCGAAAAATATTTTCAGAAATTTATCACGCATATCATCTAATAATATAAAAAATGACAAATTTAAAGATATGATGAAAATAATTTAAAATGTTTTTCAGATTAAAAGATAGATCAAGATTTTTAAAATTCATTTAAAATTTTGCTGCATTTTTTAAGATCTGTTTTCGCTCAAACGACCCAGCCTGATAATATTCACAACTGCTTGAATTGAAACAGATTAATCGAACTATAAACTAACTGGGCACTGTAAGTCACAAGTCCAAAATCTTGGTACTTAGTAAATAAAAAAGAAATTTGAAAGTTTACTATGTTTTTCGATTTTTGAAAAAGGATAGTAAATCAATGTGTAAACACATAACGTTATTGGAATATTAACTATAATCACATATATTCTTTTTATGCTCTAACGATGTTTTCTTTACTGTCCTATGTCCTTTATATCATCTTATATTCCCTGTAGGACGTTATTGCTTTAATATCCCGCTTTCCACCATTAACAGGGATGATCAGTCCCGAAGAGATAATGCATTAGTATTGAAATAGAACCCTCTGCGAAAGCAGTGCTTTGAAATACAAGCAATTTTTCCCCAGGTATGAGAATTATCATAACAGAAAAAATAAAACAAATTTAAATGGAAAATATCCTATTTTTTAAGCTTTTAATACTATAGGACGCGAAGCTAGTTTTAAACTTTATCAATTAATTACTAAATAACCGTATGCTGCTTTTATTTAAAATCTGTTTTACTTTTCTGTTAGGCGATTTTTATACCTGGTGAAAAAATCCTTTCATGGCGAAGCAATACTTTCACAGAAGTTGCGATTTCAAAATTAACTTATTATCTCTATGGAATTGACCAACGACAGAACACTCCTGTCAACAGCTCATGCCCGATATTCTATTGCGGCATCTCAAACAGAGACACGTAGAGTTAGTACGACATGTGCACATAAGTACAATGGTGCGTAGGTGAAGTAGTAGATGAGGGAAATGTAGATGTTTCCACATTGCCCTCATCTGCATGTTTTCACGAGTTTGATGATTTAAGTTAATTAAAAGTTTACTTATGATATGATTGAAATTCTACAATACCTTCCCTACTACCCCTTTTTCTAAACTTGTAAACCATATTACGATACCTCTATGATAAGTAAGACTAAATCTATACCCCAAAATTAACACAACTCTTTACAACAATTCGAGACTAGTTCTTAGCTTTATAAAGTTTCGAATAGGGACTAGAGTGATTTTTTTGCGGCAGTTACTCGTAGGCAGCCAAAATACCTTAGGTTTCCATATTTGCACCCCTCACCTATAAAATAATTTCGTCAAAACTTTCCTTCAAACTCTTACTTAGAAATCAATTTCGTTAAAAATAGTATATTTTATCCGTAACTTTTCTCAATTTGCCGAAAGGGAAATTGCAGGCTCGATTTTTTTAAGGTGAACTTTACTTCAATAGGGTATCATTTATGAAAAGATAAGGTATTTACCATTTCCTCTTTCATTTCAACCTTTGCTTCTTTAAAGCCTTGGAGGCGCAATAACACTTATTTACAAGAAAGCCGTAGAATAGTCCGATATATTTTTCTGTCACGTAAAAATAGCATTTTATTTCTTTAAAATGTAGTAGAAATTTATGGAACAAAACTTTTATGAATTGTCGTGATTCTTTATCAAGTCAGTGGACATATTGTAATACATTTTAAATGGGAATGGGTAATATATTACAATATTAATATTTGTTATAAACAATAATAACAAATAATTTAAGCTTTGGTGAAATTATTTAAAAGTGCATGTCAAAAGTTCAATATTGTTTGAATGAATTTGTGCAAACGATGATGGGGTATCCACAATGATAATAATTACTTTTTTGTCTTTTTTTTTTACTTTCAAAAAAAGTTCGAGTTGAAAGTTAAATTATTTTATTAATTTAAGAATTTCATTATTTTTGAAGAACTAAATGGAAAAGCAATATTGTTTACCCTTAAAAGTTTATTACCCTCTCAAATTTTAATATGGTATTATCGAGTAAAATTCGAAAATTTTGTGACATATTTGAGTTTATCAAAATAAATTAATTATAATAATGAGCAGTGTTGATTAATTAACCATAACACTATTTATTATATTCAATACCCCATCTAGTAAAAATAAGATTATTTTATTTGATAATTATAGTTGTTTAAATATAATTCGTTTAGTCCTATTTTAGGTAGAACTTTGAAATTGATGCACAAATGTGTTATTTCTTGAATAAATAATAAAAAAATATTCAAGTAATAATAATTTTCTTTTTCATCGTCCATTTCGTTCATCGTTTTGCTTATATTTACCTTTTACTTTCTCATTAATTTATTAATGAACCACTGTAGCTAATGTAATAAACTAAATTTACACAAGAGCTGTAATTTATTTTAATTTTTATAAAGAAAATTTTCTGTTTTCTTTAGGTATCCACACACTTTTTCCATAGAATTTCTCATTATATTTTTCATGAACGAATGAATATTTTAAAAAAGATTTCCATTTGCATTTCTGAAAAGTATGTTAAATAATCTCATAAAAATGATCATATTTATATTTGATATTAGTAATAAATAATTAAATTTGTGCTAAAAAAAACCTACTGTAGATGAGATTAAGTAAGAGAATATTTAGATTTTAATTTAATAAGAAATTTTACTATTTCACTTTACATTTTAATGAGATATAAATATTCCTTAACACACTTTGGTTTCCAGATATAGATCTATGAATGTAAACTTAATCAATGTTTTGTAAATAGGAATTAGATTTTTGAGATATTTCAGTTACAAAATTAGAGTATTATTTAAAACACCAGCTAACGAGCATTCATTAAACATCGGAGGTAATGAGTTTCGAAAATAAAAGTGCTAGTTAACATTACTTTAACGTAGAAATACTAGTTAACTGAACTACAAAATTGAATTAGAACTGATTTTGAAGCATAAAATAAATATAATGCCCAAGCACACAAATATGTTCACTAAACTTTCGTAAGGTAAAATAAGATATATTTTTACTTTAGGGAATTTAAAAGAGGACTCAGTACCCCAAAATCAATGAAAATATCGATTCTTTTTGTTGTTTTAAAATACTATTCAAATCCTCTAGTATGTTTTCCAAGATTTTAAAACAATTGAATTAATAGCTTTCATATAAAAAGCAATTTTATTTTAACTTTTCTTAGAATGTTCGAGTACCATTTAATTCTTTAATTTGATTTATAAGGTTTGTAATATTCGGAAACATACCCATACTTAAAATGCTAAAACCCCAATAAATATTTATAGAAAGCGATTTTTTTAATGTGCATAAAAGTATATAGAATAGAATTAGGGATGGAATAGTGAAAATATGTGATAGTGAGAAAATGTATGATTTTTAATAAAATAAAAAGTTTGAAATTTTGATTTTTTTCATGAAAATCGGACGTTTACTCACTTAAATGTATTTTTAAGGCTCGCAATTTTTGTGACCTCGGGTGAAATTGAAAACATGGAGTTGAACCCCTCTAGCTCTGACGTACTTATTTCTTTTTATTTGTTTGAAAATGTTCTTAACTTTTACCTAAAAGGTTTTGAGGGAAAAGGATTTAAAAACTGTTATTGCGATAACCAATAGTAGTAAAATTCCTCAAAGATATTTCTAGCTAATTTAATTTGCTACTAATAACTAACAAAGCTTGCTTAATGATAAAAGAACGTGTTTAATAGGCTCAATATCTGTTTAATATCTATTTTTAGAAAGTTTCAGTTACAATTTTTTCGAACAGTGTGATTAGGAAACGACCGAAATGAAGTTCAAAAAAGAAGCTAGCTTAAAACTAACGGTGGGCTAAAGAATACCTTAAGTAAGTTTTATGGACAGGAGATATCCTTTAAGGTCAGGATAGGACTCTGGGGTAATCGTAAAAATAATTTGGAGACGGTTGCTACGGGCAACAGACAACGTTAAACCCTTACATCTACTCCACTGCCAAGGGTGAAAAATACAACTGCCCTCGGGAGTGAAATTTTGATCATTTTGATTTATAAGATACTTAGTTCAATGATAAAAAAATCTAAGATTGATTGAATTTAACGGAACATCTCTTTTTGAATATTAGATAAGACTTTCTTAAATAAAACTTTTTTTAAAACTGTAATAAATTTTTACATGTGTGTGTGCAACTAAAATAATCTACCTTACCAACTCTCAAATTAATAATCAGCATTTAATAAATTAGATTATGTTTGTGTAGTTCTTTGTATATATTATATTTAGATCCTTCATTTAACACTAACACTATTTTGCTAAGTTTAATGTTAATTGCAGTTCTAAGTATTAATTAATTATACTAATTTACTAATTTACCACAAGGAAATAATTAACCATCTATTTTGAAACTGACATCAATTGCTCTTTGATTCATTACGTTTAGCGTATATTTTTCAGAGTAATCTAATTAATTAAATGCCGAATATTTTTCTTGAGAAACTTCTTTTTTCCATAAACTTTTTTACAAGCCAATTAATTTTTTTTACATCCTAAAAGTAATTAAAAGGGCACAATGTTTGATAGATAAAAAGTATTTAAAGTATTCAGGGCATTTTTTTAATATATTATTAACTATAATATTACTATGCTTTAAAAAAATTTTTAACTCTTTATGCAGTTACATGAAGACTTTCTTAAATTTTCTTAATATTACCATTTATTTCTAATTGTATTCAGCAAAGGTTTTTTTATTCATACATTTTTACTTACAAAAAACTTACACCCCAGCTATTTTAGCTTCCACACTACGTTTATAACGTAAAAAGTGGATATTATAATCGTTCAGTCCGTCCGTCTGTCTGCCCGTCTGTTACCCACTTTCACAGAACGTACCGCAAGTCGCACAAACAAGTGGGATACGTCATTTTGAAGCAAAAAATCAGGTTAGGCTACATCCCAAATGTCATTACAAAATTTAAATTAGAAGTATATATTTAATATTTAAAAAACTAAAAATTTAATCCACATTGAAATAACATGCAAATTCCATTTTTATTCAATATTTTCACTGTCGCCATTTCGTCAAACGTACGAGAAACTTTATTTAAAATAAAAATAAAACTCTTGAAAGAATATTTATTTATGATATAATTTAGTTTGGATTGTTGTAATATCACAATAGAGTTCTTTTGATGGTTCATTATATATGTATGAGGAAAAATGCATGGAGAATTCTAACTTTGAATAAAAAAAATTGAGCGAAAGTTCGCTTTTATTTTTAAAGCATCAATTTTACTAATTATTTATTATTCTCTTTTTCGAAAGAAAGTTAATGAATATGGGAAATTGTGGCAACTAAAAGATTTTTATTAAAAAAAGTTGCATCATTATTTTTCGAATTTCAAACAAATTCAGCAAACGATAATGAGTAATTATTAATTTGCGAAAGAAGATTAATGAAAATAGTTAATTTTGGCGTTTAAAAGCAAATTAGAAATAAATTAAAACCTAAAGGCCCTGTTTGGCGAATTTTTTTCAGAGGTGTATAAATAAGGCGTTTTTTGTTCAGCACAAATACTGTGTGGAAGCTGTTTAAGTGACAGATTCTGTAACAAACCTACTTGTTTCTATGCACATTATTCTCTTATAAAAAAATTATGCACAAAAGCTCTATTATATAGGAGTATTGATTAGGTATAAACAACAATACTAAGTTTTGTTTAACTATATCTCATTTATTTATTTTTTCTCTGAGAAAAAAATGATACTTTTAAATATGAGTAAATCTATCTTTTAATTTTGAAATGAAATATTTAGTTTCAGACATGAGGACGCAATCAATTCTGAAATACCAGACATACTCAGTTTCAAACAAAATTATTTTTCAATTCTTTAAATACAGTAAGTTTCACCAGGGTAACTGGTCGAATGGTTTGCGTATTATATTCAAGATGGAATATTCTTTGAAAGGCGGAAGTTTGCATCCCACTTACTACCCGTCATCGTATAAATAGCTTATATACTGAAAAATAGTAGCAAAATGAATAAGTAATTATGATACTCCATTTTTAAACAATTACATACATAATTTCAAACAAGGACGTTCTCAAAAATAAACACATAAGGTTAATTTCCACTAATTTTTGAAGCATGTACTACAAGCTAAAAAATGAATACCAGGTCTTCTATTTTTAAAAAAATATATGATAATTTAAATATTATATATTTAATTTATATATTTAATAATTTTTTATATATTTAATAATAATTTTATATATTTAATAAAAATATATTTAGAAATTACTTAATGCAAATTTCACACTTGAGTGATATTTACTCGGAGATATTTTGACTATGCGACATTTTCAAAACTGAGTGAAAAATACTGCAATATGAGTAAATTTGCTCAATTTTGAAAATGACGTTTTTGTAGTGTTATTTTTAAATATTTATTAATTTTTTTCAATTTATTTTTTTAGTTTTCATTAGTTTAAAACCACCGTTACTGTGTCTTTAAAGATAAAATTAGTATATATGCACTGAAGTAAAATAGAGTATGCAAATAATGGAGCTAAACTTACATAAAATCGTTATACCTATTTTTACACATGTTCTTTTACGATCATTTAGAAAATAATCGAGATTTTTATTGCTCATTATTAGAATATGATTAGTTTGTCTTATAAATAAATTGCATTAACTTTCACTAAAGTGTTTAATTTTTCAATTAAACCTTTTTTTTTAAGTTGAGCTGGCACGGCTAGTGTTTAATAATCCAAATTTACAATTCCTTATGTCTTAGCTAATTTGTTAAAAATGAATTAAAATTCTGTCTTTATAATGCATTATTTACAAGCTATAAAGTAATGTTTAAAAATAATAAAACTAAGATTACATATGAATTTTGAATTAAAAAACTCGTAACATTCAAACTTTGCAATTTCAACTTGCTTATAAAAATAATCAGAGAAAAATAAACAATCTGTATTCGAAAACTATTTCATCGCACATTTTTTTCGTCTCATTTAAAAATCGTCTGCTTTAAAAATCAACTTACAGAATACCGTGTTCCATAAATACATATTATCCTTGTAATGCACTTTAAAAATAAAAAATGTTGAGGTAAAATAAACGCAGAAATTGCATTTTAAATAAATTTAAAGCAAAATTTATGATTTTCGAACTAACCCTAACACACCAGAAATATGTAAAATAACTCCGAATTGGTTTACTCGTATGTTACATTTTGTTGCTCATTTCTGTGAAGACAAAGGATCATTTTCATTTACAAACGACTTAGTTATGTTAAATGCACTGGTTAAGCATCCAACCACAGCGAAGCCATCTTGGAATGTAATTAAAGTTTACGTACCTTGATTAGTCACGCGTTGCCATGTAGACTACATCCAAATTCGTTATATTGCTCTAATTAGGTCTGCGATTAGGTGAACAGAATCACCTAAATGGGTTACATTATGGTTTTATATGTCTTAGTCAAACGTATTGTAAAAAGATAGGTTTTGTAGGAAAATAACCCCGAATAGGAAATATTTTGAAAGATTTTTGAAACAGTGTTTACTATGTTCCACGCATTTAATTGTATTTTAGTAATTTTAAATGCAAATATAATTGAGAAACTTCAATCTTTTATACAAGTAAACATGTTTTATAATTTGTTGTAGTTTTATCAATTTTGTTTAAATGTAACAATAATAAAATGTAGAAATTTAATAAAAATTTTAATTACTTTATCAAGACAAATATAAGATGAAACCGCATTTTAAACAAATTTTTTGTAATTAGAAAATGTTCTACAAATTAAATAACTTTGGACTGTAAATATATCCTTAACATTCAGCTCTCAGCAAAAATATTTTTAAAATACCTTTGAACCATAACATAATATGAAGCGTCTAGTTTCAAAACTTACATTTTTCAAAGTACGTATATAACTAACTTATAATTTACATTCTGTTCATTGTCGACTTCGCCCAATTGAGTTTACAATCGTCAAAAGTCGCAAATGAACAGACCTGACCTATGTATTAAAGAAATGCTTATTACACGGTTTATATAACAAAAAATCATTGCTAATTCACATTTTATATGGAATTGTATTGTTTTTATCTAGTAATTGTTGATTAAAACAATTCAATATTTTTTTCTCCTCTTCACCTTCACTCTATCTTTCTTACTCTCTGCTTTTGCTGTCAAGAATTTTAGATTACAAAAATCCAATGATTTTCAAATTTCAAACTTACGGTAGCAAGTATGATGAGCAAAAACACAAAACTTTCCTCCGAGAGTAATTTAAAATACACTAAAAAGGAAAAGAACGAATACAGTCTCTCTTTGACTATCAATAATAGTTTAGGTTCCTACGTGACCTATTTTCGCTTCAGTCAAGTATAATCAACGATTCGAAGAAATTCTCCCTGGTTTGTCGAGTGAAACTCAAGTCTTCTGCTGAACTTTTTACATCCGAACAAAAGGGGTGCAGCTCCAAAAATATTAATGTCTGTTGTTTCATACATGAAATCGAAATCAAATTGTGTATATATCAGAAAAAAAAGCTTTTTTGGATAGTAGAAGAAACAAAATTTTACAAGTAAATTAAATTAAAATGTTACAATATCATCGACAAGCACTGCGACCTTCAGAAGTTTTTATGATTTCAGTTATATAAAGTTCGAAATAAGAAGATACACCGTTCTGTCTCTGATTTACTAAGAACCTACCTTTCCTTTTTCTCTTACAGACACTTCTATCTCTTCCTTTTTTTTCATTTTTTTTTTTGGAAAAAAAGGAAAACTATCCTACTATCAGCTGTAATGTCGGCATTTTTCTTTCCTCTACATAAATTCCGTCCACCCTGGAATTGTTTTCTATTTCTCACGTAATGGTTACTTATGCTTCTTTTCAACCAGGTGATTTTTCTGCGTTATTTATAAAGCAGAAACACTTTTTTGAAACACCACAGAGAGATTTGTTTAAAAGACAGGTCTAGAAAAGGAAGATGGATTTGGTAAAAAGTCTACCTTTAAGGAGTAACTTTTGAGTTTCACTTATCAAAAAGTTTAGGTTAGTTTCACGTTAAAATAATATATTTTTAAAGAAAATAGGGACGATTTTACTATACCAAATATTGATTTTACAAAAAGATTTTTCAAAAATAAATTATATTTTTTTTTAAATAATCATAATTTATCATACGAATTTCCATTACTAAATATTTGAGATGTTTCCTATTTTCAAAATTATATTTTCAAAGTAGATTATATAATAATTTTACTTTTAGAAAACGTAGTTTTTTTTTTAATCTATTTAAAATAAATTGAACTATTAAGTTACGAAAAGAGTAAAAATGCAGCTTTAAGGGAGTCTGGGGAGCCTTGGCCATAGTTTCAGAATTTTATTTTTAAAAAATTTATTTTTACACTAAATAATTCATATGATAGCTCATATTAAAGGAAATTTCATTGGCAACAAGGATATAATGGTATAATATACCTTAGCCTTACATAGAGCCGGCCAAGCCTCGCCACCTAGCCATTTTGTAAAGAATCGTGAATTTTGGCACATGGTGATTTGAAGCCTACTTCATTGCATATACTTTATAACTTAAATAAACATTAATATAACAATTGTGTTTAAAATGTTTATACTTTTTGAGATGAGAAACTTTCTTTTTTTATTTTATCCTCACTGCTAATAAGTAGCTCAATAAAACTTTGGTGGCTGTCTGCTGACAACAGTAGCTTTAAGTACCATCTATTGTGAAAATGCTAACATATTTTTAAATACTAAAATTTAAAGGTGGGCCAAGCCTCATTTATGGCCAAGGGTCCCCAGGCTCCCCTACACATTTACTGGAAGTTTTTATAATGTATTTTTATATAGATTAACACTTAGTTTATTACTGCACAAATATAGGACTGTATGTTTTCCTATATAGACTTAAAAAGAATAAAAGCATTTGAAATAATCAATGATTTATACTTATATATTAAAACTTGAAATGAAAATCTTTTAATCATATTAATGGAATAATTCAAAGATATATTAATCGCATAAAATATTCTTAGCTTATCTTCCCTTCTTGTATTGTGAGGGTATATCTATATATATAAAAGAAAGTCGTGTTAGTTACACTATTTATAACTCAAGAACGGCTTAACTGATTTGGCTGAAAATTGGTGGGGAGGTAGCTTAGAACCAGGAATAGGA
The DNA here is from genome assembly GCA_019343175.1 of Oedothorax gibbosus. Classification (NCBI taxonomy): domain Eukaryota; kingdom Metazoa; phylum Arthropoda; class Arachnida; order Araneae; family Linyphiidae; genus Oedothorax; species Oedothorax gibbosus. Next base: position 37,137,367 of record CM033272.1, read on the forward strand.
TATAGGATACTTTTTATTCGAACCCAAACGGGTGTAGAAGTGCAAAACGGGAGCTGATTTCCCCATAGGAATAGCATTGTAAGATTTGAATTTATACTTTCTAATTCAATTTAAAGAAATTTCAGCGCGTTCAGCGTGAACGAAAATTAAGAAAAGAAAAAAAAGGGTTTAATTTTCTGGATTGTTATTTGAATATCAGTATTTTATTTTATTTGTTGATTTTAAATCTTTTGATTTTTTTATGGTGGATCAGATTTCCTCAACTAGATTTTAATTATGTTTCCGAATTTAATTTAATTGATGTTTAAAAATGGCAAGAAAAGAAGATATGGAGGAATATAGGTTGACCTAAAGAATCGTGGCCGGATATGGCGAATTTTCAAAAATGTAGCCAAGTCGAAATGATAACAAACCCCGGCATTTGCCGAGATGGCTGCCATCTCGAAATGACCAAAAATACTACCTAATTTCAAAAAGTCCGACTAAAAACAACGGAAAAATTCATTAAATTGCAGACCAGATTTATAAAAAAGTTTAACTTTAAAATGCTGAAGAATTGATTTAAAAAAAGTAAATTATTTAAAATCATTAAGCATCTAATTAATAAATATTAGTATAAGAAAACTTCAGAAAAAATTATGTGCATTTAAGATTTAAATAGATTAATATTTAGAAATTGTCAATGCAATTGCTAATTTCGCCAAAGGTTGCCATAGGGGTTCCCAGATTTAGCGTAAAATTGCCGGCCACGATTCTTTAGGTTAACCGAAATATATTCGGCATAAATAAGGATTTTTTACTTTTTAAAACTTTTCCAACCATACAAGAGGAGGAATGTCTGTTTTGTTTTCTGATGTTAATATGGTGTAATGGTCGATTGAATTTTGGCATTGGCGGCTTTTGGCGAAGTTGAAAATTTAACGTAGGGTAGCTATTCCCATACAGTTGTATGGGTTAGGGTTAGTTTGAATTACCGTCGCATTAAAGCTACACACGAGTGCTATTGGAAACGGGAGTCGTAATTTGGAACCACAGTCATGTTACAAGCCGACACGTGAGTAGGTACCCAATGCAACTTTTAAGGGCGGCATCGTACGCAGCGTTGGGAATTTGGAAGATATTTAAAGTGCCCTTCCTCTACACGGGGTATTATTCGTCGGACATTTTTTGGCTGCACGAGCCGTTTATAGGTCGGCAGTTATTTTGGCGATGCCCGGACCTGAACCTGGGACCTACCACATGCAAGACGAAAGTCTTTACCGACTGGGTCCCCCAACCCTATCGAGTTGTATGAAATATGAAGTGGAATGTTTACCACATTTGGCAGTTTCGTTTTGCGCTAATCCACGGCCTACTCAACTACTAAGGCCAAAGAAGCTCTCCCTAATACGCTCGCGGACGGAAATTTTAACGTCATAGTTCCGATTGACGTTGTTCCGAAGATGAAAATAACCCGTCTCGAAACCTGTTCGGAACCACTCGTTCACGGCTGACCACATTTTTAGGGTTCCGAATGCGCCCGAACTAGCCTCTCGATCTTCGGCACTCGGAACAGTGACGTCAAAAATTCCGTCTACGCTCATGTTTGGGAAAGCTTCTGTGGCCTTGTTATTGAAGTTGGCCGTGGCTAATCGTGAAATAGAAACAGGCCATTACATCATGTAGCTGTTCTGGCAATTTGAACAGGGGCCTATGGGAAAGTACTCAAACTCTAGGAAGGGCCTGGATAAAATCAGCCCCTCATATCAGAATGGGAGGAGATTATGATATTCTGATGGAGTGGACCAGTGAAGGGATCAATTGGAATAAAATAAAAGTTTACATAAAAAAATACTAATTAGGGTTATAAAGGGTACACCCGTGCAACGCAGGGTTTATAAAGCTAGTAAATAATAAAAAACCGAATTAACTATAGATATTTAAGGACAACTGCATATCTAGATACCTTTTTTAAACGTTATCGAAACTCTTAAAAAATGCGAAGTAATTTAAATTGGTTTATCAACAGAGAAATAAAATCATTAGCTGGAAATAAAAAAAATGTCCGGAAAATGATTTTTTTATTATTTGAGAGTGGGTGTGCAATTGAATATTCCAAAATTTATCTTTAAATACTTTTAAAAAAGGAAATTAATGGTCGAAAAATACATTTTATTGCAATAGAAGTTTTCTTCTTCAACATAATGCTACACATTTGGATATTCCGTTTTCCAGTAGATTAGATATTTAATTAGTAATAAAAAATATTCTGATTTTAAATAAACTTAATTACGATTTATTAAATGTCGCACAGTACAATTATTTACTTTTATGTACCGAATATTTTTTTTAATTATTTATCTCATTAAAAAAAAAAATTTAATGTAAGAATAATTGCATTTCAGTTTAGTGGCAATTTGTTTTTTAACAACTCTTATCTACTTCAACTGCTTTTATACTTAATCATTTAAAGTACGTTTAGGTATTCACCAGTCACATATGTTTTAATCATCAAGAACGAGGGAGAAATACACCTCAAGCAAATTTGGCTCAATATTTTTGAAGCAAAACATTGTATGAATGCGTGACTTTTATATATTTTCCTATGTTAATTTAAAGTGTATCCCATAAGTATTTCAATTTTGATGCGTTAACTTAAATATGCGTAATTGTTGTTTTTATTTTTGAGTTGCATCTAAAAAAAATATTAAGTTGATGCTTTGTTTAATATATATAGAGTTTTACCAATAAATTTCTTCTTAAATAGTTTATTGTCCTACTTTCAGTTAAATCGATACAAATCTACTTATATATTTACACTAAAATAAATGTACGTTAAATTACTTTTTGTTTAAATTTTTTAACAATATCAAAAATCTTAAAAACCATTGAGAATCTTAATATGATATGGCTGATACATAAAATAAAATACTTGTATAGTTAATTTAATAGGATCATCAAAAAATTAATTTTAAAATTTCAGCATGAATTTTAGCTTTTCCATCGGTTTCATTGAAACCTTATAACAGCCAGTTCTTCTGGCTAGTTTCAGCGAGCGTTTGTGTGGTGTCAAGAGTATTTCGGATTAGATTGTACTACATTTGTGTTGTTTATGATGGATGCCTATGTAGCCAGACGATGACTCGGCACTTATTCGGTTGCAAAAAGTTCAGTAACCTCGTAAGATAAATTGGAACACTTTCTATATTTCCAAATTTCTTTTATTTATAGGTGTTGATGTCATACTAAGTCAAAATTGGATTAATCAAAATAAACAACATATTCATATATACGAAGTGGTAAGAATCCAATCGTTATTATTTATAGTTTAAAAAAATTAACCGGTTAAGTGCCAAGCAGTTAACGCTATTTGCGTGGAATCGCTATACTATTTAGCTTCTACACTACGTTTTTAACGTAAGTGGATGCCCTTATAAAGGATATGTTTTTCCACCTGTATGTTTATAAGTCACCCACTTTAATTGTCAAAACTACAAATGCTGCATAGAAGTGTGGTACGTTTAAAAATTTCACACATTGAAAGTAGAAACCAATAAAAATATCTGACAAAAAATTCCAATTCGAAATACAATTATTAAAAAAAGATAGAAAATATAATACCCATTTCAAAAGCGCGTAAGGGCTATTTTTCAATTCTTTTAAATCACCTTTGCCATTCAATCATCATGCGAGAAACTTTATTTAAAATAAATACGAAAAAAGAAAAGTTGTGTTTGCGATATAAGTCGATTTAAATGCCTAACTGTCAGTTTAGATGAGACAGACTAAATCACCGAAGTATAAAAAAAACAGCGACTAATTATTTTTTAATCAATATATATCATATCATAATCTTAACCACAAATACATACAAAATACATACACTTAATTTATATTTTTCAATAGAAACTAAAACCTTAAAAAGTCTAGCCGCCATCTTAGATTTGGGCAATTTAAAGTATAAATTGCCAAAAGAGAAAATTTTAACTAATTATTTCGAAAGAAATCTATCACAAAATATAATATTAGCCATATTTTATAGTGTTATTTTTTAAATTATTAAGAGGCGACCACCATTTTTTGTGATTTAAAGCTTATATCACCAAAATAAAACTGTAATTATTTTTTGAGTCAAATGTATGGTATGAGTTATGATAGAGTTTTTGTAGAAAATCATACAGAATTCTAACTTATCTCTATCAGCTTTAATTTAATGCATCACATATAATTATGTTCGTATAAATCACTAGAGCACCTAACTATCTACGAGGCACCAAACAAATTTTTAAAAAGTAGAACATCAAATTATGAACCACCTTTAAGTGTTAAAAATGAATTCAATTATTCGCCAGATTTAAAATTATTAATCTTAATAAATACTATCTATACTCCTGACCAACCTAAGTTGATAAAATAGAAATATGCTAGGAAGCAGATCTTTCCGCGGATGTAAAGAGTTCCATAAATTACTTTTACCAGACAGAAAAGTGTATTTTAGTTCATTTGTATTTAGATCATTTTGTATAAATATTACCTTACAAGAGTTTCCAGCCAACGTTTACTTTTATCTTATCAACTCTTAAATTCGAAGTTATCACAACAACACACATTCAACAACGTGTCTTACAAAACAAGCTTGAAATCGGCATCACTAAGATTACAGTGTGTCTGCCCCTTTTGGTGGCATAAACATGGATGCGTTTATAGCTCTGTTATGTATTCTTGTAGTTATATGGCTGGCGTAAGTTTATATAATTTATTACTTAATATCAATTAATTATTCGTTCATTTACAATGTTTCTTTGTTTTATGGTACATTTATATAATTATGGTTTTCTTTTAATTCATAATTTGCTTTTTTTCTTGGTATGTATTGATTAACAAAATATCCGTATAACATCAAACATATGCACTATTTAATTTATAAAAAGAATTACAAAGTTAGTATAATAAGGAGATTTTTTATTATGATAAAGATATTTTAAATTGAAGCTAAGTTCAGGCAATTTAAAACAAAGTTATTTGCTATTGACTAAGTTGCGCTTTATTGGCTAAGTTGTGTTCGATTTTTTTTAATGTTGAGCTGCACTAAACAGAAGAAACAGTTTGGTGGAAGAATAATTTTAGCTTCTAAGTAGAATTTTTTTTTGTTTATATGGATTGTTTATAGTTTATTACCAAATAAACTAAATTTCGAATTTACTCTTCTATATATTTTAGCTTCCATTCTACGTTTATAAAGTAAAAGTAAAAAGTGGAAGGCATTATAATAGGTATTATATTCAGTTAGTCTCTGTCCATCCGTCACCCACATTCATAACCCAAACTACAAATTATTATTTATTATTTATTATTTATTATTTATTATTTATTATTTATTATTTATTATTTATTATTTATTATTTATTATTTATTATTTATTATTTATTATTTATTATTTATTATTTATTATTTATTATTTATTATTTATTATTTATTATTTATTATTTATTATTTATTATTTATTATTTATTATTTATTATTTATTATTTATTATTTATTATTTATTATTTATTATTTATTATTTATTATTTATTATTTATTATTTATTATTTATTATTTATTATTATTATTTATTATTTTTATTTATTATTTATTATTTATTATTTATTATTTATTATTTATTATTATTATTGTAGCGAACTTATTTTGTATTATTATTTTGTGCAGGATTATTTCACGAGAGTAATTATTACATTTTCTCTCGCAACGACTCAACTAACGTCTCGCGCAGTTCTATTTTAAAAAAATCAGTTTGTCTTTTTGCTTTTCGAAAAGTTATGTTTTTTTTGGCTTTGTGAATTAGAATAAAAGTTAAGTTCATCTGTATTCTCTCATTTATGTTCACTGAATTCAAGTAACATTGCTATAAATTGGCGCTCCAACTCGTGGCCCGATCTACGATATTTGAAATAGTTATTTGGTGAACTTGTAGAAAGAAGTTAGCAGTCTTATTTTCAACGTAGTGAAACGATGCAAGATGGCGACTTTTTCAACGGTTTGGTTATGGAAGGTCGCCGAGAAGAAAGATAAGTAAAACCCTTTTGCGCTGTCTTGCTAATTGTGAAATCAGGAACTAAAGGAAAATTGAATTATCCAATTCAAATTTGGTTTGGGAACATTTCGGTCGAAATAAATCCAAGATGATAGGAATTCTTTTTATAAAATTCCATGTGTATACCTACCTTTAGTACCTGAAGAATATTATTTTTTTTATCCCTGTTAACTTTAATGAGGTTATAGTGAATTTTACTAATAAGTGTTCATACTTGCAACGAGAAAAATATTTTTGAACTTTTAAAATAAAAGGTAGACAAACCTGCTTAGCAATTTTGTTAACAAAGTATACAAGTATATATTAGTCTGACTTAATATTTGATACCTTAGAAGATTTACATTGATACCATGTCATTCTTTGCTAAAGCAAAAAAGTCTGATTTGCAAAGGTTAGCTGATGACTTAAATATAGAGTATGATGTAAATAACAAAGTCATAGAAATAAAAAACAACATTCAGCAAAGTGAAGTTTATAAAGAAGAACTTGAATATGTGAAAACACTTCTTGAAGAAATCATCGTAGAAAGAATTGCTAAAGAAAAAGAAGAAAAACTTGAACAAGAACGATTGAGAATTGCTAAAGAAAAAGAAGAAAAACTTGAACAAGAACGATTGAGAATTGCTAAAGAAAAAGAAGAAAAGCTTGAACAAGAACGATTGAAGCTTGAACAAGAACGATTGAAGCTTGAACAAGAACGATTGAATCTTGAACAAGAACGATCATTCGAACTAGAAAAACTGAGATTGCAATCTCATTTGGAAAATCCGAATTCTTCATCGGGTTCTGCTTTGTCAACCGACACAGGGTTTCCAAAATTTGGATTCGAAAAGTTAATTCCTAGCTTCGATGCAAAAAGTGATGACATCAGCCTGTTCCTGAACCTGTTCGAAAGACAGTTAACATTTTTAAAGATACCAGTCACAAAGTGGATTGTGTACTTGGTCGGTCTTCTCCCAAAAGACATCGCTAAACTTATTGCTCAAGAAAGTGAAGAAAATGTTCAGGAATACGACTATGTGAAGCGAATTCTTTTAAAGCGTTTTAAGATGAGTGCCGAGAAGTTTCGCCAGTTGTTTACGCAACATCGCAGAAGCCCTGACACTACGTGGCGTGATTTCTACTTTGATTTGCAGAACTTTTTGACGGATGGATATCGGGACTTGGAATAACAGAGTTTAAACCTCTGTGTGACTTGATGATCAGTGATCAAATTAAGCGTCGCGTTCCACCCGATGTCAGAGACCATTTCCTGGACAATTGGTCGGATCTGGTAAATCCTGTTGAACTTGCGAACAAGTTGGACTCTTACGACGAAGTTAGAAGCGTAAGGCAAAAGGCTACTTCTCAAGAGCCTAGAAGGAATGAATTTCCGAAGTGTCGTCAAGGTAACGAGTTTAACCGAAATTCTAAACCTGGTCCACAGAAAATAAAAACGTTTCCCTCTAACCCTAGAAATGAAACTGGAAATGTGGAAAGGCCAACTGTCAGCTGTTATGGCTGTGGTAGAATAGGCGTGATTAAAACTAAATGTCCCACCTGTTCACCAGGAAGAGATGAGAAGTTTGCTGTCAACTTCTTGACTATGCACACCTACTACAAAACAAACTCACCTCTGGCTTTGATTGACACCAACATATCAGGAGTAAATGCTCGAGTCTGTGCAGACACTGGCGCTTCCAGATCGGTCGCTGGAGAGATTTTATATTCCTGTCTGTTGCACAATGGTGTGAAATTCCAACCCACAAAAATTGCAATGACATTGGCAAATGGATGCAAATCCACCGAAGAAGCGTACACCGCCACAGTGAACATTAGGATTGAAGATAAATCCGTACCATTGGATATTCTGGCTCTGCCAAGTACAAAAGGAAATCGAACTCTACTTGGGACGGACTTTCTGGAAAAGACTGGTATCGTACTCAACATGAAGAACAGAAATTGGCACTTCTGTGAGAACCCAAAGCGGAAGATTCACTTCCAGGAAGATATTCCGGTTAGCCTCTTACGGCCAGTAGAAGCTGTTCCAGAACCAGAAGTCTTACAGCAGGATGTTCCTGAACCGGGCGTAATGCCTGAAGACTTAGCAACATCCCAGATTGAAGAGGTTGAGCCACCAATCAAATATCAACTTCGAGAAGAGGAAGGAGAAGGCTTGCCCCTAAGCAGCGAACCCAATTGAACAAGTTAATAATGGAATTCCAGGATACCTTCAATTCAGGGGGAGGCCCTACACCATATATGGAGCATCGTATTGACACCGGAAATGCACCCCCGGTGGCCACTACACCGTATCGCATGTCACCAGCGCGCCAGGAGGTGCTCAAGAAGGAATTGGACTCTCTACTTGCCTCTGGAATTATAGAAGAGTGTGACTCACCTTATGCGGCACCAGTTGTGCTAATTCCTAAGCCGAATGGAGAATTCCGATTATGCGTAGACTACAGAAAATTAAATGCAGTCACTAAATCTGATCCTTATCCATTACCGAGGATGGATGACCTGCTGCAGAAAGCCTCAGAGACTAACTTTATGTCCACAATTGATCTAAAAGCAGGTTACCACCAGGTCAAGATGTATCCACCGGACAAGGATAAAACTGCTTTTGTTTGTGTCTTTGGAGTTTATCGCTTCACACGAATGCCTTTCGGATTGAAAACCGCTCCAGCAACTTTCCAAAGATTGATAGACATTTTCAGAAATGGGCTAAAGGTCAATACACTAGCTTATTTAGATGACATAATTATCATGTCCCCAACTTTTGAACAACATCTCGACGATTTGCGCCAAGTATTCAAAAGACTTCAACAATTCAAGTTACAAGCAAATCGTGAAAAGTGTCACTTCGTTTGTCAGAAGGTCAAATACCTTGGACATTACATCACAAGTTCCGGAATTGAAGTTGATCCTGCCAAGGTGTCAGCCATTATGGATATTCCTCCTCCGAAAAATGTAAAGCAGGTTCAATCATTTCTACAGACATGCAGCTGGTACAGACGTTTCATAGCTAACTTTGCAGGAATCTCAAAACCACTGAGCAATCTTACAAGAAAACGAACTGCCTGGACTTGGGGTTCGGAAGAGCAGAACAGCTTTGATGCCTTGAAGAAAAGCCTAATTTCACCACCAGTCCTCAAACAACTAGACGAGAGCCAACCCTTCCTTCTGAGAACTGATGCATCAGCCTACGCTTTGGGAGCTGTCCTTAGTCAAGGTCAAGGTTCGGAAGAACACCCGATAGAGTATGCCAGTCGCCTTCTTAATCCAGCTGAGAGAAATTACTCAACCACTGAAAGAGAAGCGCTAGCCGTCGTCTGGGCATCAGAGAAGTTTAGAGGATATATCGAAGGAGCTGAAATCCGGGTCGTTTCGGATCATCAACCGCTGAAGTGGCTGTTGAGTTTGAAAACACCTACAGGGCGCCTAGCTCGATGGGCTCTACAAATACAAACATTCAACTTAAAGCTTGAATACGTGCCTGGAAAAGCAAATGTAGTTGCAGATATGCTCTCCCGACCTCAGTGCACACATGGTGAATTAGAGTGCGAGTCCTGTGCTGTTATGGTGGACCTCCCCACCAGGTCGGCTAGTGACATTAGGGAAGAACAACTCAAAGATCAAAATTTGAAGACAATAATAGAGACTTTTGAACAAAGTTCCAAGAACGAGAATTTCCTTAATTGGACGAATCGCGGTTACCTCATGACCCAAGGAGTACTCTACAGATACTCACCAGATTCTGACTCTGAAGAGGCGCAGTTGGTAGTACCCAAACAAGAATGGGACAACATTCTAAAAGAACATCATGATGCCCCAACTGCTGGTCACTATGGTGAGGAGGGGACATTTCAAAGAATCTCCAAAAGATACTACTGGACAGGAATGAGATCCTTTATCTCCAACTACGTCAAGAAATGCCCTGATTGCAGTAGATATAAAGCCGAAAATCAAAAACCGGCTGGACTTTTAAGAACACCAGTGTATTCCCAGCGTTTTGAGACTTTGGCAATTGATCTTTTTGGCCCACTACCCGAAACACCAGATGGGAAAAAAATGGATATTCATCGTGGAGGATACATCAACGAAATGGGTAGAACTCTTCGCATTACAAGAGGCCACAGCCCGAGAGTGTGCTATAACCTTGCTAGAAGAGGTAATTTTAAGATATGGACTACCGAGACGTCTCATTTCTGACAATGGCTCTCAGTTCGTCAGTGCAGTGATGCAGCAAATCTGTAATCTACTAGACATTGCCCAAATTCTTACTCCAGTTTATTGCCCTCAAGCTAACCCAGTTGAGAGGAAAAATAGAGATCTAAAACCTCGAATTGCAATCTTAGTTGGAAACGGCCTTCATACAGTCTGGTCCGAAAAGCTGCCAATGATTCGATTTTCCATGAATACTGCCCATTGCTCCTCAACTGGATATTCTGCTGCCTTCCTACAATTTGGAAGAGAACTGCGCACACCAGATGACGTGAATCATGACTTACGCAGTGTAATTCACAACGACAACTTCGTAGCGGAAATCACACCATACCTGTGTAAGTTTGCAAATTTGAGTCGGGAGATAAGAGACCGAGTGGAAGAAAAACAAGATCAGCGAAAGGAGTATGCAGACAAAAAGCGCAGAAATGCAGTACAGTACGCACCTGGCGATAAAGTCTGGGTCACCACTCACCCTATAAGCAGCAAAGCTAACAAGAAATCTGCCAAGTTCATGCCACGACGTGACGGACCGTATATAGTGAAAACTCAACGCTCGCTAACCAGCTATGAAGTGGCAAATCCAAATAATCCGGACGTGCCATTGGGAGTGTACCACACTTCCGCTCTACGCCCTTGCCTTGAGTCTCCCGACAACGGGAGCCCTGTAAACCCTCTACGCAAGAGAGGTCGTCCCAAGAAGAACTGAACAAGACACTCTTGCTGGATCCTTGCCGGGACGTCAGCGAATCCAGAGGGGGAGTCTGTAGCGAACTTATTTTGTATTATTATTTTGTGCAGGATTATTTCACGAGAGTAATTATTACATTTTCTCTCGCAACGACTCAACTAACGTCTCGCGCAGTTCTATTTTAAAAAAATCAGTTTGTCTTTTTGCTTTTCGAAAAGTTATGTTTTTTTTTGGCTTTGTGAATTAGAATAAAAGTTAAGTTCATCTGTATTCTCTCATTTATGTTCACTGAATTCAAGTAACATTGCTATATTATTATTATTATTATTATTATTATTATTATTATTATTATTATTATTATTATTATTATTATTATTATTATTATTATTATTATTATTATTATTATTATTATTATTATTATTATTGTTGTGATGTTGTGGTGGTGGTGGTGGTGATTATTATTATTGTTGTGATTATTATTATTATTGTGATTATAAAATAACATGAAAATAATTTCAATAATCGAATTACAATTTCCATTCCACGTTCGTAAGCACATTAAAAAGTGTATTTTTTTTAATTAATCAAAGATATAAAATTATATTTTTAAAAAAGTAGCTAGAAGATTTTGAATTGAAGCGTTTATGGCTAGGGTGTACTTTCCTTTTTCTATTGTTGAGCTGCACTAAACAGAGAAAACGTTTGGTGGGAAAGCAATTTCGGTTTCTAAATAGAATTTTTATTGCTGATATGGATTTTTTATAGTTTATTACCAGATAAACGAAATTTCTAATGTATGCACTCTACTAAGTATATAATTTTATTCATATACTAAATTTATTCATTGCTACTACTGTGATTGCAATATAACATTTATGAATTTCAATGATAAAATTGCAATTTCCATTCAATGTCCCTAGAATTTTAAAAGCTGTCGTGTTTCTTAAAATTAATCAACCATGCAAATTACTATTAAAGGGAATTTACTTTTTTTGTTTGTTTCTGAAGATGGAGAAAGCAACAAATATCAACTTTCAAGAAGCTAGGAGTTTCTGGACCTGCGCCGAATTTAATTTTTGGCAATATTTTAGAACTTTATATGAAGGTAAAACAAAACATAATAACTCTTTATTTATTATAATATAAATTAAATAATTACTTATATTATCACATCACTCAATTTATAACAGGGTCCTCTTCAATGCCATAAAGAATGGGTAGAAAAATACGGAAGAGTTTTAGGGTAATATATTCTGATTATCTCTCTTCATGTTTATAATTTCAAAAATAGATGATATTGTAATCACTTTGTCCATACGTTAATCCATCTGATCATATTTTACTCAAATATTCAATTTAACTCACAAATACATGTATCATACACGCCCAAAATTTGATTTTATTAATTTATGCTAACATTAAAAAAATACGGTATTTAGTTTCTACTTAAATAGCATTATAATTCAAATTTGTTAATTTAATTTTTGTCAACCATTTTTTTCAATTTTAAACTTATTTAAAGAAGTAGATATTGGTGAAATGTCCAATAAGAGCCTGTTATATAATAAATTATTATGCAATTGTTTTTTAAGGCGTCATTTTTTAAATGTTAACTTAAAAATATTAAAATAAATAAGTTTTATTAAGACGATCGTTTTTGAGTGAAGTACAGATTCAATATACAACGTTAGTAAATTCTTCTATGCAAATTATAATAACTTTTGAATCCTTAAAAATCAATCGAAATTGCAAGTTAGGCGTGTATAAGCCTTAGTATAACCTTTTTTTCTACGCAAATTAGAATAAAATTGAATCCTTAATTCAAAATAGCACTTTAAGCATGCAATAACACTTAATTGCACTTAAACATTTTTTAGTTTATATACCAATAACAGATGTTCATTGTAAAAATTAAGAAGAATTATGTAAAATTTAAAAATACATTGTAGAAAATTTTTAAGGTTAAACTTCTGATCTGCCTTTTCACTTAAAGTAATATTGAAATCAAGCTGCATACTTTATGAGAAATTTAAAATTTTACTGAAATTTGAAAGTAGAATTATTTTAATAAAATATTTTTTAAACAACAAAAAAAATTCAAAATAGCAATTCTTAAAAATTTTGTTCTAGGTATTACTATGGAATGAAACCTGTCTTATTAGTGACTGATCCTCAGTTATTGAAAAATATATTTATTAAGGATTTTTCAAAGTTCATAAATAGAGAGGTATAGCTTTTCTTTTTTTTTCTATTTATTTTGTGTTCAAGTGCTTAGGAGCAAAAAATTTAAAATTAAATATTTTTACAAAGTTAATGAAGTTAACATTTTGAGAACAATGATTACTGTCATATGATAAAATATGTGAGTTTAAAATCAGTTCAAATTTCATGCAATTCAGTAAATCTTTTAGCAATCAAAAAATATTAGATTGTAGAGATTAATATTAGATCTCAGATTCAAAAATGTGTCCATAGCCTTCGTGTAGTTTTAATGTGAGATTCCTTAAAAAAAATAATAATAAACATAATTTGTGTACTGATATTGACCTCGCTGCAGCAATTTAACATTAAGACAATAATTTTACATCATGAATGCAAAGAATCTGTAGACAAAAACTTGTCCGAATTGCAGTTAAGATCCGTAGTAGTTGAACGTTTATAAACGCAAACACAGAGATCTTTAGGCTCGTCACCATCAAAAATGCTCAGAAGATTTATTTTTTTAAAGAGGAGTCTAGATCAGATGCGGATCCAGGGGGAGGGTGGTCAAGGGGTCAGTTGACGCCCCCTGTCGTGCCCCTTCCAACTCAAAGCCCTGAACCCCTTAATGGATGTCTGCCTCTCTGTGTTGAGTTTTCGAAATCCCATAGAGCCTGTACAGATAAATCATAGGTTACCTCCCCTCTTTGACACATGGACAAATTTGTTCAAACCATACTCTTTTATTGAAGATTTGTTTCCACGTAAATTCAAAGTAGGATTCATACTCTGTGTATCATTTTGTCAGATTTTGCCACACGGCTTATAGAACATTGGTTTTTAAAGTTCGTTTTATTTTTATTCTTGACTTTTAGACAGAAGAACTTATTTTACAATATCTAGGGCTTTAAGTGACCCTATGGGTGAATACTCTGAAAACGAACCATTTGACTCGAAAAATCTCGAAAAAAAATATTGATGAAAGTTTTTGAAACTTTGGATTTGAGTTACACTTACATACTACATTGGAAATATAGCATCGGTCCAGATCATAAAATTAATATTAATTATTCTGATAACAAGTCTTAATTTATTAATATTTAGAAAATATTATTATATTTTAGAAAACTTTTAACCCCCAAAATTAACATAAAAATATTTTATTAATGTGTTACACCATAATAAAATTTTAGCCTTACATTATTATATTAGTTCACGGCAAAATATGGTGTTACTACAATGCACTTCACTTATATTTAATCAATATATTCTTATGTAATTGCAACGTCATGACCGTGGATACAAAAATCATGTCCGTGGGCCAAAAACCACGGACGTGATGTCCACATACATGACAAATTACATGTTTCATCCTTGTAAAACATGGTCTGTTTATATTTGAAACATGAGTTTAAAAAATTAAGCTCTTTGTATCTAATGCTACACATAATAAAGCAAGAATAGACATTGGATTGGCTTACCTAAGTTTGTTTTTTTTAGCTACAGACGTGATGCACCCATCTTGACCTTTCACTAAATCTTAAGTTTGATAAACAAAAAAATGACTTAAAGCTACATAAAAACTGATTTTTTGATTTTGCTATATAATATGGCTGCAAATAAAGCTAAAATGACATAGACACTGCGTTGTACTGCCACCTATTGAATTCAATACAAGTTTTTGTTCATGTTCACGGACGTGACTGCAGTCATTGGGGACAAGCATTTAATACTCATTAAAATAAATACAAATTAAACATAAAAATTGCATTAATATATTCCCAAAATGTTCTTTTCTTCAATTCTCTAATTTAAAAAGTGAATTCATATCTTACAAGTTAGATATAAACTGCCAAACTCCACGGACGTGACGCTAGGACACACCACGGACATGACATATCACGCTCTGTGGACTAAAAAAACTATAATAAAATAGGAAATCTTGTATAATTCTTTCTTTCCTATACTCTATAAACTGTATTCTCATTTTTCCCTAAGTTACTTTGCTTTTAAATGCCTGTATTACTTTTTAAACTGGCAGGGACAAGAATGGTTCGTTTTCAGAGTATTCACCCATATATGATATTGTTTTTTCGCACACGTCCAATCGCGGGGTTTTAAAACACTCATATTTCCCCTGTGAGATTGGTTAAAATTTCCGGTTGCGCGGGGTTTACAGTATTTTTGTGGAGAAAAAAATTTCGAAACGAAAAGGGCAAACAATTACTATTTTAAGTTTTCAAATTTTAATATAATATAGAAAATATTTTTTGTAATTTCTGCTTTATGTTCTGTCCTCGTTTTTTAAAAGATAGGCATAATCTTCTCGTGCAAATCAAGAAGGTTCTTTATATTTAATATGATGTTTATTATTAATGTTCATTTAATTAAATGTGTTTATTTACTATAGACAGTGTATTTAATCAAATAAGTATAAGTGATAAGTTAATTACTACTGTTTTGAATCTTAATCAATAAAATATAATACTTAATGACTACTTTATACATTAGTATTTTGTAAATTTATTTACGATATTTAGTATTACCAATTACTTCCTGTATTACATATTTTTACCAAATTTCGAAACGAAAAGGGCAAACAATTACTATTTTAAGTTTTCAAATTTTAATATAATATAGAAAATATTTTTTGTAATTTCTGCTTTATGTTCTGTCCTCGTTTTTTAAAAGATAGGCATAATCTTCTCGTGCAAATCAAGAAGGTTCTTTATATTTAATATGATGTTTATTATTAATGTTCATTTAATTAAATTATTTACTATAGACAGTGTATTTAATCAAATAAGTATTAGTGATAAGTTAATTACTACTGTTTTGAATCTTAATCAATAAAATATAATACTTAATGACTACTTTATACATTAGTATTTTGTAAATTTATTTACGATATTTAGTATTACCAATTACTTCCTGTATTACATATTTTTACCCCCCCCCCCCCCCCTGTCAAATTTTTCTGTATCCTCTCTGCAAGAGATCCAAAGGCATCATCATCTTCTCTGACTACAGATCAGCATTGCAAGCGACCCATAAGGGCAACTGCTAACTCAGCCATCAGATCATTGATCTCACAAGGAAAATCATTGTTTCCCAGAGATCCTGCATCTTACAATGAATACCGGCCCATGTAATTATTTTTGGTAACGAGAAGGCCCATGAGATCTCAAAAGTATTCCGTAATTCTCCTCAGCCATCCAACTGCCCTAACTCTCATCGACGCCAATGCAGTTGTCAGCCGAAGACTAAGGCCTAACTGGTCATAAGGTTAACAAGTTAATATAAACTCTATTCCGGAATTAAACTGGGACGGATCCATATCGACTATCATAACTAGACTTAAGACCAAATCACTTAAAGGGGATGAGGATTTCTGCGGCGCACGGACACTGACAGCTTAGTATAATCAACATTTCCCCCCATTGCCCAGAAAGAATCCCTCTGTCTCCCCAACACATCTTCAGCTACCCAGCAATCCAGACCAAACTATTTAACATCGGCAATGTAGACCTAGTGGTCCTACTTTATACAGATAGAGCTGTCAAGTTTGCAAAAGCTATCTTCGACATCTTCAGAGCCATAATATAATTCATATAATTACAAATTTGCACAACATCATCATTATCAGAGATCTTTAAAGCCCTCTATCGAGACTTATCAACTAAGCACTGTGAGTTTTAACTAAGTCAACAGCGATATCGTCATCTGGAATATGAAAAATTATCAATGTCACTATTAGTTTCACTTTTTATTTACTTAAGTATTTGTTAGATGTGCTCAAGAATTGACGCTTTGGTGTTCTGCATTTATTTAATTTTCAAGCACCATATTCTGCATAACGGTTGCTATATTTTGAAAAAATTTCAAAATATAATATTTTTTAAAAAGTTTGTTCACAAATTTTAATTAATTTTTTTAATTTTATTTTTCTCTACTAAGGCTTTCAATCCGATTGGCCGATACAATCCCCATGATAAGGATACTCAAAGCGTCCTTAATTTACCTGGACAATTATGGAAAGACGTCAGAAGTGTTCTCACTCCCACTTTCACCGCTGCTAAAATGAAACAAGTAAGACTTCGTTTTGAGAATTTGTATAGAAACATTTAATGAACATTAATGATAAATATAATTCTAAAACACTAAAATAGGGTGTTGATATATCAATGAAATATCATTTATATCGCAGCATGACCAGACAACTCAACTATATAGTTTATATGAAAAAGAATCTGTCTAAATAATTTAAATATTCTAAATTAAGAAGGTAAGTTTAGAAACACAATTGTGTACTAATTATTGATATATGATTTTAAATTTAAGGATAATTCATACTTATTGACAAAATACAATTTTATCAAGTATTCTTAATACAGATGGCAGGAAGTATGAATTCGTCCATCGAAGACATGCTGAAACAAATGCAAGAAAGTGCAAATAAAGGCGAAGTCTTAGATGCATTCGATACTTATCAAAGGCTCACAATGGATGTTATAACTCGAACAGCATTCGGCATTAGAACAGATGTGCAGACGAATAAAAATTCTAAAATGCTACGTGCCACCAAAATTTTGTTCCGAACTCCCTACCGAGATACTTTCATTTTCCTTGGACGTAAGTGCTGTCTTATTTTGTGTTATCAATGATTTTTTGTTCCTTTGATACTGTAAAAGTGTGCAAATGTCCCAAAAATAACCTAACAGCTTTAAATGTGATTAACGAAAGAAGTATTACTAATAATAACTCATTCATTACTGTGGATAATAAATCACTGAGAAAATTTTTATAATACAACTTTTAAAGGAGAGAAATGTAAAAATAATTCAAAATTTTAACTCTAATATCAGTTTAATAAATCCTGTTTATAAATTCATTACTGTGTTCGTAAGTTGGGATTTTACACCAAATTATTTGTTAAAAATTAAAGCATTGATGCATATTTATATTATTTCAACTTCAATTAAATTCAAGTTATATAATTTAATAAACATTATATTTTTTTACTAGATTAATAATTTTTTTTAAAGTTTAACATTTAAGTGCCATAGTGCAATAATAAATATGAATAAAGCCTGGTACAAGGTATGGGTCCTATTTGTTTTAATAAAGAATGTGATAATGATAATTTTTCGACATATTCTTTCAGTTTCTTTTCCTCTGCTTCGCCGCATTTGCATAAGACTACAAATAATTTTCAGTACTATCCTCAACTTTGGTCTATCACCAGCAAAAATGCTGAGATCTGGAATATCTGATGTAATAGAATATCGGAGAAAAAATCCACAGGTAAGTATATCTTTGCATTTTTATACAGGGCTTACCAAAAGTGGTACTCGCTATTTATGAATTTCTCTTCAGAATTAAGTCTTCCCCATCACTGTAAAAAAAATTGTGTAGTGTTGCTATGATTTTTAGCTGTACCCTTACATAAATTATAAAGTAAGCTGACTATCCCCAAAGGGGGCATCCATAAATTACGTGATGCGATTTTGACGATTATTTGACCCCCCCGCCCCCCCTCTCCTTCCCCCGTGTTTTCGTGATATCTGGCTCAACTCCCCCCCCCCTCCATTCCCCCGAAACCGCACGTGACAAAATTCGTATTTTTATTTAAAAGTTTAGATTTAAACGTTTGATACCCGGAAATCTTTCAAAAACGCATGCAAATTGACGTCCAATACCAAACATGAATAGTCCAAGCTGCGTTACCTGCTGATGGTGGGAAAGTACTTAAAAATCACATACGGGGCCGTAGTGAGCCTAGTGGTCAGCGTCTCGGTCTCGGGATCGGAAGGTCCTGCGATCGAGTCCCGGTACCACTGAAGACCTACCGAGTATATGCGGAGTACGTGCTCGTTAAATCTGTTGGGTCCGAAAGTCCTCTAAGTTCCCATACCAAATCAATACCTCTGGGGGTGACAAGCCAATTCTGGGGATCCTCTAGTTGGCCTCTGTCTCTAAAAATTAGATGGATCCACTTATGTGTGTGGTCTGTTGTGTCTGTCTTACTTGACGAAGGTTTATAAGCGGGTCGCTGACCAAGCACACAAACCTGAATATATATGTCTACCAACCAACCACATACGGTGCACATGTTGCCAACTTTTTCTTTATTAAGTGTGAAAATACTTTGAACACTTGTCCTTTGGTCATAATTGAAACTAATAAAGAAAACCAAAAGAAACGAACGCCAACTTAATCAATATAAAAGTATGAACCGTTTTTTCTCCCCTAACACTTTTAAGAATTGTTCGGAAAGCCCCGATGAATATTATCATGTAAGATTTTGCAAATTTAAAACCAGAAATAAATTTTCTGGATTTTAACTACATTTTTTTAGCAATTTTACGTTGATTTATACGGTATAAAAATTACGGGATTTTTGACGCGACCACTCATTCCCTCATGAGATGGTGATATTCGGCTCGACTCCTTTCCCTAAACACGTCACGTAATTTATGGACGCCCCCAAATGTGAGAGGAACCCTCCACAAAACGCTGTGTAACCTTCCGTCACCCTTCCACAGAATACACTCGCAATCATAAATGTCATGAAACAGAGAATTTGTAAGCTACAAAATTCCACACTATTGTGTGTAACTTTATGGGGGAGACCGGGGGCTAGTTGTACACCTCTTTTGGTTCTATATTTTTTCATCAATTTTGAGGAAAACGGGTTGTTATAGTCGTTCTTACACTTTCATTTACAAACTGACATTACTACTCTTACAAAGAGAAGATAAAGTTTTTCTAGCAAGCGGTTGAATCTAAACATGTTAAGTTGGAAAACGGGCTGTACTTATACGGGTTATATTTTCCCATTCTGCTAAATATGCATGGGGGTAAATTTGCCAACTATTTTCAATGGTTCAACATATGTACTAACTCTTTCTGTTTTAAAGTATATCTGTTATTGTAAATTAAAATAACTGATAAGAATATACACAGAAAGTAGATAGATATTTTTTTAAAAAATCCAGTTTATTATACAGAAACTGAAACTTAAAGATTAAAAAATATTAATAAATCATCAATATTCTGATATATCTGAATCAATTATCTGAATCACAATGAACCAAAAAGGTTTGAAGTCCTTTTTGCGTAATCTTTGCGCACCCATGTCTTGCATTTTGTGCACTGCATACACTTTTCTTTTTCCTTGAAAAAAGTTTGAAGTAGTTAACGTTAGAAATAAATGTTCAAAATTAGTGTAACGTTACACCCCAAAATCATTAAAACGTCATACAATTTTTTTCCCAGGGGTGTCTTGAGTTTTCCCGATAAATTGCTCCCTACTTATAAATTTTAACGTCGAATAGATCGTAGCATCGAATAGAATTTTTGTTATCCTTCTCGTAATTATTAGCTTCATAATAAGGATATTTTAGAGATAACTTGTTTCTCCCAACTGTTCTACTTTTGAATAGTCCTTAGATTTTAAACTCTGGTATAATTCGAGCCTGGTGTATGAAGACCGATTCAGCAAGAATCACATCTATAATTAAATTTCTATTAAAGGGGAAAAAGGCCGATCTTTTACAATTGATGATTGACTCAACTATGGTATCTGGAAATACGGAAATGGATATGACAAAACTAGAAGCTGGAAATGTTGAAATAGAACAAAAATTTGAAAATAAAAATGAGAAAGGTACGGGCAGTAGTTAGTATATTTTATTATTTTTTATTAAGATACGGTAACAGAAACCAATGTTGGTTTATAAACTCTTTCAGGTCAATTCCAATTTAATATAATCTTATTGTATACCGTTAGTAATTCAGAAAATAAATGTATTTCAATTAAATCAAGTAATTTTTTCTTTAAATCTATTGTAGAGGATAGTAGTAAAAATATTCGTGCCATGACAGATGATGAGATAATTGCAACCGCTTTTACGGTATTACTAGCTGGGTATGTATTGCAGAATAATTTTTTAACTTTTTATTTAATTTAGGCCACATATTATTGCGTATATAATTAATAAATATCATCAAATTTCGAAAATTAAAAAACATTTTACATTTTTAATGTGACTTATAAAGAAACGTGATCAATGTGCCCGAATGAAATTTTGTTTTACTCGTCCTCCTTATTTTACATTCATTAATAAACTTCGGTATACTAAAGCTTTTTTTACGAACAAAACCTTTAAAACTTTAATTATTTAAAACCATTAAGTAAAATTAAGTTTTCAATTCCCAACTACTTAATCATTCTCATTCACCGAAGTCATGCAACCTCAGATGAGACCACTACTTACGATGACTAGCTGGAATTAACATGCGATAATGCAATGTATAATTTTTTTTATATATCTCAGTAGCCTCATTTAAAATTTTAACTACCATATGTGAATAGAAAATGATATAAAATGCAAAGGTAAAGTGTCCGAATAAAACTCATTTGTCTTTTACTTTGTCATAGGTATGAAACAACAAGCACCGCTCTAGCATTTACAACATACTTCCTTGCAAAACATCAAGATGTACAAGAAACTTTATTTCTAGAAATCAAAGAGCTTATTCAAAATGTAAATATTAATAACATTTTGGATAAGTATAACATTAAGACGAACAACTGACTAGATTTTTCTAGTAGAAGCTTTACTCAAAATATTGAATATCTTTTTAAATACAAATATTAAGCTATATATTACTGACAAACTATTTTTAGGGTCAAAAGCTGGAATATGCCACAGTCAATAAGCTGCCTTTTCTGGATAATATACTAAATGAGAGTATGAGAATTTTTCCTCCAGTGAATTTGTAAGTAAATGGAAAATTGCTACTTTTGTATCTTAGTTGAAAAGACCTACTATGGTAGGTCAAAACTCTCTATAAAAACATTGATATCTATTTTCTACTGAAGTATGCTCAGTAGTAAAGCTACTAAAGTATGCTTATATTATTCACAATTAGTCAGTGTTTTGGTCCAAAGTTTTAATTTAGGACAATTTATTAAGTATTTTAACTGAATTTTGTATGGTTATTAAGTTAATATCTTTCAAGAAGAATTCCACTTAAAATGAATTATGGAAAGTTGTACCTTTAAATTCACGGTTGTAAACAAAACAAAGCATTTTGGGAATAATACTTTCATAAAAATATACATTAAAAATACATTTTGAGTTTTGTATTTTTTTTTCTTCTCAGAAAACATTTATTTAACAAGTTATTTCAGTTATAAATACCTTTAATCGATTATAAAATGTTATTAGAATATTTTTATTACTTAATTTATATTCAATAATATTATATAATATATATAAACTTCATATATTGTAATGAGTTGGTGTTTGTAGGTTTACTAATCGTTACGCTTTAGAAGATGTTCAGTACGGAGATCTAAAAATACCAAAAGGTACACTTATACAAGCACCAGTATACTTAATGCATCACGATCCCGAGTTTTGGACAGATCCTGAAACTTTTGATCCAGAAAGGTTAGAATTTTATATCGTCCTCGAAATTTGCCACTACGTTTTCATTTTATCTAGCTATGCGAACTTCATACATACCAGCTCGCAATACAAGTTTACTGCTTCAAATCCTATTCAAAATAATTATTTGTAAAATTATCGATTACGAATATCTTATGTCGTACACTAGAGAACATCTATTCCAATTTAAACTTCAAAAGTTACCTTTATGGCCAAGTTCTATAGACAATAAAACTTTAGTGTCACGTTACTTTCTTACTACCTCTACTACCGCTCACTGAGTAACGTTACATTACAATATCAAAGGAAGTTCATGCCATCACCTTTTGTGGAAGCTTTCTCCGATTTTACGATGTAACGTTACACCAAGCTTTACAGTGTAGTTGAAAGCCTTAAATATATAAAATCGATATTTTGTTTCGATAATGAATTTAATCGATAATGAAGTTTTCATTTGAAATAAAAACAACTTCTCTTAAAATAAAAAAAATACAAACAGTACGCTTACAGTAGAATGAAATAAAATGTCTGTATCGATGTCTGTATCGGAAATGTATTTAATTTGTTGATTCAAATAATTTAATCATATTTTTAAATACTATAAGTTATTTTTATTATTTAACAATAAATAAATTTATTAAAATTTGGCCACCGTACTTGAACATAACCCTTATGAAAATTTCTATTAAAGGATTTTAATTAATATTTTCTCAAATTGAATGATACAAGAAATGACTTTTAACTTTATTTTAAACGAAAGCAATTGAATTGGAAAAAATCGATTTTATCAAAGCTTTTCCATACTTCTTCACAAACTCTCAACACCTTTCACTCATAAAATGACTAAAAAGTGATAACATGTTTTGAAATTCACATTTTATTGAATTGTACTCACATATAAACTTTTTCTTTTAGATTCAGCAACAAACCCAATTCAGATGGAATTACTTACCTCCCTTTCGGAGTTGGACCCAGAAATTGCTTGGGAATGCGTTTTGCGCAACTTGAGTCTAAACTAGCTCTTGCTCACGTCATCTATAAATTTCGTTTTAAACTTGCAGCATATAATAATGTAAGAAATTTATAAAGTAACTCCAAACGGAAATGCATAAACTTTTTTTTTTAAATTAACAATTATTTAAATAATACCAAACTAAGGTCCATACCGACTATTGTTTTTGGCTGCGTTCTTAATATAGAAATATTGCCTATATTGAAGCTATAATAAAAGACATTAAAAAAGGGGGAAATAGCGTACCTATTTGGTCTCAATTGAGTTTATCAGTCAGTTTATCGCTTTATAACAGAACACAAACTTTTTTTTAAAAAAATATCAAAATACGTTGCATTAGTTATTGAACTGAAATTTTACAAAATGTCTCCATTTTTGTATGATGCTTATATCTTGTGCGAATTTTAAGCTACGGACCTTTCACTTTTCTATAATTTTTTCGAAAATTTACTACATAATAGGAAAATATAACACAAATATTTGCTTATTACTATTTGATAGAATAATTTAAGAGCTTTGTGGGTGAACATGCTATGCGACAGAAAGGCAAAATCGATAAAATGAGCTTTAAAATTTTTAGTTTGGGCTTAGAGATCGGTTAAAAACGGTACTTGCAAATGGTAAAAATGTACTTAACTTAAAGTTTTAAAAAAATGGGAAATTTGTAATCTTTAACGTACAGATCAATATATTAATATACATATATTTTTTTGTCCAAAATACCACATTGCACATTCTTCCACTAAGCTCTTTAATTCTACTAGCTGTTTTCACCAATTCGAATGTTCAAAAATACGAATCATCGATACTGGTAAAACTTAAAATTTTTATCAAGAAATTTCAGGAAAATACTCGATGCATAACTTTAGTCATTTAGTAAGTTAAAATACCAGTAGTTTGTATTTAACCAACTTTTTATTAGAAAACGTAACTTGAAGTATTATTAACTTTTTTTTCCAGGATCTTCAGATAGGCATTCGAATTCGCACTCTTACGCCTGAAAATGGTGTCCATATAACATTAGAATCCAGAGATGTCGAAAGTGCATCATAGTTTTTGTAATGTTGTAAAGATTAACAAATGTATTGTGCTATAAATAATTTCGTTTATATAGTGCTCAATCATACAAGGAATGTTTTATTATAGTAAATAAATATGCTTCGTTTTGTGAATTGAACATTTTGTGAATGTTTTTTTCTTGTTTTTTAATATTTTTACTTGACACATGCTGTTCGAAAATAAATACGGAACCAATAGATGAAAATAATGACAATAACCTGTAAATTTCGTCACAATAAAAGCTTGTTATCGTAAGCGTTTTCGTTATTTTATGTTTTAAATATGTTTCATTGAACTGAAAATATTTTACCTTTTGCATGAAAGTATTTTTTAAATATTCGTAAAACTGTTTTCTATTTTGATCGGAATAACAATAAGAAAAAGTGAATCGCCATAAAAATAGTTATTATTGTGCACTTTGACAGATCTCCTGGTTACATATAATAAAAGCAATGTAATTTAAAAGTTAAGTTAATTTTTTAAAAAATCCTCTATACTAGCATGGAAATTTCATTGCATAAAAAATTTCAGAAATCGAAATTTTACCATGGAAGTACACAAGTAAAAGTTGCATAGTGCTTCGTATGCAGTTGTACTTGAATATTACTTGGCAAAAATGGATTGTTGAGGAAATCTTTTCTACGCTTCATTATTTATTTATTTTTATATCAGACTACATACAGTGATTTATTCCCATCAGTTGCAATAACATGAATTATGAGTCTTCTTATCGAATTTTTTCTATCTGTTTGGTGTTTTATGGAATGACTCCTGCTTTCATATTATATAGTTATTCTATTTTTCGGGGTATATACAAAAGAGAAAGTTCCTCACACATTGCTTATTGGCTGCAAGTGTATTATCAAATAACTATGATTAATATGCGAACAAATGAGAAGAGAATAAACTTCAGTAGGATTCCCAAACAACAATATGACTCCTAAGAAGTATTCTGTCGCTGTGTAAGATTCATAAGTGTGATTGAATACGTGGATTTAACTTTGAATCATATGAAGTATTTTGGGTTATAATACGATAGATTATTCCATTTTATGTGTATTGATATAAATTAAAATAAAAAATATCATATTTGTTAGTCTTTGCAGTTTCATTAAACCATTATAATTTAAGTTTAATTTTACTTTTACATAAAAAAAATGCTGATCGCCAAATATACATAATTGCATTCACGCGGATCCCTAACTGATATCCACTCAAACACCGCTCTCACACACTCCCAAATCCTTCATTAGACAGTTTCCAATCGATAGAATACAAAATCCATTCAACAACAATGAACCAGCATCATTAGTCGAGCTACATTACACACTCGACGAACTAGGGAAAATGACGATAGACGAACCCAAAGAACAAAACAGACCAAAGAGGACACAATCTGCTCCCAGGGCCCCATCGTCTAATGGAATTGATTTGGCGCCAGTGGAACGACCGGCATGGAAGACACCAGACGACATGTCTCGGACAGACGATGCAAAAATCCATTCCGGAAAAGGATTTACAGCCCTGTAAGCCCCCCTCACCCTTTCATGGAATAATACTTTCTGGAAGGGAATCAAAGAATTATAGCCCCCTTTGAGTAGCCATTGCTGTGTGCTTATACTTATTTTTTGATATATAGTTCGATGTATATAAAACTATGTAAAAAAGTCATTAGCGGTTAATGATAAACACATTCCATTATTATCATTTTTCATAGACACCTTGCCTTTTTATGCCTTTGTTTACCTGTAGGATGTAACATTACCTTTTTGTAAAATATGAATGTTGATTATCGTAAGTAAGGGTCGATGTGGCATTTTAACATAAGAAAAGGCATTTTTACGCTAAACTAAAAACTATCCGTATAATTTATTACCAATTCTTGCGGTGTAAAACTAATATAAAAATGCATGTTCAACATATACTTTATAATTTACAAATACTTTACCTTATCTTATCTATGTACAATAACCGAAAAATGTAAATAGGCTATCCTTGTCCTCTCTCAAAATTTGGTTTTAGTGATTAAGAAAATCATCTATTAGTGATAAAGAGATACCTGAAGAGTAACAAATGATGTTTTATCATTGTCGTACGGTAAAAATTACACTGTTAAAAATGAAACTATCAAAAATAAAATAAGAAAAATATATTTTCCAATTTTATTGTGAGAACAATATTCTTAAAAAATGAAAATACGTGGACATTTTAAATTTGAGCACAGTTGAAAATGATACTCTTAAAAATGAGTACTATATTGTTCTTATTTTAGTGTGAAAACCATTTTCTCAGAAACAAATATGTTAAAATCTCAAATTTGAGGGTCACACATGTTCTTTAAATTCAACAGCTTCAAATAGCCTAAACAGCTATACTAGCTACTCACTACTGGCGATGGGTTGACACAGTGGGTTAGCACAGTTCTATTCATACCGTAGATTCTTGTCCTGTCGGAGATATCATGTTTTTCTAAATCGTTCTCGCATGCGGTTTTCAAATTTGAGAACAGCATGAGTTAATTTGAACCTATAATGATCTAAAAAATGAGAAAGTTATTCTCAAAATTGAGAGCCAATTTTTAACAGTGTACTGATTCGCCTTTACGGTACCTTCGCTTTTAAAAGTTTTGACCACAATACTTCTTTAGTCTAAAATCATATGCATACAATATTAAATATTTCTTTAAAAAATGTTTAATGTGTATAGTGGATTAGCATAATTAACTAGAAACTTTTATTTAAACTTAAAAATATATTTTTTCAGTTGTACTATATATTATGTTTATATCTAATTGTGTGAGAGTGAAGAAAAACAACGTAATTATTAGCGCAAATCAAATGGTTTAGGTGAAATTGTACATGTTTCGGAAAGTATCGAGGCTTTCCTTCTTCAGCATTGTACACAAACAAACTGAACAGTGAACTCGATTGCAGAAAGCTGTGTAATATGATATCCGGAAAAGGGAGGGTGTAGAGGGAGAGGGTGGGGGAATGTGGGTGGGGAGAAAAAAGAGAGAGAGAGAAGTTACTCTGTTGCTATAAGGTCCTTCCAAATATTAGAAAAATCAGGCATGTTGAATGTGGATATTTGGAAGGGTCGTTATAGCAAACAGAGTACCTTACCTTCTTCTTCATTCTCTTCAATTCCACCTCATGCCCCTACCGAACCCCCCCCCTTCCTTTTCCGCTAATATCATATTACACAGCTTCCTGCCATTGCGTCACTGTTCAGTTGTTTGTGTACAATGCTGAAGAAGGAAAGCCTCGATACTTTCCGAAACATGTACAATTTCACCTAAATTAACCATTTGCGCTAATAATACGTTGTTTTTCTTCACTCTCATGTTTCTTGCGCAAAGTCGAAGATATTTCCTGAATATCTAATTGTGTGTTTAAATAAGTCCAAACTTTTTTTCTTTAACCGATCTGTAAACATTAAACTATTTTAAGGGTGAATTTTAAAACTATCACTACACACTGTTTAAATTAGAAATCATCTGTTTTTACTTAAACAAATATTAATGATTTTCAAGCTTCTGCAGGTAACCTTGTTACAACATCATTATTTAAATAACCTTAACTATTCCATTGGCGAACAAAAATGTACGTGACCGAAATAGTAAGGGCAGTCATTAATCAGTAACGTAACTAAGCTATACTGTGTGGAAGACTAATCCTGACGGGGGCAACTTATTAAAGCCTCAAAATGGACATTTCGTTGACATATGCTTTATTATTCACCAACTCTGGAGATCCGCATCGATTATTGACACTTGTGTTCGGTATAATTAAATATCGCTTCGGCTACTGCAGGTTCCATGTCGCAAAACATAGATTTGGCTCGATTTCCTTGACGATCGCCAACTTGTCCCGTGGCATATTGCCAATGCTCCATCCACTACAGGCAAAAGTTCCACGGATATCGATCTTAACAAGGTTTTTGGTGTTTTTATATTCATCTTTGTATCCACATCCGAGCAAGAGGGGTTCAACTCCAAAAAAGGGCGATTTTTAGATTTATTTAGATGTTGTATGCAGAATAAAGCACCTACACCCCAAAGCGTTTATGAGTGAAATTCTTCAGAGGAATTAAAGAGTCACAATTACACATCGATCATCAGTAATATTATCTGCTACTTTTATACCAGAAAAATTAAAAAAAAAAGCTGCGACTAGTTTTCTTTATTTTTGGATATAAAATTTATAAGTATTGATATAAATAAATTTTGGGAAGTTAAAAATTGAAATCTTCACGATAATTGCAGTATACCTGCATAAAAAGTTGAAGTCGGTAACTTTGATGGGGTACAGTTAGAAAAATTAAAACATTTATTTATTTTTGTTATTAAGTAAGCTTTAACTTCACACGTGCCGCTCGAAAAGAAGTTTTAAAAAATTAAAATATCTCAATCTCATGGACAATCAGGAGATCAAAGGCTTTAAAGCTCTCTTGAAAAGTCAGAGAACGGGAGTTGTACCCTTCTGATTCCAAAGGCATCGATTTGTGCATACCCAAGTTTCTTTCTCTGTTATTGCAACCGTTTCGCGTACAATGGCCAAGGATATAATTTATTATTCTCCCGCATTCCAACGGAATCGCGGTGGAAGCTGCCAAGCAATTAAGAGTCGGGTTCAAAATTGGAATTTTCCTGTCGACAATAACGTTAGTCTTTGCCTTTTCTTCTGAAGTAAGATGGATGCGGCAATGAGGTGTTCCATTTTGTTATTCCTTCTTAATCGTGGGTATCAAATACGTTTCCTTAGTATATTGTCATTTTATCTATGTTGAACGCTTTCACTCTTTTGGTCTCAAGTATCCCAGTTAGTAAGGCGTTTGCCTTAAGTCTAAATATCATCCGATCGAATATATAATCTTCAAAATCGTCATAGATACTCAGTTAGATTACATCTACATCAGATAGTTAGTGAACGTTAAATCAATCGTGGTGTAATGTTTTTTGGTAACGCTACAATGTCGCTTTGAAGTTTCTTAGGTTAGATCTCTCTGTCGGTTAAAAGAGGTTCATAATGTGTAGCTCATCATCAATAAAATCTGTTTAGATTTAGTGCGATATTCATATAGCTTGAGAACTCCTGAGGTAAACATACTAAAAGATACCTAATGATATTATTAACTTAATTCTTGGGTGCTTATTTTAACTCTGAAATTATTCGCACCATTTTATTTATATCGTCGACTAATCCAAAAAAAAAAATCGTCAAAGAGAGAGTATTTTCGTCAAACTCTCTACGTAAAACGACGTTACTCTTTTTGTATCCTATACTGAAAAAAAATTATAATAATCCATAAATCAATCTTTATTTCAGAGAAAATTTCCTTAATTTAACAAAGAATGATGTTCTAAGAACGAATTGGGGGAAAATGGGGAGTGGAAGAAGAAATCCTTTAGACCTCCAGATGCTTTGAAGAAATGCCTCTTTATTGGGTGCCAGGAAGTTAATGCTGCTGAAGTGGAACAGCGATAAAAAAAAGCCTTATAACCTTATTTTGGCGAATGTAGAAATAAAATGAAGTCAGGTGCCATCCTGACGAGCCTTGTCAGTGGCCACCTCAAAAGTTTTGAATTTCCTAACAGTTGTAAGACATATCCCTTTCTGTTCAAAATGCCACCAGTACCAGGTATCTCTCGTACACATCCTGGACGATTTCGCTGATCTAGTCTGACTCTTTCAGAATGGTGGAAGATAAGAAACAACGACAACAGGTTACTACTGATGCCAATTAGTTATTTTTTGTGGCTAAACGCAATATTTGCAGAATTACAGTAATTAACAGTAAATTATGCAGTAAAAATTGTAAGCCACAGCGCTATAAATAGATTAAATTAAAAATAATTAATAGATATTTTTTTACTTAAGTATTTGATAAATTTGTATAATAATAGATCAAAACAATAATTTTTAATAATCTAAAAGTATCAGTTTTTTTAATTAATAGCTTTACTTCAAATAATTAATACTGGCTGAAAAATCTTACGCTGTTTTTAATTTTAACATCTCATTAAAACAACTTAAAGAAAAATAGAATGAAAACGAATTTTTATACACGTCCATAATAAATTTTTAATGTAACCTGTAAACCAAATTATAATTCATTATCTATTGAAACGGGCTTACAACTTGAACTGAAACATTTTTCATTTTAAAAGCAAAGATTTCTTCAAAAACTTTGTTGACTACACACCTGATCTGCCTAGATTCTCAGGTGTTATCCACTAAACAATCCATTAGTATTAAACTATAAATAATTATCACAAAAGTTTCATTTGTTAATAAATATTACTTTTGCGTTAATATAATACTTTAAGTAAATTTAAATAATTAATTATTGGTTTCATTTGAGCTAATTGGATGCGTTAGGAGAATTTGCAAAGAACCACTCAAAATCCTCTAATAATCCTAGGAAAATTTCTAAACTAGTTTTAGTAGAACAAAGCTATCCACTTTCTAGACAACTTTTGGTAATTTAAACTTATAAGCATTGGAAAATACTTTGTAACAAGTAGTTTGTATATTAAAGTAACAGTATTTTTTTTTATAAAACCCCAAGCTAATAAAGCGCACTGTATAAATTTATTAACATTAATAAAACTCATTTGAAATACTGCTATTCTAAGAAATGTTATGAGGAGAATAATTTAGTTTTTTTTTAAATGCACCCAAAATATTACTCAATCTGGGGCATTTGTTTTATAAATATTTAGAATCTGGCAAAAATAATATCTCGTAAAAGGTAACTTGCACTCTATAAAAAACACATCTCCACATTATGCACTGGTTGGCTAGTGATTTATGGGGAAACATAATTTGGGTTATTTTTAGAAGCATTACAAAAATATTTTTCACCAATCTATTTTTTACGATTGAAAAGTCATTTCGGTTCTCAATTACCTATTTTAATCTCGTTTCCGTTTAAATATAGAAAAGTTTGTAAAACTAATTTTCAAAAACTACTCTTATGTTCATATATATATTTGTTATGTATATATATTTTTTTTTTCAAATGTATTTTGAAATAATTCCTGTTCGCGGGATTTTTTGTACGAGATTTTCATCAATCTCAAATTTCTTCAAGGAACTATTTTTAATTTGTAATGCATTTTAATGTAAAAGCTTTCAAAAATTAATTTGTTTTTATGTAAACTTTTACTTTATGCCAATTGATCCCCTGTCCACTGTTCAGCACCACTACAGGATATTATAATCCCACTTCCATTCTGATACCAGCATGAATTTTAAAAATAATTGGATGTCGGATTGGATCCAGGTTCTTCTAGTAGTTTAGGGGCTTTTCCATAGGCCCCTTGCCGGTTTCTTAAACCGAGAAAAATCTGGCAAATATACAATTAAGGATCAAAAAACAGTTGAACAGTTAAATTAAACGGTTCAATGTTGTATATTGATATGAAATGTTGCACTTGTTTTCAATTGTCGGCGATATTACATATTTATTCTTCGAAATACATATACATTTACCAAACGATAAATAATAATTATTAAATGAAAATAGTTTGATGAAATAAAATTTTTTAATTTTGACGTTCAAAGTTTAATCTAAAATTAAATGCTGTGTTTGGAGGGGTTATTTTTCGACGCATAAATTTGTTGTCGAGACAGTTCTAAGTGACAGTATCTGTTCCTAATTGTGTTTTTTTTAAGTTTAATGTTAATTTAACTATGACATTATTTTGTAATATAGATTGTATTTTATTTTTCAAACTACCGAAAAAAAGTCCAATACACAACTAAAAAGGCACTTAGTTTTACATTTTACTACAATTTGTTTCAAAAACGTTTGTGAGCTAATTATTTTTTTAGTAAATATACTATTTTTAAAAAATATATCATGAAAAAAAAATAAAATCGGAATATGCTGTCTGTAGTTTACGACTAGAAAAACCGAATTCTTTACTAATTATACAAATACGAATAATAGAGGATTTTACCAAAAATCGCTGAATTTTATTATTATCAACGCCACAAATGAACTATCGGAGAACTCTGCATTAAGTACATAGTTACATTTATTTTTACAAACACACCCTGTTGTTAATCAACTCACCCTTAACTAGTAATTAATGTATACTTTAATGCTTAACTACTAGTGTAACTAGGTCACGTCTCTAAAGGTCACCGTTACAATGTATTAAAATCTTTCATTTTGAAGTCTGTAAACCATCACACGCCCTTTTCGAGTCATCCTTTCTTGCGCACTTCCACCGTTTGATCGATATATCGATTGTACTAGTTAAGAGCCTAGTGATAGTAAACGCGGCGTCCATCTTTACACTTTGTTTATCAGACAATCGAAACAGAAAATTATCAATTTACGCTTATCTTTGCTGTCGACTAAAATTCCATGAAGAACATCAGTCGAATCGAAGTGCAAGTTAAAAATTTTATTTTAAAAATAACTAACTTACTATCAAGAAATATTTTTTAATATTCTTCTTTAGTGTTGATAAAGCATTTTAATTTCTACATCAATGGATAAATATTGGATTTTGTAGTCCTTTTCTCAGTGTGAGCAAAAATATCACAAGAAAATTATTTAAATTCTATACAAATAACGATTTAGGTTTTCAATTAATTAATTTCAATTAGAAATTTTTGTTAAATAATAATAGCAAATGTGCATGTTACCAAATTATATAAGGCTTTTAGTTTTTCGAGTTTCCGAAATGATTCACAAATAGTTATCTCCAAAAAATGCGAAATAAAGTTAATACGTTTCAGGTAAAATCTTTACACCAATTACGCTTTAAATTTTTACTTCTCAAAATTCCTACACACAAAAATATATAGATATAAAGCATCAAAGTTATGCTAGCTGCAAATAAAAAATATCAATTTGATGTAAAAGCAAATAGCTAATCCGAAGCACAGTAAAAAAAATTCTTACTGTATTATTAAGATGTACACGTACACGTACTATGCAAAAGATATTTTGCAAAACTATTAAAAAATTAAATTACTTGACTTGGCAGTTCTAAATATGTATAATTTATTTTTTACAAAGAAAATAGAGCTGGAATATTTATAATTCTATTTTAGTGCTAAACGTGCAAATTAAAAAAAAAAAGTTACAAAGTCCATTTGGAATAGAAAAAAAAGTTAATCGCCATCTATTTTCGGCTAACAACATTTCACTTTTCTATCACATATTGATTCAAAGAAACTTGTATACCTAATTTAATTTTTGATAAATATTTAATTTCGAAAAAACATAACATTTAAAACCTACTCATGTATTAATATATTTCAAACTGATTAATTTTGATCGCAATTGTTTTGTAATATACGTGCATTAAAAATAATTTTGCTAAACACTAAATAATGCAATGTAATTCAGATTATTATAATAGCATTTTGAATTTATTATGCATGCACGTTAAATTGATAAAATTTTCAAATAATTCTAAAAAGAATATTCGATATAGATTTCTCCGATAGTTCACATTGTAAACGTTTGATGTCACGCAAGTTTGAAGTTTTCACTTTTTACTTTTAAAATCATTTGGGCTTCAAAAAATATTTTGATTCCGAGATGGAATCTATGAACAATTTCTAAGTCTTAAAAGTATTTTTTATTGTTTTACCATCAAGACGAATTTTTCGGAAATTTATAAAAAAAATTTTAGTAACTTTATTAAAAGTTGCATTCTTTTTCAGTTTTATACAGATATCAAAACTTTGGCATGAATATAATGCATACGTAGCTCAGCCATGTAGTTTCATAATTTATAATACTCATTTAAAATGCCAATAATGATATTTTCAGTTAGTAAATTATATTTCATTGAATACCATGACACTTAAATAGAAAACCTACTTTCCCACTTATTACAGTGTAGGAGAGACTAGGGTTAGTTTTTAATTTTTTTCTTTTCGATTGTAGGGTTTTTTTTGTGAAAAACAGGATATAATTGCCTTCCTAACACTTTTATCTACAAACTTTAATTACTACTTTTCCAAAAGAGAAATATAGTTTTTGGAAGCAAGGGGTTAAATGCAAGAATTTTGATTTGGAAAACGTGTCCCGGATATGGAGTACATTTTCAAAGCCTGCCAAAAATCCATGGGACAAATTTTCCAACTACGTATTTTCAAAAAGATTTAATACCCTTAAAAAATCTTTTTTAGTTCTTTTTATGGCTATTTTATTGTAAACTAAAATAACGAAGAAGATTTTTTAAAAAAAATAGATAAATAATTGTAAAAAAACATGCAGTTCATTTTAAATTAAACTCCTCGGAGCAACAGCCCGTTTGTGGGCCAAGACCTGCCGTGCCCATTTCAGCTTACTTGACCAAGGGTTCTGGGGTGCTAGGTATATGTCCCGGCTAGGTGTTCAAGTGGAACCCCAATTGTTTAGTTCCCAAGCTTGCTTGGTAATCATTTTATCGACACACTTAAGAGATGAAAGGAAGAGTCTACCTCGCCCAATCCTGGACTCGATCCCCTGACCTGTGGCATTTCAATACAAAGCACTACCACTAAGACACTGGACCCCAATTAATATATACCGAATCAGTTAATTTTACCGAAACTTTAATTTAATAAATTTTAAATAAAGGCTTCTATCATCTGGATCATTATGAAGTAAACAAATTGTGTATCTTTCCTTTCTGTGGAGCCATAGTTTGATGATATGTTTATTACTATGTAAGCAATTTTTAATGTAGAATAACACTAGAACCGTACTGAACTAACTGTAGAATGTAATAAAATTAATGTATTTGAAGCTTTATTAAATGAACTAATGATGCTCTCAAAATGAAAATATTTTTCTTATACTTGAGAACCCAATTCCAGTGTAAGTCCAAAATCAAACATATACAAAAATACGTTATGAATCCAACTTTAACAGAAAACGGTGACACTCAAAAAATATATATAGTAATAAAATTATTACTGATTTTATTAATAATAATTAGATTCAACATAATTGCGCGAGTCTTTTTTACGTTTCTTTTTCCTTACCACAACGGTAGATTACTTTTTTGTTAAAAATTTATAATAATAACAATACATAAATTTACTAAATACGATTATACTTGTCCTATAAATAATACAAAAGAATAATTAATATAACCTAGACATCCATAAACAAATAACCCATTTTTTTTTCTTGAAATTCTTCATTCCTGAACACGGCCTTATGCGTGACGAGAACTGAATTTTTTTTTTTTAACCAACAAAACTATTCACTGCAACTGTAGTTATCGGTGTTTCCGAGGAGATAGAAAGTTTCATACATTCCATTCTTTCCCTGTACTCCCAGTACCAGTTATTTTTGGCTCAGTACTTTTGGCAGAGAGACCTTTTTGGAATGAAGTATAAAATGTTGTATCGCAGACGGTGGGCGCCCGAACGCTCATAAGCTGATCCCAATTGAAGATTATAAAGGGTGATTTAATTTTGGCATATTTGACTATGAAAAATGAGTATAGTATTAAATTATTGTATAGAAGGGTTTTTAGTTTGGCACTAGGTGAAATCTAAATTATATTTTATGAAAACAAGTTTTTTTTTATATTGAGAATAACTCACTGTTATTACATTTTAATTGCAACTGCTTTATCGTGATTTGCTGCTATTTACATTTTTAAAATTAGCTCTGAATAAAAGACTAATGAAAAGCATACTCTTTTAAAATAATAGTTTATTGATACTTAAAATATTACTCTAGCAAAATATTCACAAGAAAAAGATATTTATATGAATCTTAATTTTCAGCTATTTAATATAAATACAAACTCTAATACCCTTAACTTAGATTTTTTAGTTCAATAAATTATTTTTAAATAGAAATATACAAGGCGTAAGCAAAACGCCTTGGTAATTTATATGTGTATGTTACCAAGTGCTCAGAAGAAAAAAATACTAAAAACATGGAAGATGAACTCTGAACGCGGCAAATGTATGATTTGAGAGAAAAGGAAAAATAGATTAATCGGTTAGGTATATTGGATAGCTCAGTGATTGGATCCTCAGTTAGGATTAGCATATTTTCCAACAGTTCAACGATAAAAATACCTGCCTAAGTCAAGGACGTTCTTGGTCGACCAATCGATGAAGTTATTAACGAAATTCTGAATAACAATTGAATCTAGTCTCCAATTATGCCAGAACAGGGGGGTGGAGAGTATTTAAAAGGGAATAAAAATGTGGACATTTAATTTTATTTTTTTGCAATAACACTTCAAAGCAAAGTACAAAAACTTCAGAGTTTTTTAAAACTAACGACATAGTATATGCCAAAGCCACGCCTGTTTATCAAAAAGAAGGAATAACACTTTCGGATTTGAGGCTAGAAATAGACAGCCTGAAGCGTTCAACCTAACCTAACACTTTCGGGACGACATATGCCTTAACTCATGTCTCATTCGGTTGGCGTATGGAAACATTCTGCACATTAATACTCCCTTAACAAGCCTTACTTGGAATGCAGATTCATCAGTTGAAGAGAATCGATCGAAAAACACGGGCTTAAAATTACGTTATTATCACGTAAACAGTTCCCACGTATTCCAGAACACATCGTCGGAAACTCGCAAAACAGACAAAAAATGGTTTTTCTGTTGGATTTTAGTAAAAATAAATATGTTGCATAAAACATCGATGATTTTAATCATCAAATTATATTATACTCTACTAAAATAAATTATCGTCGGCTACTATCCATAGATACATATTGTATAACTATAAATAAACGAAACTTTATTCGAAAATAGTTCGGAATAAAGGTAAAGCGACTTATTATCTATATACATAAATCTATATACATAAATCTATATACATAAAAGGCAACTTCCGTTTGTTTGTTTGTATAAGACACGAGATCTAAAGAACCACGCAACAGATCTTCACGAAATTTGGCACAAAAATTCATCTCATCTCCGGAACAAACATAGGCTAAGAATTTTTCGAATCAGACCATTCCTACGCAGACCAATAGTGATCAGTTTAAAGTGATATTTAAATTTTAACTACTTTGGAAGAACAGATTATACCAATCTTTGTCCTGAGCGCATTTTTTTCTGCCATTTTAATCTATTATTGATAATGAATAAAAGAAAACCCAAACATATTGGTCAAGTCCAATCTAAGAAGAAAAAAGCAAAGGCTTTACGGTTAAATGAGACGGCTACAGAGCGAGAGAGGCGACTGCTACAGCTTCGAGAAAATTCAACAGCATCCCGAGCTGCCGAGTCGGAGGAGGCACGACAGCTTCGACTGGTATTTTTGAAATTAATATTAATCATTACTATATCCAAGTTGGGTAATTAAATGGAAAATTACTGGGTAATCTTCATATCTTATGTAACTAAAATGAAAGAAAAAAAATAGTTAAATTGACTGTTAAATTATTTTTCCACCTCTACCCGTGCAACGTCGGGTATAACAGCTAGTACTTTCATAAATAATATATTTGTACTAGTACATTTATTATATTTTCTATCCAAAGGTACTATCTTATATGATATTGTTATGCTGGAATTTTTTTACTAAATAAGTTTATTTTACTAAACAAGTAGGTTTCTAACAGAAACTGTGATTTAGAACTGCTTCCACACTAAATTCATGCGCCTTACGAAAAAGAACCAAACACAGCCGTTTAATTCTATATTAAAAATTAAACAAACTATTTTTCATCGAAAATTCAATAATTATTTTTTATTGTTTACCGAATTTATTTGTTATATGTAATATTGCTCACACTTTAAGGAATAATAGCTTTTCATATCAACATATAACATTATAACTATCTATTACCTTCAAATAACTAACGGGTTGATTTGTAAATACCATTTAAATAAAAAAAGACTTACCAAAAGTAATAATACGTATATTAAAACATCATTATTCATTGATTAAAGCTTAAACATAAATGAAGAATTATGTTTTCTTATAAAATAAAATAATAAAACTCCTTTTGCTTTCTTCTAAACAAATAATATACAACAAACAAAGAATTTCCACTGTGACATATATATTAGGACGTCACTCCATAAACTGATTTATATCACAAAAAAATAAATTTTCTTTAAAGTTTAAGTTATTATAAATAAAGGGGTCACAACTTATCTGTAGAATTTGTAGTTTGGGCTATTTGTAGTTTTTAAGCTTCCAATACAAAAAGACTCTTTAAATATATTTTCCTCTACACCTGCAATGCTCCATCTTTTAATAAATACTAAAAGAAATAAAATTTTGGAGAAACTGTTCCGGTATTTTTTTTTTTTTAATTCATCGTGAAATATTTGATGACATGGTTAATTTTCTTCTGCACGCCATTTGCCCTGATCGAGTAGTTAATGAGAAAAACTAACATAAAGCAACATTAAAAGTTAGCATAATTGGTTAGTTTTTTTCTGGCTCAATCGGGTAGTATTTTAAAAGGTGTTAAAAAGAAATCATTATCTTAGATATTAGAGAAAGTTCTATCTTACAATTAAATTTAAGTAATAGAATCGGTATCGATGTTGATGTTGTAGTAATAGATATTTTCATTTATGCATTTCGTTATAGATGTACCATATAGTGTGTGTCTTTGTAACGAAATATTTAAATTTTTAACCAACTTTTGAGCTATCCCTGCACACTTTAACTATGTGTGTGATACTTAATAAAGGATAAGATGCATGCGAAATTTCGTTAATTCTTAAGAATTTTGAAATGCTTATACTTATCTAACAAATGACTCATTCAGTTAAATTTACTAAAATATTTATAGTTTGAAGGTGTATCGATTCAAGTCTTAAATTGATTGGAACTAAATATGCCGACCCTAAGTTTTTCAAAATGAAATACAATGAAAATTCAAAAAATAAAGTTTCTAACAATCTTCTTATAAAATTCTATTTTTGCCGAACTGTCGCTTTAGTTTATAGGTATATATGGGTGATTTTCTCATAACGTTAGGCTTAGAATTCCTGAGAAATGTCTCTTGCGAAAATATTTTTTAAAATTATTTAAGGATGTTTTTTATTTAAAATAATCACAAGGAATACAAGTATGTGTATAAGTATCATATTACTTTAATAAAACTGTACCTAAAAATAAAATGTATTGAAGTATTACTGTCCCGTGTCCCTAACATACATTTCTCACCAATCTGGCATTTTCCCGGCTTATTACGCATTAAATGTACTATACTGTACTATACTGTAGTCCTTCTAGCAATAAATCTAAATTTCAAAATTTTATAAATAATTAATTTTTATAGATAGTAACTTTTTCTCCCGGGAATGATGTTAAGATCATTGGTTTGAAAATAAACCTAGTTCTGCTTTTATAAAAAATATTTCATTTATTTAAAAAACTAATTTTAAAATTTATGCAGAAAAAACAACCAAACTTTTTTGTCCATTTTTAGTCCGTTTAAAAGGTTCGTCAAATTTCCTATATCATGAATGCGTTTCAGAGATACATTTATCTGTATTGTATAACGTAATATAACTGTCTATTT
The DNA here is from genome assembly GCA_019343175.1 of Oedothorax gibbosus. Classification (NCBI taxonomy): domain Eukaryota; kingdom Metazoa; phylum Arthropoda; class Arachnida; order Araneae; family Linyphiidae; genus Oedothorax; species Oedothorax gibbosus. The sequence goes on from CM033272.1 coordinate 37,177,560, forward strand.
TAATTTTATAATCAACAAGCATCAAATAATTCTTGGAATTTGTACCATTTTATACGTGTGCCAACATTTACATAAATACTATCCCAGAAGTTAAATGTGTTCATAGAAAAGTGTAGAAGGCTCTAAATGGTTAAAAGGTAACTTCTAGTAAACAAAAAAAACTATTCTTGCAGTATAGTATAGTTTAGTTGGAGACTAATTTCTCTTTGTGATGATAAAGATTTATTTATCTCTGAAATTTTGTGCTTGATTTTTACTGCAAAAACACTTGATTATTTCTCAGAGCAAGTAAGAAAAAATACTGTTTAGTATATACTGTAGTAACATATATTTATGAACTACGAATAACAAAATAATAAACAAATTTCACACATTATTAAGCCTTTATCTATGGTTTTCCAAATCCTTTCCTTGTAATTACACCGCCCACAAAATAGAATTTTGTTAATGAAAACATCAACAAAGAAAAAACATAAGTAGAAAATAATTTAATTTTCCAATATGAATTGAAGAGCTGAGTGGAAGAACGTGCTAAGTGACATTTTTGAAAAAATTGAGATTTTTGTGTCAATGATCATGTTATTACCTGCTTTAAACATAACAGCTTTCAATTTTTTAGAAAACATTCGATTTCGTATATTTTTCGCATACGAAGTTGGTAGGTGCACGCGTTTTCGTCACTTTTTCAATGGAAGAACGTGCTAAGGAGCCTTGGCATGTTCTTCCACCGAAATCGCCCGATTTCTGAACGATCGTTTAGTGGAAGAACGTGCTAAGTGACACGTTTGCGGAAATTTTTCAGACTTTCGCTTGCATTAATAGCAAAACAAATGGTTCTTTTGTGGTTTTAATCAAAAAGAATTCAACAAAATGTCATTTATCTTTCCTAATTAACTTTAATTATTAAATATAATCAATGAAATAAAATTTATAATGCGTAAAACTGGGTTTTGAGTGCATTTAGCAAAATAGGAAAAAAATGCATTTTGATTTTAAATTTAAACGGAGTTAAAGGTTTTAACATTTTATAAAATATCACCTACTTTGAATGTCGTCTGATTTTTATTGTAATAAACAAAACATAGATAATTTAGCAGCGAACAGATGGTATAATTAAAACAAAGTTGCACCTGCTCTAGGGAGATCGCAGTTGGCGTTAAAACAACATTGCACCAAACATTCAAAGCATCTGGTTTGTTTAAAAAAATAAATTATGGGTACAAAAAACGTTTTAAAGCCATTTTACGTTTGATCTCTAAAGCTATCGAACGCATTTTGTGCAATGTCCTAAACTCCTAAAATTATTAAAATGGAATTAAGAAGCAAGCGGAAAGCTCTATTTTTGCTTGAAAGTGTGAATTGCAGCTAATACGGTAAGTACAAATTTAATCAAGAGTTTGCTTTGTTATGTAAAACTAAAATATTTTTATAATAATTGATGTTAAAATAAAGTAACAAAGTATAAAACGTTATAAGTTCTTAATATTTATTAAAATATCGATGACTTTAAAAAAGTACTATACATCACGATTGTAAAAATAAATTGTTTAAACGATCATGTTCTACTGTTGTAGAAATGCTGTAAATTAAAGTAGCTTTCTTAAAATTGATTAAACCCTTAATTGAAAAGGAGAAAAAAACGTAAATAACCTTAGGATCTATATCTTGCCGTACAACTTATTTTTACTTTTTTTTAATATCAAAGTTTGTTTTTAAATTCAATTATTATTATCTAAATACTATTTAAACATTTATTTTGCGAAAACTTACATCTTGCATTATTATCTTTTTTTTAAATCTTTTAAATTTAATATTTATTTATTCACATGCATTTGTGTTTCTTGTACTATCTTTTTGTATACTTTTTATTAAATTGATTTTTCTTATTATTCTTCAAAGTATTTAGTTTATAATTTCAGTGATAATGGTATTTTTAAAAAAATATTTTCAATTAAAAACTTACTCATCTAACATTAAGCAAGAAGTTCTAAAATAACTTATATAACTTTCTTTTAACTTAAATACTCAAAGAAATCCTTATAGTAGGAACAGACGGACGAACAAAAAGCATAAGATAGGTGACTGATATCTTAAAAAAACCTAGGGATGAGTAACACTATGTATCAATACGCTCATTTAAAAGTTATATATACCTTATAAAGTATTTTCAATAACTGTCAAACCTAAAAAGTTCTATGGCAGCTACTCCTTGCATATGCACAATATTGTAGAAAACTTTATTTTGAGGTCCGACAAATACAGGGAACACGTGTATCAAATTTGAAGTCTGTATCTATTTCCGTTATTCAGCAATACCTTTAAAACCCAAAAAAAGTTTATAGCAGCCTCTACTTGCGCATGCGCAATTTTCTCTAAAACCCTAGTATGACGTCCAACAGGAACTAGGAACCCGTGTACTAAATTTGATCAATGAAAAAAACCCAATTTTTTAGAATGAGCACCCTCCAAAACGTGTAGAAAGCACAAAATCTTAATTTGGAATATTGACCCCCATCGCAATAGTTTTATTTCCTTATATTTTATATTAGGTGATTGAAAGTAATAACTTTAAAAATTGGACGGGTACAAAGGAAGTTGGGGGGGGGGGGGATAGTAGGACGTACGGACAGAAACAAAATAGCAGACGTACAGGCAGCTGGCCAAACACTATACATTGTAGTCATCTAATTTTTTACTTTCGAACCAAAAAAAGAATTTTCAAAATCAGGCACTTTGGATCGGAAATTGAAAGGGATATGGACGGACAGACAAAATGATGGACGGACAGGCAAACGATTAAAAAGTATAAAAGAGATCTGTGAAGTCCTATCTTCCAAACAGAAAAAGAATTTTGAAAATCGGAAGGTTAGTACAGAAATTATGAAACGTTTATGGATCAAATTTACCTAAAAAATGTCACTTAGCACGTTCTTCCACTAAGCGACTGGCCAAAATCTGAAGCACTTCGGAGGAAGAACGTGCCAAGTGCATGAGGTGTCAAGCGCGTTTTGTAAATGACGCGTTATGACGTAAATTACGGCTTAGCCAAAAGCCACCAAGCATTTTGAAGAACCAAACTAAAATATCATGCAAAAAAACCTGTGATTTTGTGAATGACAGAAAAGTTGCAAACTAAAAACTTTGAAGCTCATTATCTCGTTTTCAGATTTTTGTCACTTAGCACGTTCTTCCACTAAGCTCTTCAATTCACAACGCATGAGATAATGAAATTGCGGTCCCCTTAATGGGGATTCAAGTAAGGGGCAGTAATTACAAAACGGGACAAAACATTACACAAAATCTAATATTTTGCTAACACTCTCAGAAACGAATACTAAAAAACGACGAAATTTTCTTTAATTTCGACGAAGCCGTTTACTGGCAAATGCTCCGAGTTTTCCTTTCCTCAAAGTGAGGAAATTTGATTCGTCATTTTTATGAGGATTCGAATTTCGTCAAATCTAAGGAAATATTTCGTCATTCTAGTTTCGTTAAATTGAGGATTACTATTCTTTATTTGAGAGTTCGTCATTTTTGAGCATGTGAATTTTGTTGTTTTGATAGTTCTAGTTTCGTTAAATCGAGGATTATTGTTCATTTGAGAGTTTAGCATCGTAATTTTTGAGCATATATATTTTGTTGTTTGGACAGCTCTAGTTACGTCGTATTCGGCCTAGTTTCATCATATTTGAGCATATGCATTTTTCTAAAAACTTTTTAGGATTTTTTATAGGATTTTACTACATCCATTTTGATATTAGTATTTTTCACCCAAATGTTAAAAAAAAGTTATATTTATTTTCCACAGTTGTCTTTTTTACGGACTCAACTCCGTCGATGTAAAGCTTTTGAAATATTTAAGGCATTTTATTTAATACAAAATTGTCTATATATGCATTTAAAACTATAATATCAAATGTTTATAAAATATTAAAAAGATTCACAGTGTATTTCGGAACCCAAATTTGCTTTGAATATAAATTAAACATTTCATTACATTCAAATCTAGCAAATACCTTTCAATTGTTCATTTATTTTTACAACAAAATAACATACAACTTCATTTAAATTTTTATATTTATTTATCATTATAAATACAAGTTTCGAATTTTTATATACATATTGATTATATAATGAGGGAACTGCTGGGCAGGCTGGAACTTTATGTTGTACTTCACAGACTGCTGCTTCAATCGTCAGTACTTCAGTCGTATCATTACAGCAGTTTTGTCTTCTAAAAAATATTAAACATTTAATATATTTTTCATAACTTAATTGGGCCAATCCTTATAAAGGGGAGTCTAAAAACATAAAAAACAGCTAAAACAACAAATATAAGATTTGTTCAACTTACAATTTTAAGTGGAATTTTAACACATCAAATTTACTGAAATTTGTATTTTAGGATTTTTTTGGGGGGGGGTGGAGGGGTGGAACAGTTTTTTTTAGTTATGCATTTAAACAATAAAATAGTAAAATAGTACCCAAAATTCCAGGTGAATAATTTTCTTTTAATTTCTTCTAACTTTTTTTTAAAAAATAATTCTGTTTAAAAAGTTAGGCTTATTTTGAATTTTATAGCTTCAAATGGGATACCTAAATATGTAATGGGATACCTTTTTGGGATACCTAAATATCTTTTTTAAAAATAACCTATTGTTTGAATAATTATCTTTCCCCTAAGTAGGGCGCGCTAAACTTTTAATAAAGTAATATTTGATTATGCTGCCACAATTTATACCAATGTGGGGTAAAAACTATTGGTAATAAAACCCTTTTAAAAGTTAATTACATTACAGTATAAGTGACATTGATCAGTTAATTTTTGTTTTAATTACAATTCCATTGTAGCCCCCTGCTCGTTATCGCTCGCCAAACCCTCGGAAAATGCTGCGCAATTCCCATTGGCCGCTTCGCGGCCGGCTCGCTGGTGAACGTAACTTTTCCAACGTACGTACGTACTACGTAAACAACGTACTTGTTTACGTAGAAAAGAAATTAGGATTCAGCAAGTGCAAAAGTAAAAAAAAAAAGTTGTGCAAGGTAAAGGACTCCCTTAACGACGACTTAGGGAATGCCATTAACAACTTCATTTCCGAATAAAAACGTTAAAATACTTCATTTCCGAATAAATGTTAACTTCAATTTTTTAAATTTCGTTTATCGTGCAACTTAATTTGTCAAATAGAAATTGTTCAGAACTAGGGTCTTCATCTGTCTCATAATTTGGTTATTTAGATAAACTTAAGCAGAAAGCTCATTTTCGAGTGGCAATTTTTCTTGTAAAATTGTCGTTGATGGGTTAATGATAGTTATAGGTTTTTGGAGGAGAAAAACCCGATTTCGTGAGAAATTGTCTTTTATTAAAAAAATCACTTAACCAGATACATTCAGTGATTTTTAAACGGGATTGGTGTAACTGCACAGAAACTGAATTATATCAAAGTATAATAAAGAGCAATTTGTAGGCATTTTGGGACATTTAAACCGAAAGGACTGCACGTTTAAACGAGGAAATACATTAGACATTTCTCCAAATTCACGAATTATCAGCAAAGCTTAAAGGTGAAGTTCAAGATCTGGTAAGCATTCAGTACGTAGATCGTGTTAAGATATTAACCATTAATTACGTAAATGGGTAACATTCTTTCACTCTAAATAAAACTTATTTATCATTACTTTTCTTGCCATCCATTGTTTTTTCAAGTATTGAAACCTGCATTTTCAATTACTGAACAACATTTAACGCTACGTTGTTGCAACCCCCATTAATTAAGTAAGATTTTGTGCTCAAAAATGTTTTTTATCGAAACTTTTGAGACAAACTATATACTTCTGTAATTCTCTCACAGTTTATTTTAAAGAATTAAAAACACATTGATGTATTTACATACTTATGCAAAACCAGGGGGATGTAACCCTACACGACTTTCACAATTTACCCCTCAATAAATCAATACATTTCACGGTAATTTCATTTTAAGGAAATATGCACTAAAAATACGTTATAAGGTAATTCCAATAATTTTAAAACTTGACAATTTCTATGACTTAAGTTTTTCCTAATAATTAATGATAATAATTAATTCATTATAAGGAAATTTCATTATAAGAAAATATGCACTAATACGTTATAAGGTAATTCCAAAAATTGTAAAACTTGAAAATTTCTATGACTTTATATTTTTCCGCTATACCTTTTAAAACCAAAATTATATTGCAGCTAGCATTTGAGCATGCCGTATTTTCTAAAAAAAATCATTATAATATCCGACAGGTACTAGGAACTCGTGCACCAAACAGCTCTCAAATTTCGAGCTGTAGAGTGGTTTCAGACAGACGGGCCAATTTTCAAAAACCACATTTTTAGAATCAGAACCCTCCAAAACGTGTAAAAAACACAAAATTTCCTTTTCATATTTTCGACCCCATTACAATACTTACATTACCTTATACTTCAATTTGGTAATTGAAAGTAAAATGGTAGGTTTGCAACTGAAACTGTCACTTAGAAATGCTTCCACACAAAATTCCCCCAAGCGTCTAAAAAAAATGCCGTCTAAAACACAGCCGTAAGTTCCATATTTAACTTTGAACGTCAAACTTAAACAATCATTTTTCATCTCAAATTCAATAATTATTACTTATCGTTTACATTTTTTTCGTAACTAAACAATATTTTTTTAAACTTAACAATATTGATTTCTGTAATTTTCACACTAAGCTTTAAGTGCAAGAAACAAAGATAATTATTCAGAAAAAAAATATAAATATACATACAAAAAAGTAGGTCACGCGCCTTATCTAAAAGTACTTATATATTTCTTTTCTTTTTCTCTGAAACTATGGCGACATTGCTAAAGTCCAAACTATCAAATGGCGATTTGCCAGCCTCCTGTAACTGGTTCCAAAAATGCCTAAAATATGAGTTTTTTATTCCTTAGAATTTTTAGCTTCCACATTATATTTAGTATAACGTAAAAAGCGGAAGCTTTTATAAAGGCTATGTCTGTTCCGTCAGTCCGTCTTCCATTTTCATGCCTTAACTAAGATTACAAATGCACACACAAATGGGATGTCACAAAATTCAGCGCATCGAAACTAGAAGTCATTGAAAATTCCAGGGGAAAAAATTGAGTATACTTCAATTATTTGAATTAAAAAAAATTAATAGGGGGAACCAGGGATTCATGACCCAACTTGTAGTTTTTGGCTTGTGACTTTTAAAAAACACTATTTATGGATGTGCAAATGCAGTCAATTTATACTTCACAAAGTATTACACAATATATATTAGTATTTTACTGAAGTATTAACTGCAATAGCAGTAAAACATAAATTATTTAAAACTTTAGTTTTGGGTCAGGTAGGTAGTATAGGGATAGAAGACCCAGGGATACGCGACCCAACCCATATATTTGGTAAAATGAATTGTAATTATCAAAATCGCACGAGAAAGTTTATTTATATAAAATAAAAATTTAAAAAGGAAATTTATTTTTGTGATATAATATATGTTACAATGATATTATTTGATAGTTCCCATTATTTCTTTAAAAATTACACAATGCGTTCTATTTTGTTTTAAAAAGGCGTAATTTTTCATTTATTTTTAAGCATTTATTAATGAATACTGACGTCAAAATACTAATTATTCCATTTGGCGAGGAATTTTAATTCCTTCAGTTATGTTTTAAAGGTGATAGTTTCAATATCGTATGTTGATTTGAAATGGTTTACTTCCTTTTAACCCTTTCAGTCCCAATGATGCCATTCGGCATCATCACTTTAGAATTTTTTCTGATTTAGAAAAAAGTTTGAAAAATCGAATGATGTACTTTTGAATATCATAAATAGCTATAGACGATCAGAAAAAAATTCTAAAGTGATGATGCCAAATGGCATCACCGGGACTGAAAGGGTTAAGTTTCGAAGGAGCAATATTATATATTTATTCTTCAAAATATAAATAAATTTAGCAAAGGATAAGTAAAACAAGAAGTTCTAAAAGAACTAAAATAGCCTACTTTCCTGTTACTTAAATACTTACTGAACTTTTTTTTTAGAAAAGACAAGTAGATTTAAAACAGTAATTGTCACCTAGAACCGCTTCTACAGTCACAAGATTTATACACATTAGAAAAAAAATCGCAATACAGCATCCAGTTGTAATTTAAACTTTTAAAAGCCAGAATCAACTATTTTCATTAATTTTCCTTTTCAAATAAAAGTAATTTTTTTATCGTCTGCTTGATTTACTCGCGGAAGAATAATGGGCTTGTTTCAACACTTTGTCAAAGAAAACAACCAATGAAATCGCAGTTAGGAGCGCGTGACCTTTTTTAAACCAATGAGCTGTTTCAACACTTTTTCAAAAAAAACCGAAACAACCAATGAAATCGCAGTATAGAGAGCGTGACGTCGTAAGAAATATTCCCATTAAATATTTATTAATAAAAAAACACGAAACTATAATAAATTGCAATAAAAAATAAGAAATGTAAATTAAAACTAACCTCATTTTTATGCAAAAAATATAATGCACGCCGCTTTGTAAACAAATACTGTCGAAGAATTCCATTGTGCTACATTTTAAAACGTCAATCCAAACTGATTTATAGCAAAAATAGTCCTTCATTTATTAATAGTAAATAAATAATAGTAGGAAATAAAAGTTTCTTATGCAATTGTTGTAATGGCAACAGCGATTAAAATTACTAAAAAATAATTGCTATGCTAACTCAATGGGAAATTTTCCGACAGATAGTAGACAGATGTAAGTCCGGACGTACAGACAGGCGGACAAAAAGTAGGAAAGTTGGGTCTCTGTATGTACACATAATTCTAGATTTACATTACTGACCCATGGTTGGCAAAAATTTAATTAATTTTCATTTTGTTAATTAAACTTAAAAAAACTAAACCCATTGGTGCAACAGCCCGTTAGTGGGCCAAGGCCTGCCGTGCCCATTTTAGCTTTCGAGACCAAGTGCTCTGGGTTTCTAAGCATGTCCCGGTTAAGTGGTTAACCTCACGCGGAACCCCCAGTGTTTAGTTCCCAAGCATGCTTGGTCCTCATTTTATCGACCCACTTAAGATATGAAAGGTTGAGTGAACCTCGCCCAATCCAGGATTCGAGCACCGAGCCTGTGGCATGGCAATGAGAAGCCATATACCAACGGTTCCCAACCTGGGGACGATCGCCCCCAAGTGGGCGATTTGTGTTATCAAGGGGGCAAAAAATACTTGAGGGGCGATGAGTATTCAAAGGGGGAAAATTAAAATAATGTTGTACCTTTGTACAGTAAAACCATTCTCCAACCATAACCAGCCAATTTGTACTTTAAAATCTCTTAAATTTGCTAGAAACCAGTAAAATATCTGTTAATTAGTTCACTTTTGTTCTTTAAAAATATGTGTTTTATGTTTTTTCTATTTTATTTAAAAGTTACCGGATAAAGCTTCTTCGGTTGTTTTTATAAACGGTAGTAAGTGTTATAAAACTGTTTTATAGTTACACTTTAACTCAAATTAAGGTTAGACATAACATGAAAATTAAAAGGGGGCGATGGATGTTAATCAACCAAAAATACGAGGCGATGGTCCAGAAAAGGTTGGGAACCACTACCATATACAAACTTCACATTTGGCACACGACTTCCTAAATTATTTTGGCAAAGGTATTGCTGAAAAATGAAAGAGATAACGATTTCAAAATTGGTACACGAGTTCCTGTAAAACGTCATAAGATGTTTGAGAAAACTCTGCATGCGCAAATGGTAGCTGCTATAGAACATTTAAGGTTTTACAAGTTATTGAAATAAATTACCTTATTAGGTGTGTAATTACACTTAAATGTGACTGATTTATTGAGTGGGTAATTGAAAGTCGCGTAGAGTTGCACAACCCTAGTTTTTGTCTCGTTTCAGATTTCTATTTTGCGAAATATTCAAGAACATTGATCAATAAAACGTTTTATTGAGATCCTTTTAAATGTACACATAAATATTTTTAATATTTTAATAAAAAAAGTTGTTCGACTTGGCTTTGCTAAAAAATTTAGTGAGATAATGGACGTGTGTGTAATGTTTTGTTTCTATCTAAACGGATTATTATGTATTCTTCGAAATATAATTAAACTAGCTTTATAAACACGGCGTTGCACGGGTGTGCTCTTAATAACGGGGATTTTTTTTTTTTTGCATGTAAACTTTTATTTTATATCAATTTATAACCTCTCAACTATTCAGCACCCCATTATATTATAATCTCCTCCTATTCTGATATCAGCATGAGTGGATGTCCGATTTTAAAAGTATGTGTAGAAGATGTTTCAATAGACCAAGTGACAAAAATTGAATAACATCACACACAAAACTTGGTCAGTTATGTAATTCATTGGTTTTAAATATAGTATTTTTTTATTTGACTTACAATTTATAAAAAGAGTTAATTAGTCTTTAAATAATTAATTACTTTCTCATAGTTTTAGGTGTCAACAATACAATAAAATTTTTCACAAAAAATCAGAAACGTGATTGCAAATATTTAATTAAAAAAAACTTCAATAGTTTACAAAACTTCCTCTATCATTGTAACTATAATATTATGTACACAATTTTAACATAAATGTATAAAGCTATCGATGGTGTAGCATTTTATTATTGCTATAAGAAAATTCTAAGTGTAGTTTTCGGCTGCATTGAGCACAAATATTTGCATAGACTTCATATATTTGAATCACAATTTAATTAAATTTGATACAAAAAATACTTCATAACACTATAAGTTATCAATAATTTTCTAAAATACGCATTCTTGGAATAAAAATAACCTGTTTATTAAAGTATCTGTCAAGTATGTTAAATTACAACTGATGCAAAAGCACTTGCAATCTTGGAGATATATTAGATTTTTGCATGTTTTAATTATGCTTGAAAATAGTGCATATCTAATTATGAATCTGTAAGTAATAAAAATATCCTTAATTACACAGATTTATGCAACGTTAAGTAAAAGATGTTTTACAGATTAAACAATAAGACCAAAAGAAGAGTTATAATAGCTTTTAATGGTAATTGAGAGGTTTATTAGCAGGATGGAAAATATAATAAGGATTGAAAGTTATCTTTGTTGTTGGGTCAGGAATGTATGCACTTCAAATGGAATTTTTAGAATATGTTGACAAAAGCAGGTTTTATGTTTAGAACTACCCCTTTTTTTTCTTACATCTGAAAAACCATCCAAGTTATTGTGCTAGCCAGGTAACTTGAAAAGTGGCATTGGTATCCTTTTGGGATTCCAATGAGTTGTCTATGAGTTGTAAGTTGTCTATGAGTTGTAAGTTGTCTATGAGTTGTAAGTTGTCTACGAGTTGTAAGTTGTCTATGAGTTGTAAGTTGTCTATGAGTAGTAAGTTGTCTATGAGTTGCCTAGTTACTTAACATGAATTCTATGGTTACTTAATTTTCCTTCTAAGCACCTCAATCAAGGCTAAATTTGAAAAGTTGGTGATTGGAATATTTTTAAGTAGAACAATTGAAAGATTTTAAAGTTACCTTTAACTTTAAAAAATATACATAATAATAAGATTAACTTTACACTTAAGGCAAAAAATATACATAATTCTGAATTGATTGGTTAAAAACTAAAATGACAATGAATAAAATAACAAAATGAACAGTATCAAACATTTAATTATTAGAAAAATATACTCTTACACACTAAGAAAAAAAGTCATTGATTAAAAAAAATACAACCACAGGGCATACTTCACAACAGACAAAAAAAAATTTAAACTCTTTCAACCACAATTATTTGTAAATAGCTGCTATGAACAGTTGATGCATATAATTTTTACCAGGGCTTTGTACAAGGAATTTAATATTGCTAGGAAATAGCCGCAGGATTGCATAGATTTTTGCTTTACAGTGCTTTGCTGTTAATATCAAGTTTTTCTTAGCTGTAATGCACAGTTTAGATAAAATTTAATATTTTATAATATGTATATCTTCATACATGATTGACATAAAAGAACAAGAAGTGCTGAAATGAGGATAAGATTTATATTTAAAAAAAATTAAGATTTTACCACAAAAGTATTATTACATAGCACAAATAACATGAAAAAAATATTGAAATCATCTAGGTTGTACCTTAGTAGACAATTTCTGCTTTTAACTTGTTTACAAATGAGCAGTTTGGAAGGTTCTGTAAATATACTTTCATATAAACTCAAAGATTAGTAGAAAAGATTAAAAAATCTGGTGTGAATATGTCTATAAGCAGCTATTCCAACAGCTAATGCCAATACTCCTCCGCCAGCAAGCATACTCCATTTATACACCTACAAAAAAAATTAATTTAAATAAAAGATGTAGTAAGTACTGAACTAAATACTTATATATTCAAATTCATAGCTCTCTTCATAATATAGGAGTGTGGGTAAGACAGTTTTGCAGGATAAGATGATTTAATTGAGCTACAGAACATTTTAGTAAAATAAAGTAGCTGAGAAAGATAGAACTAGAACAGGGCATTGTAATAAAGCTTCACTGTAAAGAACAGCTGTGGTCTTTAAAGTGGGTAATAATCTTTGGAACTGATAATGAAAAAAAACGCCCCCCTACGGGTATACCATCCTACTTGGGGGGTGGAACTTCGACACAAGTAGGATTTTGAATGAACTTTTATTCCAAGAGCCCCCTGGGCAGCCAATTAAAGAATATTTGAATCAATGGGTCAAATTTAGAATTACAAACACTGAAATCAGAAATAAAAAGTTAATAAACAAAAATCAAAATACTTTTAACTGTACCTTTGCCGATGATTTCTTAGGTTCACTTTTAGGAAACATCCGCTGATACATAGCTTTTTGAGATTGTTCTTCCTTTTTCTTTTTGTTTATAAGTTTTGTAAGCTCTGTTTGAATTACCTAAATGCAATAAGCTGGTAGTTAATCTCTTTCCAAACTAAGACAGATTAATTCAAAGTATGCTACTTTCTATTGCTTTTTTTTAAACCTAAAAGAATGCAATCTTAACTAAGACAGGGCTATCTATTTTTAAAAATTAAGCCTAACTACAATAATGAAGACTTTTTCTTGACTTAATTACAATTTAAATGTTATATCCAAAAAGTTTGCTATGGATTTTCACAAAATCAATCCTAACATTTAAAGTGAAATTAAAGGCAATTGCTTACTTTTGTATTTGGTTCTAAACGTGCTGCTATTTTAATGCAAGAAAGAGCTTCATCTGTTGATCCTTTTTCCCCTAAAATCTATGGTTAAAAATTTATGTTAAACATACAGTGTTTTTTTTAATTTAAACACATACAGAATTTAACAATAAAACTTAAACTTCTCTTTATGGTAGTATAAAATATTTTAACATCAGGGTCTTTTCAGAGAAATTATATTATGAGAAATTTATTTTTAAAAAATTACTGGTCAAAAAGCTCTTATTTAAAGTTATTTAATTCTGTTTAAAGTTTAGTAAAATTGGTACTTCACTCCTTAAGTAAAATTAATTTAAATTAAATACAATATACAAATTACTTGGGCTACTTTGATTATAAAATACAGTAAAATACTCTTTATAAGATGTGAACTGAAGGTTTTCGAATTTCAAAATATGGTGAATCTACATTTAAAAGAAGTTAACAGTAAAGTTATGTTTTATGTTAGTAATCTTATGTTTTACAAAATATAAAAACATAGTAAATCAAAAAAAAAGTAGTAGAACAATGGATGTATATAATTTTTTTTAATCCATAGAAAAAATATCCTTGTCACCTTAGCTTTCCTAAAAAGAGCTTTCACATTTTGTGGTTGTACTTTCAAGACTAGCTCAACAGATGAGAGAGCAGAATCATAGGCACTTAGCTGAAAGAAATATAACTAAAATTTAAAATATGTGTACAAATTATAACATTAAAACACTATACAGTGTTGCACAAAAGTTTAGGCACAACACAGTGTTAGTTTTATACAAAAGTATTGAGACACAATGTAAAATCTTTATATGATTTATTCATCAAAACATATTAAAATAATAATAGACATTAAGTACTAAGAATAAGAAATATGTGGCAAGTTTTGCACTAAAATGACAAAAATCTGCTGCACATAAGTTTAGGCACACTTAATAAAAATAATAATTTTATAATCAAATAAAACATTTTAGTATTTCGTGCAGTTTCCAGGTTGTTTTATTAGTTACCCTTGTTTCCATAGAAAGTACCAGCTTTTGCAAACTATCAGACATATACCGCGTCTCAATGCCGCCTCTTTTCAATAGCTTTCTTTAACTCCGGAACGGTAGAATATTGTTTGTCATTGGCATAAACTACTCTAGTAAAGATTTTCCAACATTTTCAATGGAATTAAAAGTCCAGACTGTAAGCAGGCCAATCTAGAACTGTGATATGACTGGTTCTGAACCACTCTTTAGTTGACCTTAATGTATGTATTGAGGTATTATCTTGTTCGAATTTCCAATTTGGGACGCCTAAAATCTCCCAATAAGGTAAGGTGCTGTTGTTGAGAGTAGCCTGGTAGTCACCCGAGTTTTGCTTTCCTTTTGTAATAAAGGCTAAGGAAGTCTGGCCGTTGAATTCAAAACCGCCCCACACCATTACTGAACCACCACCTTGACGTCGACTTAAGTGGATTCTGGTATCTTCACACAGATCATCCCAGTAGTAGCCATACCCATCGGCACCACCTAGGTTCCATTTTTTTCTTCACTCAAGATCACTTGCAGTTCTTCGTTGTAAGACATGTGTTGTTGAGCCCATTGAAGTCTTGCATCCTTATGATGAGATAGCAAGAGAAGCTTGCACTTCAGCTTGGATTTTATCAAGTATCCATATTTCTTGATTCTCCTCCTGATAAATTCAAGTAAAATTTTAGCCGCAATCAGGATTTAATTTGATTTGAAGAGCAATGTTGGTTTTAAGCCAATTTTCTTATTTGTCTGTTCTCTCGTTTGCTGATGATTCGAGGTCTGTCAGACTGCGAATTTGGTAGATATTGATCACCACGTGATAACTTTCTATAAGCACCTCTTTTGGAACGCTTTAATTCTGTAGAAATATCAGAAACAGTGTTACGTTTGGATTTCAATATCTAGATTCTTATAATCTCTTCATTCGAAAATTCAGTTGACTTCGGAATGGTTCTAAGCACTGAAAATTACATTTAACCTTTTAAAGCAACTTAAAAATCCTTTCCTTTGATGACACAATCATTTTCTCTATAAAATTTGCATAAACCTGAAAGTGTGCCTAAACTTTTGCGGCAAGGAAAGTTTTGAAATTTTTAATTTATTAATGTGTCAAATTTATTTATATTTTTTGGAATAATTTTTAGTGCATTATTTTTCATGCTACCTAAAGAATATACATAAAACAAAAAGCTACTGGAAAATAGTGAATATTAAGGATTTTTCATGTATCGCGTCTGTGCCTAAACTTTTGCGCAGCACTTGTAATACATTTGCAAAGTCATCCTAACTGAAAAGTCAAACTTAAAAACTTTCTGATATTTTAAATATAAGGTTGACAGTGCAGAAAAATTTTGTTTATTTTTTAATTCACTAGTAAATAAATACCCGTTCTTCGCACGGACTAAAAGAATATCAAATCGATCCAAGTATGAGTGTCATTTAATTTGCTATAGGATAATAAGCTTTGCCTTTGTTCCCGTTCATTATAAAGAATAAAATCCTGTTACTTATATTGCTTTAAAATTCCAAAATAAAAATACATCACTATAAAATGCACATTCTCATCTGAACACATCTCATATCACAAAAATCTTCCTCAATATGAACCTACTGTCATCACAATTTTCCTGATGAATTCAAAATTAACCATAATTGTAAAACAATGTTATTTCACGTCAAAACCTCCATTCTGGGTTTTAAAAAAAACATTTAGCTCATTGGCACGTTAGATTATTTTCCAAATCATTAATTTAGTTTTTGAAGGTAATGGCAAGAAAATAAAAGCAATTTCAATTTTAATTAATTTTTGTGTTCATTTTAATTTCTGTCGAATGGCAACACGAAAGGGAAAAAATGATCAGATTTGAGCGAAAGTGGTGTATTTTTTCTGAAAATTAGAATTTTCTCTAAAAATGAAACAAATATGAAAAACCTAAGCCTCAGGTGCACACGCTGGTATTAAAGGGAATCTATCTTAAAAATTTCGAATTTCTGAAGGCAGTATAAGTAGGTCTTTTACGATCCACAGACACACAGACAGACTCTTTCTTTTATTATTATTATAGATAAGTAATAATTCTGGAACTAGATGCACACATGCAACCGTTGTTACAATAGCTTCTTTTTTCAAAAGCTACTGCCATGTTTAACAGCCATATGGAAAATGCAGTTTGACTCTTAGAAAATAAATTTTAAAGTACAACCAAACTAAAGAGAAAATTACCTCCTTTTTTTTTAATGTTGGGTAATTTTCTCAGACATTTGTGGAGTATCTGACTAAAATGCTAAAATAGTAGATTTTCCTTTTTACTACTATACTACAATAATTAATTAAGTTCATGAATTTATAGTTTTACAAAATAAAAGCTTTACTACAAAACTTTTTTCTGGCAATTTTAAATGTGTTAAATCCTATACAATAATGATGTTTTTATCGCAATTTTATTCACAACCTATATATCACGAAAAAAATTACTCCACAAAATACATAAAATAGAAATAATGCACCTTGAACTTAGTATGCATGTCATTATCATATGGCAAAAGTAGTAAATCTGACAAAGTTTAATCATCCTGTAACCTTCACATAAGCATGAATGAAACCTAGATATATAAAAGAAGCTTAAAGCCAATCAAGTTAAACTTCTTCATCTGAAAAATACAACTATTTTTTTTAGTTTGAAAATGTGTATAAAGCATGAGATATTTTAACAAAATTTATCAAATACTTGCCTTGACTTGAGACAAAGTTAGAAAAAAGCTAATTTAACTAATAAAGTTTATGTCACGAAAAAACTGGTTAATTACTAAAAATGGCTAAAAGAGAATATTGTACATTGTTATGCTGTTTTGAGGATAAATATAACATTTAATTATCATGAAATAGAAAATACCTTTAGGTGAGATGCAGCCATATTATTGTAAACCTTTATTCGAATATTGACAATTTCTTGTGATTCTTCTTTTGAAGAATTTGAGCACTAAAAATTTTTACAAATTAAGCAATAAGAATATTTTGTAACTTAAAAATAAATATAATTTCTTCTCTAAATAAACAATAAGATACTTCAATAATAGTCCTTTGAGATAAAGATTAAATGATTTACTAATAAAATATTAAAGAATGATTAAATTAAAAATCAATGAAAACAATTTATTTGTTAATTAAAAGGTTTCAGTTTTATAAAAAAAAAAAATAAAGGTTCTCACATCTCGCACTCCATCCAAATATTCAATTGCTCTGGAAAAGAATAAAATAGTCAATATTTTAAGAGCCATAGGAAAAATTAGCATGAAAATAAATACTAATGGTATTTTTATTGATTAATGATTACTTTCACGAAATAATAAATAACTTAATAGTGGTGAAAGATTCATTTGTGTAAATAAATTATACAACAATAAGATAATTGGAATATTAGTTAACATGACAAAATAAACACATTATCATCTTGCCTTCTTAATTAAAGTTGTACAAAACGTTTTTCTTTACAAAAGGTTTTCAGCTACTTAATTGAAGTTAATAGCAAAATATTTTTTTTTTAATTAACTATGAAACTCAATTAAGGTGGTGTTGAGTATTTTATCTGTCCAGCATTTTTATGATGCTAATCCTAAGCCAGCTAGATGTCAATAAAGGATTTTAAATAACAAAAATGTACATTAAATTTAAACACAATACCTCTCATAACAATGGATGGATTCAAGGTATTCACCACGTTCATAAAAGTAATTGCCTCTGAGTCTTTTTTCATTTCTAAAATAAAATTTAAATTATGGTTTTATAATTGTAAAGAAATTAAAGATTTTTCTTTTATTTACTATCAAACTATTAATATATAATAGTGTTCGAAGGATTTAAGATAACCTTAACAGGTATTTGAAAACCTTGGGTCATAAATAAAAGAGAAAGTTACATATTTAAATTTAAAAATTTAAAGAAATTAGCATTTATAATAATATACTTTAAAAAAATATTGTTAAAGGAGTTAAAATGAAATGGCTATACAAAATAAAATTGCAATAATACTGCAGATTAACTGCAAAAAAATTCTAAAAGATCACCACAAAGATGCAGAAATGCTAGTATGAGCTTGTGTTTTAAGTTAATTCATTTATTGTTAGATTAAAAAGGTGGGCTGTTTGTTTTTTAAAAGTTTCCCTACTAAGCACTTAAATTACAGAGGTTTTCTTATTACATTAAAACCGAGCATTTTGTCCAATTTAAGGGAGTCAATTTTGAAACTAAAATACCAAGGTTGTGAGGTTATGCAAACCTGTCGAATGGAACCCAAATTTATGGTGTCCCCACTCTTGGAAAACATTCATCAAATACAATTTTTTAAAAAAATAAGCTTGTTTCATCAACTTGCAGTAGTTCCTAAACTGAATAATCCTTTTATCTATCAGTACAGAAGTTTGGCAGTATCAGAACTGATGCTACAAATAAGGCATACACAAATTTACTAAAGATATATATTTGTACATCTGCAAAACTAGGATGATTTTTATTGTTAATGATTTTCTGGTTTTTCAATGAATTACATTTGTATAAGCAAAGCAATATTTTATAAAATTATGTGAACTAACATAAACAGCATTTGTAGCATACCCAAACTTCAATCTTTCTGTTACTGTAAGATCATAATTAGGATCTTCTACATCTTTTAATTCTACATCACATTCTATATTTGCATCTGCTGGTACACTGGGAGGTCTAAAAAATTAACAATATAATTAGTTGCAGGGTTCGTACTCTATCTATGATAGTGAAATTCAGGAGTTTTTAAGGAGTGCAGCAATGTAAATTCAGGAGGTATAGCGGATTAAATTTGAATATGTTAGAACTCTGTTCTTCTACTAAGTAAGCACAGTAGACTTATGCTGAATAAACAGGGGGTCTACCAGATTTGTCAAATTTAATTTCTTGACTTTACTTGACCTTTTTCAGAAAATCTTACAACCTTTTAAATAATCAATCCGTTAAAAAAATTACAAAGACAAACCACGGAATAATACTTGATGTAACACAATGCAAAATCAAGCTGTTATTGCGTGGTTCATACACTTGTTAGGGGAAAAAACACTTTTGGGGAGCACTTTTCCAGAAAAATTCCGGACTAGTAATTTTTGATATAAAATCTGAATATATAAAGCATGTATAAGCTTACCCTCCATTTTTTATTAACTAAAAAAATCTAAAATCAGAAACCCCATTGCAGCCGAAGTAGAAAAATTCCTAAAAATCCTTTCAGACTGCTGAATCAAAATAAAGCATAAGCTTTGATCTTGATAAAAAATTATTTTGATCCAGCAGTCCAATTAAAATCATCCAATACTTGTAAAGGAGATTAGCTGGTGCTTCTTTATAAATGTGAAGGCTGGCCAACCCATTTAAACGTTCTTCCGTTATCGTAGTCCTTAAAACTGACTTTATTCGACGGAGTGTAGAAAAGGATCTCTCCGCAGCACTGCTTGTAACTGGAAGAGTGCATATTAATTGAAGAATTGATGATATGTTTGGCAAATCTTAAGCGTAATTGATTGCTTCCGCTGGAGATTTGGGAAACTTCTTCTGTTCATCTCCACATATAATTCCACGTTTCTAATTCTCCTTCCAGTGCTAGGAAACATTGTAAATCGGACTTATACATTTTACTTATGTTAGAAGTTTTGAAATCTTCATCGAAATGTGAATTAACTGGTAATAACTTTTGAAAATCCCCGACATTAATCATTTGTGATTTTGGTAATCTTGTTGAAAGCTCATGGATGAGGAAGTCCATGAATGAAATAGAAATGCTGATTCTGAAGTAGATTTGCATTATACATTTGGCTCTTTTTTTTATTGCCAAGTTGCCTTCTTTATTTCAGTTCCCATCTGATCAGCCAAATTTTTAGTTTTTAAATATAATTTATCAAAATGTTAGCTGCTACTTTGTAAGCTTTTCAGTGTGGCATCAACTAACTTCATTGCTTTGAGCACATCCATGTATTCTGCTTGGAGCCTTGTGGCTAAGGGAAGAGTCAGTGCAAACACATCTACTAAAACTACCACAATAATGATAAATTCATGGGACATAATACTGTACTTAAATGAAAAGGCATTACTTCCTTTTCCGTCCTCTAAGTTGGCAATAGATTCCAACACTTGGGGTAAGAAGGGTATGGTATCTAAAAAAGTTAGTAGCGAATCATGGCGATCGATCCATCTCATTTCGCACAACTTTTTCACTGCATGCTTCCCTTTCTTCAGAGTATCGTGCATTCCTTCATCTAGTTTGTGCAGCCTCTTAACAGATGCGTGAAAAAAAAAATTGCGACTGACAATATTATCCCAACATCATTTCTTATTAATGGA
The DNA here is from genome assembly GCA_019343175.1 of Oedothorax gibbosus. Lineage (NCBI taxonomy): Eukaryota > Metazoa > Arthropoda > Arachnida > Araneae > Linyphiidae > Oedothorax > Oedothorax gibbosus. The sequence goes on from CM033272.1 coordinate 37,198,149, forward strand.
GTTGAGCAGGCCTTACTAATAACTAAATTCAACCTGTGATTAGCGCAGTGGCTAAAAATGGTAAGGGGGTTGTATTTTGGATATTCTAGCTCAAAGTCTTTGATATTTTCCACTGATATTGGAACCTCCGTCGAAAGCTTAACCACGACAGTTGGACATATCTAAACCTAGATTCTACAGATCTTCCAAAACAATATTACTCAACCTTTACCAGTGAGATGGCAAGTCAGTAATTTCACCCTTAAAAGAAAACACGGGTTTCGGAAAACCCCTGATAAAAGTTAAGAATGGTTCAGTCTGGAGTGTATGGGATTCATAGGATTCAGTATCACGGCAGTTGGATTGACCTGACCGTAACCTCCGGATAGACTAACACTCATTCCGGATTATGACGTCATTCAGAATGTGAAATGTACGTTTTCCCACCAAAAATTATGAAAGAAATAGACTTTATCAATAATTTGGGGAGGAAATTCAATAATATCCTGTGTAACTTTACATTTTCTAGGGGGGATGACACGGGCCCCCTGTTTCCCTCCACCCCTGGATCCGCCAATGTAATTATATCTACAAATTAAACTCAAATATTTACAAAAGTAAAATAACACATTAAAATGCATTATAGAAGTACCTTCAACCATTCACCCTGAGCAAGTATGATAATATTCCAATAATGTACACATTGCATATAAAAATTCAATATATGCATATTCAAAACTGTTTTTTAAATCGAATTCTTACATGTACAACCCCTTTATGGCCAACCTTGTTGAAAAAGTCAAGACACTTCATAAGGATGCTTCTGTTATTAATAATACAAAAGAATTTTTTTTAATATTTAATAAAATCTGTATGTACACATAATTCTAGATTTACATTACTGACCCTTGGTTGGCAAAAATGTAATTAATTTTCACTTTGTTAATTAAACTAAAAAAAACTAAACTCCTTGGTGCAACAGCCCGTTAGTGAGCCAAGGCCTGCCTTCCCATTCCAGCTTACGTGACCAAGGGCTCTGGGGTGCTAGGCATATGTCCCGGTAAGGTGGTCAGCATCACGTGGAACCCCCAGTGTTAAGTTACCAAGATGCTTGGTACTCATTTTATCGACCCACTTAAGAGATGAAAGGCTGAGTCAACCTCGCCCAATCCGGGACTCGATCCCCGGACCAGTGGCGTGGCAATGCGAAGCACTATCACTAAGCCACTGGGCCTTACTTTGTTAATTAACGTTAGCATTTACAGCCTTCTCCAATGGACAAGTTGCATGAAACGCGAAATTTGGAATATATATGTTTTTCTAGTAGATTAGAAGCTGCTGATTCTGAATATAAGCTTAAATATTCACAAATATTTTTAGTTTCAGTAAAAAATACATTTGTAATTTACCGAAAATGTACGTCACTGAAAACAGCACTGACGTCAAATGATATGTTTTTGGCAATGTTTCGATCCATGTCCATAATGTTTTAATACACTTTATAAGATAGTAAACCCTACAATTTCTGCAAAACCTCATTAAAAGAAGAACAAAATATTTAACCAGTTCCTATCAAGGAATTTAAACAGCTTGTTCCAAGTTTGGTTGTTAGTTAAATTACACACACTAGAGCGCGTATGAGCTATTGCAGAACAATTGAATGTTGAATCTGATGGGAATAGTCAGGTGAAATTGTTGAACGTTTGAAGAAATTCACTGGAATGAACATGACATGTTTCTGTAAAATAGCATACATTTTTTTAAGAGTTTGATAAGGATGAAAGCACATTTCACAGTTTCAAACACGATACAGTGAAATGTGAAATGAAATTACACGCCAAGAACAAAAAAGATAAACATTACGTCATTTATTATGCCAAGAGAGGTTTAATAGTGACATATAATAAGTGACATATCACTAACTTTAAAAATAAATTTAAGAATAAATACAGCTTAAAACCCAGAAATACTTGAGTTTTATAGAGGTTTCTTAATGTGCTTAATCGAATAAAAATGTTTGTGGAAAACGCTGTAATTGTCTATTTTTTCTCAAGTGTGACAAAACACATCACATTGAAGAAAACCTTCAGGCTAACCTTTGGGGAAGGCCAGCCATAGCAAACAAGGGGCAGTTTCCCTTAGTTTGTTACAATTTTATTTAATTTTCCATCATTTGTAAAAATAATTGAAAAAATGGAGCAAATAATACCTTCCCAGTTTTCCAAATGCTAGTTTTGATGGAATTAAAACCTTAGCCTTTTCCTGTTTTTCCATAAGACAAACAACTAAATCGATACCTAAAACAAGAACAAAAACATGTTAGTACAATTGAATTAAAATAAATTTGATTCTAAATTATATATTTTTATATAACTGTATCATTTCATAAAAATTTTAAATATTAATAATTTCACAAATATGTGTGCTAGGGTGTTAGGTAATAGTATTTTTTTTTAAGTATAACATCACAATTCTAAGTGCTAAAACAAAACTACAGTACAGTAGTACACAGTATTTCAATGAAAAGAGTTAATAGACAAATTACATACTATTTTCATAAAGCATACTAATTATTTCTTAAATATATAATTTTATTTACAAAAATAGTAACACATAAAATAATCTGAAATCACAATCCCAGCTATATATCAGTTATTTACACGAGAAAAAATTATGCAAACAAAGCAAAATTACAATTCTTATCTATAAAAATTAAGCAAACTTTTAAACTATTTGCAGTGAATGAGTTTTTTAAGCTAATCAATTAAATGATGATACAACATCACAAACTTGAAAAACAAACCTTGAATAACATCCAAGTCGCCAACAATAAATTTTAGATTTTCTTTTTCTTCTATCAGAGAGTCATTTAAATATATCTTGTAGTTAACTGTCACCATATCACCTCTCGATGGTCGAGTTTCATGACCCAATCCTGGTTTCAAAACCTAAAACAAGAGAACACAAATAAAATCAGATTTATGGAAAAGCTGTGATATAGGGCTCTAGTTACGTTTTGGAAATTTCAGCTATATTCCCAAGTAGCAAAAACACCAGAAATTAATAAACATACCAGTTAAACTTCTATACTACAAATTTATAGGTAGTATAGCAATCCTACATAAATTTTACATGATCATCAAATGCATACAATGAACGAATCAGCCCCTCAATCATAGCCCTAAGATGTAAAGCTCTTTTTTTCCCTTTGTTGAGCTTGTAGTTTGACTGAGCAAATATACTTTACAGATTAATAGACAATAGACAATACGAATAAAAGTAAAATATTTCAGTGATCCATTGGTATTTCTTTTTATAAGTTATATTCTATAAAAAAAAAGTGCTTGCAAGCATTGATATATAAAGCACAATAAAAATAGTAAGAACTAAATTTTAAGTTCAAAAATTTTTTAAATATTGCTACTCAAACCCTTTACTCGACTATTTTTTTTTTAATGAACAGTGATAAGATTGAAAATTTAATAAAGTAATGGATCTTTACGGTTAAACTATATCATTGTGTTGTAATCAAGCAAAAATACATAATTAATTTTAACAAAATGTGCTTACCTTTTTCTTGAAATTACCACTACCCATAATATCTAACCACTCATCTTCATTGGATTTACTACCAACTTCCCCATTAAATAAAGTTTCATTGATCACAGCGTTTGGGGGAATGTCTTTATTAATGGAATCTTTGTTACACCTTGAATTAGGAATTGTTTCGGACTCTAATGACATCTCAACAGGTTTTGCAATTTCAATATCACTTTCTTGTCCTTTATTCGATAAAGATTCAACTGGTTCAGCATGATACTGGAGCTCTATTTCACGGTCTTGTGCTTTTTCAAAATCATTTATGATTTCTGCAGCGGCCATAATTAAATTTTAAAGAAGTAGGAAAATGAGAAGGAAAATACCAGGGAGGAGTACTAGAAAAATTATTGCGGGGAGAGAAGAAAAGAAAAGGAAAGGTGTTTAACAGCACAGTTGCCACTTTCTATATTGTCACGGAGTATTTACTCAATATAAATACTGTGGCTTAGCAACAGATAGTCACTTTGGTTTGATTTGAATACATTACATTGACGGGGATTTTCGCACTGAAAGCGGCTATTTAAAACAAGTACTAACATAACGAATACAAAAAGTAATACCAAGTAAAAGACTGATAACTAGAAAAGTAAATTCAGAATGATTCTTTCTGTTAAACTTATATCTGAGCACACTTGATCAACAATAATTAACTTTTTTCTTTCGTGCATCAACATTCGGTAGTGATTTTTATAGGTCAAGGATATTTCGCATGCAGGCAATCTTTGATGAAAATCACTATCTAGGAAACTTCAGATAATCAATCCAGGTTGAGTTGATTTACGGTAGCACCAGAGCTACACGAGGGCTATTGGCGACGTAAATCAGAATCACAGTCAAGTGACGAGCCAACACCTGAGTAGGGACCCAACGCAACTTTTAGAAGCGACATCGTAACGCAGCGTCGGGACTGTAGCATATTTAACGTGTCCTACCTCTATATGTGGTGTAATTCGTCATAACTCATACTGTTTGGCTTTAGAGACTGTTTTTATGTCGGACTCGGTAGCTATTTTGGCAATAAACGGTCCTGAACCTATCGCACGCAATACTTCTTTGACGAACCTCACTTGAAATGCAGATCTACTTGAGCTAAATCAAATCAATCGAAAAACACTAAGTAGAAATCTACAATACCTTCACGTAAACAGTTTCCAACAATTTCAGTTAATTTTAAAACTAACAAATTGCAGGAATCTCCAACAAAACACAAAAAAATAACTTTCAGTTGTGGTTCATTTAAATGTGTTTGAACTCTTTGGTTTTTAGTCATCAAATGGCTTGTTTCACGAGAAATAAAATCATTCCTAGTTTCCATTTGTAGCTTCGGTGATTGGAGTTATGGCACAGTAAATTTGATTAGCTTAATTTTAGCTTCCACACTACGTTTATAACGTAAAAAGTGGAAGGTATTATAATTGTTCAGTCCGTCCGTCTGTCACCCACTTTCACAGAAAGAACCACAAGTCCCACAGACAAGTGGGATACGTCATTTTGAAGCAAAAAATCATATTAGGCAACATTCCAAATTTCATTAAATAATTTAAATTAGAAGTTTATTTAAAATTTAAATAACTTAAAATTTTATCTACATTAAAATAACATGCAAATTCCATTTTTATTCATATTTTCACTGTTGCCATCCACAAGTCTCACAGACAAGTGTAATACGTCAATTTGAAGCAAAAAATCAGATTAGGCTACATTCCAAATTTCATTAAAAAATTTAAATTTGAAGTTTATTTAAAATTTAAATAACTGAAAATTTAATCTACATTGAAATAACATGCAAATTGCAAATTCCATTTTTATTCAATATTTTCACTGTTGCCATTTCGTTAAACGTACGAGAAACTTTATTTAAAATAAATTTTGAAAGAATATTTATTTATACGATATAATTCAGTTTGGATTGTTGAAATATCACAATAGAGTTATTTTGATGGTTTATTATATATTTATGAAGAAAGATGCATAGAGAATTCTAACTTGGCATAAAAAAAATATGCAAATTTCGCTTTTATTTTTAAAGCATCAATTGCACTAATTATATATTTTTCGAACTGTAAATTAATTCAACAAACGATAAAATAACTGAATTTTTAAAAGAAATGTAAATGGGAAATTGTGGCGACACAAAGATATTTATTAAAAAAGATTACGTTATTATTATTCGAACTTCAAACAAATTTAGCAAGCGATAAAGTCTAATTATTAAATCTGAGAAAGAAGATTAATGAAAATAATTAATTTTATCGTTTAACTGTTTAATATTACAACTAGCTAAAAGCTCTGTTTGGCGAATTTCTTTCTGAGGTGTATAAATAGTTTGTTTCCTGTTGAGCACAAATGTTGCGTGGAAGCGGTTTAAGTGACAGATTCTGTAACAAACCTACTTGTTTCTTTTTTAAAACTTTTGATTAAAAAAAATTAAGGTGGGTTTAACCCTTTATGTACTGACATTACATATAAGTACTACTTATAATGTCGCTGTTTTACTTTTCATTGCTCGATTTGGAGAAAACGGGGAAAAGATGGGACTTTTTGATTGACTGTTCGATTTTAGCACATTAAAGTGTACAAAGGTACAGTAAATTCTTCCTAAAACTTAGACTTTAGTTATCCTGTGGCAACTCGTGTTGCCCCGACGGTACTTATTAGTACCACTTAAAAGGCTGTTGTTATACTTTTCAATGTTCTTGCAAGGGTACATACATTGAAGTGGGCCTTTTTAATGCAGTGTGTGGTTTCAACATATTAAAGACCAAAAGGGTAACACATAATAATTCAACAAAATGTCATTTTAGTTGGTGTAATTTAGAAATTATAAATAAAAAGGATGAAAACAGAAAACAAATTCGGGACATAAAGTACATTTTATGTCCCAACTATTTTTTTTTCACCCTTTTATATTTATTTTAATTGCAATAGCTATCATTTCAATGTTGAAAGACAAGTAATTAAAATTAAAACTTAATTCAGGGAATAAAGTGTTTAAAAAATTATCTAAATAATAAAAGATGTTCCTCCATCTAATACAAAGAAATTGTCAAATTTTGTAAAGCACTAATGTTCTATAAAGGCTTTACAATATATTTTTAATGATGAAACACAATATGATGAGAGTCATTGGAGTGTTTAGTTTTACATGCTATCTTGATGTTAGTGTTGTTACTTGAGCAAAGTCATAAAAAAAATATTTTTTAGGTTGTTGTGAAAATCGCATCATATTTAAATTCCTTTGGGTTCCCAAATAAATTAATGAATAGTTTACTTTACTTCAACTTCAAGTGAAAATAGTTTTTCCAAATAATTTGTCACTAGTTTGTTCATTATTATGGAATGCTTGTGAAATGAAATAACAAACAAAAAGCCAAGAGTATATTAATACAAATAATTTATTACATAAACATTAAAAAATATACTACGCTAAGAATCAGCATCATCAAACTGCCCATCTTCTATTGTATCCCACATTTCTGGACCACATGCAGTGCTTATATGCAAGTCTGATGGTATAAAAAGTTCATTTACTTCAGAAGGAAGATTATTCGTAGTATGTTCGTAGGTTCTTGTAAAATCTTAAAATGAAAAATAAGAAAAATATTAAAACTTATGCAACACAGAATTGGTTGCATGCACAAAATATCTTTATGAAAAAAGGACATTTTAGGAACAAAATTTTGAAAAAATAAGATCTATTACCCTAAATTATGAAAATGGAATACATTGCACTATTCTACAGATGTAACACTTATAGTATGGTTAAAACAAATGTCAATTATAATATTTAATATATTTATTGCCTGCAGTTCTATATTTATATCTTGACGCTTGTCCAATATGAGATTCACACATTATAAAAAATTATAACTCTTAACCTACCTAAAAAACTAGCAACTGTTTTTAAATTACCTAATAATTCATTTACAAAATTGAATCAAAGAATATTGGAGTAAAACCACTATTAAAGCTACAACTAAACAATTGATTACTATGGTTTTTGCCCTAAGGTAAATCAGAGCAAAAATAAATAAAAAAATTCAGTTATAAATTACTTATGATAAATACAATTTTTTATGTGATGGATAAAAAGGTTTGGCTGCAGCTTTCCTCCCCCCAAATATTGCAAGTAAAATATTTATCTTAACAATAAAACTTGTTATTGATTATAAGGAAGCAGCATAGCAATATAAAATTAAAAGCACAACCTTTTAATATATAAAATACATAATTACTTTTGGGGAAGTCAATTTTACAATCAGTTTCAAAATCACAATCTTCAAAATCTGTGTCAACAAGATTTTCTTCGGAACTTACAGAAGAACTTTCTAAAAAAAATTGTTGAAAGATATATATAGTATATATAGTAACTATAATGATTTAATAAAGTTTTTGAGACGTACAAGTTCCATTAAAAATATTGTTTAGTTTAGCAATTTTATACAAGAAAAGTAGTTTAGAAAGTATCTTCATTATAAAATTTTCTGAAGAAAGAAAAAATACATGTTACTTTAAGATTATCAATTTATTCTAGGGGTCAGGTTTTAAAAAAACCAGTGAGTGTTCACAGGGCAATAGAAATCATTGAAGGGATGCAGTTAATTGTAAATAAAATGGAAAAAAAAGTGAATAAAAAAATTACTTGAAGAAACATTTGACTGCACATTTTCATCCCAAAATTCTGTTTCATTCTCAACTATAGACTCGTCATCCAATGTTTTACACTGCAATTCATCAGCTATAGACAATAAGATGTGATAAATTATTATTAATGCATGTTTTACAAAGATGACACAAGTGTGCAAAATCAACACTTATTTTCAACCATCTAATTTTAGTGGTTAAGTTAAAATGCTTATTAAAATCCACACAACACACAAACAAAGATCGGAAGTACAGTTAGCAAAAAATCAATGTTATTTTAAAAACCAATAATTACTAACACTTTACTCCTGGTTGTTTACTTTTAAATTTTGAAAAATGATACACTTATCTTTAAATGTTTTATTTAAACAACACTAAATGTGCTATAAAATATCTTATTTTAAATCAAATTTAATACTTAGTCCCTGGACAAATTATTAGACACACTGTATTTTTTTTAGTAATTTTATGTTTCTTAAGAGTTTTTATGCAATAATGGTATATTTAAACTACAATATAATTGATTTTTATTTAAAAGAATTGTTGTAGACTACATATTTGTATTTATTTTTAACATATGGCAACACTGTTTTGACAAAGTGATACATGAACGCAAACAAGTACAATCCTGTGTCAGTCGCAAATCAGTATAATGCAGTCTTGCGAGACAGTACAGTCTTGCATAGATAGCATGCCGCACAGAATTAAAGCTCTGATAGCAGCTAAAGTGGCTCAACTAAATATTGACTTTTACTAACATTAATTTCACTTTTCTTTAAAACTTAATAAACTTATGCTTTTCTAAATTAATGCTGTTTTATTTATGTCAAATAAATCAGTAATTGATTGGATAATATAAAAATAAAAACAAATCAATTTAAAATAATAAAACGGTACAATGTCACCCGGTAATTAATATTTTACATGAAATCTTGCAATGTGTAATAATTTGTTCAGGGACTGTATATAAATCAAACTAAATTACAATGACTTTTAAATGTGATTTAATATGTACTACTAAAAAGAAATTTATGTATAGGTACATATAAACTATGTTATTATAACTTTAAAAGTGGGTAAAGCATTTTGGAAAACGATGATTTCATAAGGAGTTTTTGTACCAAATAAATTTGTACAAATAAATTTATTTTTTTTGTATCACTCCACTCTCAAGCACTGCAAATGATATGCAATTAAAAAACACCTACTAATAGTATCAACCACATTTTCAATTTCTTGTTTGCAGGAAGTTACATTATTTACAAGAAATGTTCCAATAAGTTCTTCATTTGATGTTTCTGCAAAGCAATGGCAAAAAATTACACTAAACTTTCACACTGGCAAATTTTTCTGGTAATTTTTAGTTAAAAAAATATCACAAGAAATCAGGAATTCTGTTTTAATTGTTCAAATTTTAAACCAACCACTGTTTTAAAGCAATATATCCCATTTTATGCAATATGTTTGTGTTATTATGTTATGTATAATTTTAAAAATCTAAGAAATTTTTTTAAAATCTGACATGACGAGGAAACCAAATTACAAGATTTTTTAATATCTATTATGAGAAATTTAAATTTTTTCAATATATTAAGCAGGCTATAAATAATGATAAGAAAAGTTACAATATAATATATATTTTACCCTTCTCAGGATAACCATTAATTTGGTTCAAATCGTTTGTTGCTAGAGCATTTGGGTTTTTGCTTCTTATGTCAGTCTGTCCATGTTTTCTCCATAAAGATGAAGCTGAAACCATTGCATTATAAAGAATGTCATTTTCTAGGTGTTCTTTGTTCATGACTGCAGGAGTTTTCTTCTCTACCTAAATAAAGAAAGGAAAATTTCAAGCACAAATTACAATGATGTAGTCAGCAACAAAGCCATTTTTTAATCATATAAGTAGAATGAAAAAAAAGTAATACAAATATACTTTTTAATGATATTGAAAGGGATTGATTTGGTAACGATGACAGCTCTTTCGGACAACTTTTTAACTCCCAAATTTGTACTATTTTGCCACATGTCTCATTGCCCTTTGAGCACATGTGACATCTCTCTGCGGCCAACCACACTCTAATTTGACGTTGAAAACTATTCTTTATATTTTCTCTCAGTAAACTAGTAACGGTGATTGCGACACCACTTCTCTTGCTACGTCACAGAAGATACCCAGACCTCACAGGGGACAGATCTTCGGGGTCTTGCTTTCCATTTACAATGTTATGGTTTAAGTAAGACCCCTCCATACCTTTTCTAATGCCTAATGTAACTTCAGAATCTACAAAATCTTAGGTGTTCCTCCATTTACTTCTTATTTATTTACAGTTCATTCATCATTTGCTATACAATCATGTAGCCCTTCAAAGAACCTGGGGTTACACCATTGAGTGTGTGGAAATATTTAAATACAAAAATAGAAACTGACAAAAAATAATTTTGAAAAAATGGGATAAAGTTTATTCCTAACCCAAAGTTTTTTTTTTTTTACAATTTTTGTGATCATCAAAACTAATTTTCATGAGTTACTGCAATCACTAAACTGTCAACTTTTATTAGGGTTTTAAACTTACATTGATAATGCATACAATCTAAATTTCAAACACCAATAAAAATTGACAAGTTTTATGGTAATAAAAACTTGAAAACTTTCATAAAATTTGTTTGGTACCACCATTAACATTTATTACCAGTTATTAAAAAGAACACTTTACAGTTTAAAACTAGGAATGGGGGGAAAAAAAACCAGTTTTTAAAATAACAGTAATAAGGACAATTTTTGTTTTTTTATGAAGCAAAAGTTTGTTTATAAAACCAAGTTTCAAACTAGATCATTGCTACATTAATTGCTGCAAGTAACTGTGATTCCTTTTGGCGAGCATACTATTTTTCTGGGACTGTGTGTCCATGCGCGCCTGTAAACAGGCGTGATACGGTTCGCCGCCGGGGGAAGCACACGTCACTCTATCTACTGCTAAGCGAAAGTAACGGACGTCATAAAATATGACGGGTATAATGCTGTGTGCTTTACCTATATTAATTTACTGTGTGAAATAAATGAGAACTGTTGAATTGGACGATCCACTGACTTACTTGATTTACTAACAAATTGTAGCAGAGCGTGGTTGAGAAGTATTTGAGTATTAACCCATAATTGAGTAGTTAACCCATAACCCGGAAAGAATTTGTGAATTTCTAACCTCTTTGAAAATCCGGCAATTGTTACCGTTGTGGAACAAAACGGTAATAAACCAGTTGGGATCCGTAGGGTTGGCAGGTCTGAAAACGTAATCTGAATCACACGGCATCCCGCATATTTTTGCTGGATGTCGCGGCATCAGTGTCCACTTGGCGTCGAACCGTAACGTTAAGTTTTCAATTGTGCAAAGTGTAAATTCGGAGCAGGTTCAGCAGACATAGCCCTGAGAAACTATTTTCTTAACTCTATGGCAGCAGGGCTTTACAGAAAAATATTTCCTTCACGCTTCCGTATTTGAATATGGATGTATTGGATTTGTATGGATCGTCGCATACGGGAACAAGAAATTTTTAGCGGAATTTTTAATTTTGCGAAGCGAATTGGCGGTTTTTCGGAATTTAAATTTTGCCAAAGAATTGGCAGATTTCCGCCAATTGGCGGAAGAATCACATGTCTGTATTACCGTAACCCGCCAATTGTATTTTTAAATGAATTTTTTGCTGGTTAGCAAGACATCACCTTTTAGAGCTTCGTAAAGGACCGTTTGTTGAAATCTTTCCTTTCTCGCCAAATATGCAGTCGAAATGTGTTTTTAAATAATTTGTACATGCAGATTGATTGTTGGAAAGTCATTGCTCTATAGAACGCAACGACTTCCCAAAAATATTATATTACATTGTCTGTCCCTCTCTTCCTTTCTCACCCATTATGTCACCAAATCACTAAATTACCGTCAAAAATGCACCGAATCAGCAAAATTAGTGTTTGTCTGCCTTATAATTGAGATTTCAACTTGGCAGACCCTTTTTACGACCTCCATTTTCTCATAACTTCCACTATATCGGCAAGTTTAAGCTTAAACCAAAGTAGCCAAATCAAGGAAGTACTGCACTGTTTTTGTTTTATTTATGGTTGGTTTTTTGGTAGGGCATTGTGCTACAGAGATGTATCATAGGTCTTTTATGAGAATGTGCATTATATAGCATATTTTGGAATTAAAAGTTACAGGATATACTTAATGAACGAAATAATAACATAGGCTTATTACTCTATAGCAGATTAAATGGTATGTAAACTTGGATCAATTCGAATTTTAAGTTAGTGCAAAGAATAGATATTTAAATATACTAGTATATACAATACAATTGTTTTCCCCAATTCTGATTCAAAATAAGATCTCATTTTGGATACACAGTAGCGAATGGATCAATTATAGTTTGTTTCAATATAAATGATATGCAATGTATAACAATTGACTCTAATAGCTGCATTGTATTACTGTCTTACCCAAGCATTTGGCTGTATATCCGGCCGTTTTCTTCCACGCCAGTTGTTTTCCTGTTCAGGATCACGAATGGGATATGAAGGTTCATACGCAAGGGCAAGTGCATCTAGAGTGCTTCCAAAATTGTTCTAAAAATATTTAAATCATAACAATGTAATATTTTTTAAATAATTATCTAAAGAGTTTATATAACATTATTTTATTGTATTTTTCCATAAGAAGATTAGAGGAAAATTCAGTACTGGAATTCAAAAGCATGGTTTATTAAATGAATTCTTTGATTATTACAATCGTATACTATACAAGGTGTGTTCGAAAATTTCGGTGATTGGTCTCATAATTAAAAAACTGTGCCGGTTAGGATTTTGCACTCACGCAGACACAGTGAGAGAAATGTCATCTAGAGCCATCTAACAGCCATTTTACGACAGATAAGAGGAAGAGCACACTGTGATCAGTTTAACACAGTCGTGTGAGAAAGATTGTCAGTGTGACATGGAGCAACGCATAAACATAAAGTTTTGCTTCAAGTTAGGCAAGACGGAGACACCTGACATGTTAGTGAAAGTTTACAGTCAGGAAGCAGTGAGTAAAAAGTGTGTTTATGAGTGGTTTCAATGCTTTACAGATGGAAAGGAGGATGTCAAAGATGAGCCGCGGTCTGGGCGCCCTAGAACAAGCACAACTCCAGACCACCTTGTGCCTTATGCCGTTTTGCCTAACTTGAAGCAAAACTTTATGTTTATGCATTGCTCCATGTCACACTGACTGTGTTAAACTGCTGAGTGCGCTTCCTCTTATCTGTCGTAAAATGGCCCATAGATGGCTCTAGATGACATTTCTCTCACTGTGTCTGCGTGAGTGCAAGATCCTAACTGGCGTGGTTTTTTAATTATGAGACAAATCACCAAACTTTTCGAACACACCTTATATGATTTAATTGTTAGATAATATGACTTTTTTTGTTAAATACAATAGACGGTAGCAAAGTTCTATGTTAAAAAAAATGAGTTTAAAATTCATTATGTACACCCTGCCATTTGAAACAAAATGTCAAAAAGAGTCTTCCAGATTTTCAAAAAGGTTTAACAATATTAACTAACAGCTAATTAGAGTTTAATATTTTTTTAAAAAAATGGTAAGAGAAAGAGACTTTGTACATAATACAAACTAAACAATATGAAAGTTTCAACTTTCTGATGTTACCAAAAATTATGATCGAAATAACAATATGATTATGATTAATAATAATAAAAATGATTAATTTAATGAACACTATCTACTAAATATCCTTGTACTTGTATGCTTTATCTATTAATCAGCTGTTTGACCTTCATTTGTAAAAACTTTAGATATCTATTCAGTAAGTTTATAGTTTATCTACTCTGTTTCATTTTAGGAGTTGTGAATACGAATTTAACTGAATGGGTTGTATGAGCAGAAACAGATCTTCAGAAATGCAGACAATTTTTAATGAATTTTCAAAGCTCTTAAGCTGTCTGTTAACACGAATAACATTTAATGAAAATAATTTGCAGAAAATCTTTTATGTATCATTTTTCACATTATTAGCTGGTGTGAGAGACAAATTTCATAGCTTATTTTTTTAGAGAAGTTAATACACAACTGCCTTCTAATATAAACCATAACAAAACATGAAACATAATATAAACCTTAAAATAAAAGTTATATAGTCTGAGAAGTAATATTATTAACCAAAATGCATGTTTCAAGATTATAAAAATTGGAAGCATACAAAATTTTAATACTTTATAACATAAAATTTGAAAATGGATACAATACTCAAACAAATACATCATTATAATATATAGAAGAAGTGCAATGCAAAGGGGATAAATTTATTCATATATATACTTTAAATAATACTTACTTCCCTCAGATCCAAACCTTTGAGAAATTTTAAGTTCTTTAAGGATTTAGGAAATTCTTTCAAACAGTTTTTATACAAATCAAGATTTATTAGAGTAGTGAGTTTTTCAAATGACTCCGGAAGTTCTTCTAACTAGAATAAGAAGTATACATAATAAAATTAATATATCAGAAACAAATTATTTGTCAGAAAATAATATTTTTAAATAAATATTTATTGTAATTATAACCACAATTATAGCTAATTTTATATATATATATATATATACTAGCAAATTTATACCCGTTCTTCGCACGGAATAAAAAATATCAAATAGATTCCAAATATGTGTACCATATACCCTGTTATAGGATCATAAACTTCTTATTGTTTCCGCTCGTTATAAATTATAAAATCCTGTTTCATTGCCTTAAAATTCCAAAATGAAAAATACGCTATAAAATGCACTCATAAATGTCATCACAATTCCCTCATAAATACATAAAACCTTTTAGCTCATTTGGCGCGTTTTGGGAAATAATTTGGCTAGAAAATAGATATAGCTACCCACACCCATTATACAGCTCTAACACAATGACCTTCGAACAACCGACCAGCTTATACATTATTTATAAAAGAAATTGCCTATTTGGCGAATTTTAGTTAATAATTTGGCGAGTTTGGCAACGTAATTGGGGAAAAAATAAAGACATAAAACACTAATAGCTCTAGTGCGATGGCCTTTATTAACCTTCATAGTTCAGTAATAGCTTAACTATACATTTATTGCTTAAATATGCATACATGCAGTCAACAGAAAAATCAATGAAAAAATCATCAAATAAACCCACATTAAAATCGGGGAATGAAGACTGGCGGAATTACGTCACTTGAAACATGTCAATTATTTTTCAAATAAAGAATTTAGTTTCTGAAAGTAATGGCAAAAGAATAAAATAAACATTTTAAATTTTTTCGTTAAAAGTTTTATTTAATTTTTTCAGCCGATGGCATCAGGAAAGAGAAAAAATGATCGGATTTGAGCGAAAGTGGTGTATTTTTTTCAGAAAATTCGAATTTTCTCCAAAAATGGAACAAATATGAAAAATCTAAGCCTCAGGTGCACACGTTGGTATTAAAGGGAATCTCTTAAAAATTTCGAATTTCTGAGGGCAGTATAAGTATGTCTTTTACGATCCGAAAACAAACAGACAGACACACAGACTCTTTTATTATTATAGATATATATATAGAGAGATTTTTTGCTTTACAAGTAAATGAGACTTACAATGCAGAAAAAGCTACAGATATGTTACTTATCAAAAATTCTGACAAAGTTTAAATGTGCAATAAGAACACTTACTTCAAATTAGATTTTCCAAATAAAAAATTAGATTAAACAAGAAAATTACCAAATTTAAATCTAACTTTAAATCTTCTATTGATGGCAGCATACCAAATGACTCGGGTAAAGACTTCATGTAGTTCATAGAAAGCAAGCAGACCTTTAGATTCTTCAGATGTCCGAAGCTGTCTGGCAGCGCCTGCAGTAAGTTATGACTTAAGTCTAAGTATGCAAGATTTGAAAGCAGTCCAAAATCATGAGGTAGCTCCTTAATTTGATTTTCATCAAGCTCCAGTTTGGAAATATTTTGTAGACCACAGAAGGTGCTTGGTAAGTAGACAATATCATTACCATTCGATATCATTGGATTGCGTTCCAATTCATCAAATGAGCTGCCTAAATCTAAAAATGTCAAGCTCTTTAGTTTACCTATGCTTTCAGGCAGAGAAGTAATATTATTTCCACTTACATCCAACTGCTCTAAATTATCACAATCACTACCAAAGTCTTCTGGAAATGGGTCGCCGTGAAGATTATTTTCGCTTAAGAATACTTCTTTTACATTTTTCATTTTCGAAAACCACCTGGGTATTTCTGAAAGTATATTTTGGGCAACAAGGATTTTTTTTAAACAGTAGGCAGATTGAAAAGTATTAGGTAATTTGTTGATTTTGTTAGAATTTAAGTCTAACACTTCTAAGGAAGGCAGTAAACTGAAATTTTCTGGTAGACTTGTTAGGCAATTATTTGACAAGTCTAATTCTTTTAAACTTTCTAAACCTCCAAAGTTATCCGAGAGATTTTCAATTTCATTAAAGCTTAAATTTAAATGAGATAGAAGCTTCAAACCTCCAAATGAAGAGGGTAAATTTTTAATTGTGTTTTCATCAGCAACAAGTTCATGAAGATTTTCTAAGAAATGTATATTTTCAGGCAATTTTTTCAGGTTGTTTCCAGTCAGATGAAGCTTTTTTAAGTTCTTTAATTGAATAATACTTTCTGGTAAGGCAGTAAGGGAATTTTCTTTTAAATAAAATTCAGTGAGTCCAGTTAACGAACCAATATTTGATGGCAATGTTTCTAACATGTTTCCATTTAATGAAAGAAATGTTAAATGTGGTAGCTTCTGACATAGTTCTAAAGGCAGTGAAGCAATATTGTTAAATTCCAGATTTAGCCTTTTGACTTTTTCTTCCAGAATAGAAGAGGGTACTTCAGATAGATCTTGTGACTGCAGACAGATATCCTCCATTATAATTTTTCAAACCCTAAAATAAAATAAAAAATGCATAGGTAATACTAAAAAAATCGACTTATTAATATAAAATAAAAATAAAGGTATGATATCAAGCAAACAGTTAGTTACATGGTCTATCACTATGTTCTGGTGTCATATTGAATAGCAACTTGCCAAGATGCACAACATTACAACAACCTCATGTGATTGCTGCCTCTCATCTCATCAACATTAGAAGAAAAATTACTGCATTACAAATTTTCTAATCTCTTCAAAATGAGTTTTTGCCATGCCATACTTCATTTTATAACTGCCTGCTGTATGTGCCATTTGTAACCGAGATCGTTTTTATTATCTGAAGTCTTTGTTTTACTCAATTCTATTAAAATAGGTACAATAGAAAATGACAATTTATATTTTGCAGAACTCTTGTTAAAACACTCAAAGAAATAAAGTTCTTTTCCGCAATGCCAAGCAAACCAAAAATAATTTTCAAAATCATTTATCTTACATCTGCTATAACAAAAACAAACCAAACTCAACAAACAATGGGCTAGTAGTGGCAGTATGGCAATGCAGTATGCACTCCTTTGGAGCTACAGGACAAAAAAACATCAGTATCCAACATGGGGCAGCATTGTAGGGCTCATTGAAAGCCGAAACACTCGTTTGGGGTCATCAGGCAATTTTGTTTTGTTTGGATACAGACAATTTTGTTTAGATTCCCTTGGGCCCGGGCAGCTTTGTTTAGTTTGTTTTAAAACAAGTATAGGGAAATTTTGAAACATCTAGGAAAAACTCTGAATTCAAATACGCACCATCCGTAATAACAACAACATTCAACTCGCAGAACAAACTGAAGCTCCACGAAATGACAACTTTCCAAAAAATTCCCATGCGTGCAACACCTACCCACAATGCCAGAAAATGCAGTATGACCACAAAAAGTATTTTGCGCCCTCTAGATATTCACCAAATCCTTGGGGACAGAAACACCGTCTGATTATTATTAACCAAGTTAGAAACTCGGCATGCCTGTATTCTCCAGTAAACTAGGGAAAATACATTTATTTTACATGCAACTATTATTCCCCTATGTACAACTGTTTTTTGATATATTTGAGATACAGAGATTCAACACAAACCAGTTCAAGATCGACAGCACAAGAAAGCATTCTCTTAAAACTGAATCTTTGAGGTACCTACATCTTTGAGGGCTGGTATAAGAAGTTTGTTTTGACGCCCATACTGTGTTATATACAATAGTACAGTCATATCTTAAATGGATCTGTCCCGGTAAGAATTATATACCTATAAGTTTGAAAACACTAACAGTAAAAACAATATGAATTTTACCTTCTGAGGAATTCAGATGTATAAACCTGTCACCTGGCTGTCAGGTTTTCCAGCAACACACATAATTTTTAAAAATTTATAAATTTAATAATTTTATTAAATTGTACAATTTAAAGCAAGGAGTAGCCATTTATAACCATCTACTATACAAATATAATGTTTAAAAAATTTAAGAAATTAAATTTTCAGTTAAAATTTTTTAGTTAAATCTCATGCAGTGAAAACAAGTTTTTTACACTTCAGCCAATTTGCTTATGTCTCAGAGGGTTAAGATGAGGTATCATAAAGAAAAGATCAGATTAAGGTTTACAAATGAAAATTTTAAGTTTGTGTTTTGTGAGTAAACAAAAATTAGACTATAAGTTTAGTGATACAAATATTCACCTGTGATAATTTTTAAGGATAGACAACAGGATGAAGTTCATTAAGACTCTTGAAAACACGACACTTTAGACCTTTCAATTCTTTTTTTAAACTTAAGCCCTGATTAAAATAAATAGATTAGTTAAAGTAGTAGTTATACTAAAATAATAACCAAGGAACATAAAAACCACACTTGAAAATTGACAAAGCAAAAAAAAAAAATGACCGAAAAAGAAAACTTAAAATTTACTCAAGACTCAGACTCAACATAGCCTCCTACATAGAATGCCGCGTATACTCGAGAAATAACATAGATTCACAGGCTGTCCTCAAAAAGTACTCTGGTCGCGCCATCTGTTGGTAGTCGGTCGCATATTTTAGTAGGAATGTATTCGCGGTGAATGACGGATCCAGCGGGACGGATTCAGACGTTCCATTATTTTTTAAAAAAAATTAGCTTTGGCTTCATAAAGAAAAATTAACAAATACTATAACACTTATTAAAAATGCTTCTGTTAAGAATAACAGCCCCTTAATAAAAATATTTAGAAATTTTCACCAAAAAAGAATAATTTTAAAAACTCCTACCTTCCATTTCGTAGGAATTCCTATATTTCCATAGGAATTCCTACGAAATGGAAGGTAAGGAGTTTTTAAAATTATTCTTTTTTGGTGAAAATTTCTAAATATTTTTATTCTTGAATCTTTTCGTAATGCATTAATTATTATTTTTTGTTTTACCGTGTTCTTTCCTCGACTTGGTTAATTTTAATTTGACGGTACTTCTGTCGCCAAGGGATTCGGCGCTTTTGTAGGGAGCGATAAACAATTATTTTTGGTGGTGCGGCATTTTCTGGTGAAATGCGTTGTGGCTAGGTGGCGCTGGTTATAAGCGCGGATGTTATGCGCGTGGGATTTATTTGTTCTAAATTAGTTTTTGACCAATCGCCGGCGCTGGTAATACTTGCGTGGAATTTAGGTTGCGCAGATGTTGTGCGCACGGAATTATTTTTATTCTATTAAATTTCTTTTTGTTCTATCGTCATTACGTTTGGGATTACGTTTGGCTTTTGAACATCCGATTATTATGGATGGTGCGTATTTAAATTATGAATTTTTTATCGGTTTGAAAATGGCTGGACAGCTAGCTGTCATTCAGTTTTGAAAGAATAAAACTAAATTTTTTTAGTTTAATTTTTTTGTTTTGCTTCGTAAAACAAAACTGCCCGGGGCCCCAAACCAATATTTAGGCTTTCAATGGGCCCTACAATACTGCCCCATGTTGGATACTGATGTTTTTTAGAGAAAACAAAATTGCCCGGGGCCCCAAACGAGTATTTAGGCTTTCAACGGGCCCTACAATACTGCCCCATGTTGGATACTGATGTTTTTTTAGAGAAAACAAAATTGCCCGGGACCCCAAACGAGTATTTAGGCTTTCAATGGGCCCTACAATACTGCCCCATGTTGGATACTGATGTTTTTTTAGGGAAAAAATAATTGCCCGTACCCCCAAACGTGTGCGTACTGGATTGCCACTCATTCGTGTAGCTCTAGTGCGACAATAATTCAAACTAAACTAAACTGGATTGCCACTCGTGTAGCTCTAGTCCTACGAAAATTCAAACGAAACTAAACTGGATTGCCACTACTAGCCCATTGTGTAGTGTAAAGTTTGTTTTGTGTTGCCCAAAGCAAACCAAAACCCTGAGTCTGTTTTTTTTTCAAAAGTAACTAGGGTTACTGCATCGGCGGAAAGGAATCTGGCAATGCGGAAACACGCGAGTTTCGCCAAGTTGTTGTTGTTTCTGGAGCCGCGCCAAGCAGTACCGTGAAATTAAAATTTACCCTTGACATTATAGGATTAGGTATATAATGCAAAAAAATAGCCATTATTTGTTGCATTTACAAAAGTTTACAAAAAAAAATTATAAATTTCGAACTCTGTAACCAAAATTTCTTATAACAATCACAGCGAACTGGGTGTAAACAAACAACACAAGCACATTGTTTGTCGCGCCATGGCGCCATCTATTGATAGCTTTCTCACGACTTCCAATTTTGATCGAGCTTGGACGGCACCACTGATCTCAAAGAGAAGAAGGGGGAGCGGAACAATTACAGATGCAGTTATATATAGTTAGAGTTACTTTTCGTTTGGCATGCGAAAACCCAGGTTCGGGTCGGGGAATCGACAAAATACTGCCAATCTGAAAACGGTCTGTGCAGCCAAAAAAGTCAGATGAAAAGAGGGAAGCCTAGGAGTCTCCAAGAGGTCGTTACTTGACCAAGGTTTTAAAAGTTACGAAGCATGTGAGCTAAAACAAAAACCAAATGAAGCAACAACCATCTGGTAAAAGCGCCGCACTCAGCGATAAACCAGAATATCAATATCTCCCAGCTGAACTGTCCTTCTCCTTACAATATTTTCGTAAGAAGCCAAGATTATATATTAAAAATGGGAAAGATAGGCCTCCAAATAAAAGTAGTGTTAGAAGGCATCACTGATTTGGAAGCATACGGCGAGGATTTCCGATGGTACATGAAACTAAAATGCATGAACTGTGGAGAAGAACCTGAGAAATGGCAGTACGTCGATCTCACAGAGAAGTTACCTCTGAAAGGAGGCAGAGGCGAGGCTAATTTTGTCAGCAAGTGCAAGTTATGCAGCAGAGAAAACTCCGTTGAGATCTTACCTGAATCCAGGAAGATGTATACCGCTGAAGACTCCGAAACTTTCAAGACAATCGTAGTTTTCGACTGTCGGGGAGTGGAACCCATTGACTTTTCGCCTCGCATCGGTTTCCGTGCTAAGGGTGAAAGTTCGGGTACCAAGTTTGACGAAATCAACTTGGAAGAGAAGGAATGGGTTGATTATGATGAAAAAGCCAATCTTTCTGTTTCTATTTGTGAAATGGAGCATAAATTTGTTAAAGCCTGAGTGACGATGTGCTGATTTTCTAATTGTACCAAATAAAGTTTAAATTACTTTTATAACTTTTTGGTTCTCTTGGGCTTTTAAAGTAACTCAAATAGTACTAGAGGTTAACTAGACCTATTAATAGAAGGTTCAGTTTAACAAAATAATACAAGTGGTTTTAGAACACTTGTTTAAAAGCCATGTGCAAATAGCTCGACATTTGAATAGAATATTATAACGGTTGACAAGAAGTCAGTAAATAATTGAATGATTTCGGAGATTATTATAATTGATATTTCAAGTAAGGCAAAATTGGCATAATGCATCATAGTCATGTGTTTAAACTACTAGAAATGTATTATTTAAGATTATTTCATTTTCATAACATTATATTTAATTTAAATTAATTTTTATAACAATTAGCTTGTTTCAGATGATGTATTTCTTTCCAGCTTTCAGCCCTGTCTTCCTTCGATTAGTGCTACGATTGGTGTTATGTTCCCATGTGACATTGATTCACCAATCAAGGCTACAGAAAATTTATTTTCACTCACTGTTTATCTTGCCACTCCAGACCTGAAATATGTCCATTGTTGACATCGCTGTTCTCTTTAGCTGTGTTTATGCATCCAGAATCTTACCCAGCAGTACGAATAACTGCAATAATTAGGGAATACCAAGCAACCTAAGAAAGAATGTTCACACACGTCTTTGATGGTTACCCGGGTCTTCAGCAGTGTAGTTTAGAATATAACGGAATTTAAAAGTACTATTTGAACAAATTTATGTCTTTTTAATTATTTATCATGCTTTTTTAACTGAGCTAATTACGATAACCTTAAATAGGTTGCTAGAGCAGTAACATGATTTCTTCAATAAAATCCTAACGCAATTAAAATTTCATGAAATCATTGTATTTAAGTTTATAATTTTATTTAATTACTCAGATAGATGTACCATTCATACATAACTTTTTTTAAATATAATTCTATCTGAGAAACCAAAAAATAACGCTTTATAATTTAATCATAAAGAAATTATTTATTTAGAACATCGATACCAAAGCAATAGTGTTGTCATCTATTATTTAGAGTATTTATATTATCTTATTTTTACAACATTTTGATCAACAAACAGTTTACAATTAATAACTCAAATATTAAAGAAAAGTTGCTGAAAACTCTTTAAAAAAATTAAACGATCTGTTGTTTCTTAACTTTGTCAATTGAGCAATTCTCAAAGTTTCCTACATGAAACGTAAGTTCACTACAACAAATATAGTAATGGCGGACATTGGTTTTTGCTATGGATCACTGAACATACCCAGGGTTGTTCGGTTACCCACCTCTGTACCCAAGTACGATAAAACCCACCAATCACCCAGCATTATTCCTTATTCCAGGGTGTTTGGGGATTATTCGCCGTCTTACCCGGCTCTCAGCCACCAGTTGTGGCACATATAAATGGGGCCTTTGAAATATAAGATTTCATGACAGGCAGGCAAAGCTTTATAAATTTAGAAACAGGAGTTATAAAAGTTTTGCATTGATTTTTTATTTAAACTTGAACCTTTTTTTTCAATTTTCTATCTTTTTCGTGGAGGTTTATAGTGTGTTTGTCAAAAATGCTTATTTTCTTTTTTAAAAATTTGCTGCTTATGTGTTTTTCAATGTGAGAGTTTTTGTAAAAAGTGGATTTAACAGTTTATCACTATGTATGTGAACTTTTGAGGTTTTTTAAATTAAAAAGCATCAACAAGAACATGTAATAAAATTTTATTTACAACTATAATATACTTTTTAAATAATTAAATGAAAATTTAGATTGATTTCAGCTATCTATTATCGGTTTAAGAGTACTTGTATAAATAAATTCCAACTTCATTTGTTTCATATAGCCTTCTAAATCCTTTACAGATTCCAATTCTTGTATAGAAAATGAGGAAAAGCTGTAGGGAAAAATTTGCAGACATATAAAATAAATATTAGATACAATTGTTGTGCAACTGCTGCTTTACTACATTTTTATTTTTTAGATTTCAATAGAAACCATTTGAGGATAATAACTCAGGTTTGCAAACATTGTTAAGTGGGAAATATAGTTAATATTGGTTCCCTATTGTTATTTAAATAACAAATCATATCCTGGCTTATTTAAACTTTGTAATACAAAATGTTTACTCTTTAGACTTCAGCATTTATTGTAACAGGTTAAATAATATATAAAATTTACAATACCATTTAAAACTTTTTTCTTCATACAGAACCTTGGACATCTTTTCTTTACATGGTTTTCCCGAAGAATCCACATCAATACAACATCTTTTAAGACGAGTAATAAATTCCTATTAATACAATTATTTAGTTTTAATGAAATTTTTAAAAAATAAAACAGTTTCAATTTTTATATTACCTATACAATTGTCAAAGTTTGGAGATAAAAGATTAATTGGTTTATTATTTTTAATGTCATCAATTCATACAAACCTTCATTAGTATACTAAAGTAGGTGTTTCAGCATAATGTAATGATTTTAAAGTTATAAATAATATATTTCGAACTTTTAGTCTACAGCCTTGACAGCAGCATCTTTTATAAGTTTAAGAACAAGAATCTATACTTAAATTATAAAAAAGCATTAGAAGTTCTAGTGCCTTTTTAAATTTAAGCAGTTCCGAGTTACATAATCAACATCATCAAAATATCTGATAACTTTCATAAGTCAAACCTTTTTAAATTCATAAGTTGGAAAATGAAATGTACAACATACCTTAACTTGTTTTTTGGTTCCTTGAAGAATTAAAAAGATCCACTTGTGACATAGCAAAGTTACTCCATTAATATTCAACTCAGATGTCCAACAAGAAAGGGTTTTCAAATACTTGTTTTTCTGCCTAATGTGATCAATCAAAATAACTACCATTTTAAGGGGTTCTGTAATAACACAAAATAATGAATAAAGAAGTTAGGATCAATTATTCACTGTTTGAATATGCTTAAAGAAAGTATGCTGAAATATTCATTAAATTTTTTTTAGTGAATGATTTTATATATTTGAACAACGATTTGAAAAACTAAATATGGATTTATCACCAAGATAGAATAGTTCATTATGCAAATTTCCTTTCAAAGCAATACTTTCCAGTATAATTGTGAAGACATTTGTAAGTGTACATAATTAAAAAAATAGTTTAACTAAGTTTTGAGGTAACATATAAGAAACAAAGAGAACAGAATATTTTCATGAGGCAGATAATAAAACATAGACAGTTAAAATAATATTAGGAATTATGATGTTGTAAAGAAAAAAACTGTGTTTAGTATTTGTCCAAAATGAGCAATTATATTACATGTATTCTAAAATATATATAAAAAAAAATGCAAAGTATAAACATAGCATTATGAAAATATGTACCATAAATGTCAACAGAAATTCATCTTACAATAAACTTAATAATTACTAGATCTTAACTAATAACAATAGCACCTTTGTTTTCCAAGGTAAGATTTTCAGAACTTTTTTCTTTTGTGTTCAAGTGAACTTCTAGCAGCTCTTGTAATTTAAAAACCAAATCCATGATCATCGGTGAAGTAACTAGGGTTGATGCATATTCTCTTAGTTGATTTTCAATCTGACTTTGTTTGGCCTTGACAAGTTGGGAGGAAGCTAACGATATTGTAGGTTCTACGGCTGGGTAAGATTCCGGTATTTTAAATGTCACTACGGCTGCACCTTGTAAAGTAAATTTAAGAATGTTGGACTTATCTGTAAGAAGATATTAAACATGTTAATTTTTATTTTGCAGAATTGCATATACAATGTATATTTAACTGCAAATTTACAGTGTACATATACATAGTTATTATACACATAACATACAGTATATATGAAGGGGTATAATTTATCCAAAGAAAACTTTAAAAATATTATTCTAAAAGAATGTATAAAGTTATTATTAGAAACGAATTAAAAATGTTCTAAACTAGGCTTAAAAATGGTAATCGTTAAACCTATGCGTTAAACAATTTGGATTTTTTTAAAATTAGCAAATAAGTAGTTCTAAATAAAATTTTAAAAACCCTATATTAATTAACATAATTATGCGCAAATAGTTTTCAACTTCTATTTGAATAAACTTACTACAAATAAAACTTTTAAATTCTTTCTCATCATAGCTTGATTTTAAAAATTCCAACTCATGAACTCATCGGCAAATTCGGTTTCCATTTTTTATTTACTAAATGAATTTTGTTGTCTCCCTCTACTTATTCTCTCTTAAGTGTTTTAACACAGACAAATGTTACTAATTCCAGTAATTTCTAGCAGCTAAGCCTCAAGTATTTCGAAAATAAGTTCGCAGTCATACAACGGAAGTGAGTTCATTGTTTACAAACTGAAACTGCGGAAATTATTTCCATTTACGCATCTAATTTAATAAAACTTTAAATTGATTTATTTATTACTTCGCATTAAAAACTTAAATCTAACGAAATCATTAAACACTTCTAAAATGTGTGGTGGTTTTACTTGTTCTCGAAATGCACTAATAGTGTTAAATCTTTTATATGTTGTATGTACACGATTGCTTTTCACATTTCTTTAATTTTTAATATTTTTAGTTATATTTAAATAATAAATTGGTAATGTAACATATATTGTGATTAAATTATGTTTTATCATTAATTTTTTGGTTAATATTAATTATTTTGTAGATTTTGTCATTGTAAAAATTGCGTAAATAAATATTTTGTATAATGTTATTCAAATAAATTAAAAAAGCTACCTATTTATTATAAATTAAAAAAAAAACACACTCACCTATAATTACAGTTACATATTTCCTAATATAAATACAGTATCCAACTAATTTTTTAGCATTAACAATAATATATTATCAGCGTTTTTAATTTTTTTAAGGTACATAAGTATGTAATTTCATCTGGTTAAAACCTAAAAAAGTAACACACTTTACACTAATATATTTCGTTTATTGTTACATAAGTTATTTTAAAGTGTTACAAATGTGAATGATCAGCAACCAGAGGATATTTTTGTGCGGCTAGATGCTTTGCAGTACAATGACCCCTTTCAGGATTAATAGAAACGGCCTTAAAAAAGAATCCTCAGTTTTTTTTTTTTTTTTTGAAAAAAGTTGAGGTGCAATAACTGTTGAGATTTTGAAAATTGACGTATGGTAGAAGGTTAAGGAATAGGATTTGATACTTTTTTTTCATAGATTCATCAAACTTATCTTAAATTTTATTACAAGATACTCTTTAGATATTTTTGGTTGCACAATATTTTTTTAAAAATTTATATGAAGCTAAAATTTAAATAGTGATATTAAACAAGACAAAAAAAGCCCATTTGTCTGACTTTATTTATCACTCCAATAACAAGCTTTGAATGCATTTTTTAAATAATGCATATAAATAGATCTCTGATACAATAGGTAGCACAGCTTAACTTTTCTGAAAAACTAATTTGAAAATTTTAAGCAGAAACTTAAAATATAATCCAGCTTAAAAGCTAATGTTATTAATGACCTTTTATACCAAAACTCTTATTCAGATCAATGTAATCAAAGTTCAAAATATCGTAACGTATTAATTTAACAAGTTAATGTAAGCTTATGGGTTTACTATCCATAAAATTTCAACAAAAACAGGGATTCTGATCTTGTCAGATTTTGTCATTGTAAAAATTGCGTAAATAAATATTTTGTATAATGTTATTCAAATAAATTAAAAAAGCTACCTATTTATTATAAATTAAAAAAAAACACACACTCACCTATAATTACAGTTACATATTTCCTAATATAAATACAGTATCCAACTAATTTTTTAGCATTAACAATAATATATTATCAGCGTTTTTAATTTTTTTAAGGTACATAAGTATGTAATTTCATCTGGTTAAAACCTAAAAAAGTAACACACTTTACACTAATATATTTCGTTTATTGTTACATAAGTTATTTTAAAGTGTTACAAATGTGAATGATCAGCAACCAGAGGATATTTTTGTGCGGCTAGATGCTTTGCAGTACAATGACCCCTTTCAGGATTAATAGAAACGGCCTTAAAAAAGAATCCTCAGTTTTTTTGTTTTTTTTTTAAAGTTGAGGTGCAATAACTGTTGAGATTTTGAAAATTGACGTATGGTAGAAGGTTAAGGAATAGGATTTGATACTTTTTTTTCATAGATTCATCAAACTTATCTTAAATTTTATTACAAGATACTCTTTAGATATTTTTGGTTGCACAATATTTTTTTAAAAATTTATATGAAGCTAAAATTTAAATAGTGATATTAAACAAGACAAAAAAAGCCCATTTATCTGACTTTATTTATCACTCCAATAACAAGCTTTGAATGCATTTTTTAAATAATGCATATAAATAGATCTCTGATACAATAGGTAGCACAGCTTAACTTTTCTGAAAAACTAATTTGAAAATTTTAAGCAGAAACTTAAAATATAATCCAGCTTAAAAGCTAATGTTATTAATGACCTTTTATACCAAAACTCTTATTCAGATCAATGTAATCAAAGTTCAAAATATCGTAACGTATTAATTTAACAAGTTAATGTAAGCTTATGGGTTACTACTATCCATAAAATTTCAACAAAAACAGGGATTCTGATAATTGTATGCTACTTTAGCAAATACTAAGTTTTTAAATTTCTGTGAGTGAAATACTGTGTGCTGGTTCAAAATTGTTATTTTTTTTAAACTGCAAAACAGTTTTCATCATATGCACATTTTTAGAAAGGTATTTTTATTTTTCAGGTTGTGTCTTTTATCTTGATTAGTGTGGCTGCTTATGGCATCGCTGCAAGTTTCATCACCAGTTTGGCGATTGTTGGAGGCATTATTGCCTGTGGAGTGTTTTTGTTCTTATTATCACTTATGGGTTTGATTGGTGCTGCCAGGCACAATCAAGTTTTATTATTTTTTGTATCCTTTACATCTCTGGAATATATAATAGCAGAGTTACCTAAATGAATATCTCAACTTAATTAAAGAATTTGGGGGGAAAAGACTAATTGAACTCATTTGCACATCTATTTATTCTTTAAATTAAATTCTTTTAGTTTCGCAATTCAAAGATACTATATTTATAGATATTTTTACTTATACAAATCGGTTACAAGTTATGAATCCTTAAATACATGTTTAGTATATGATAATTTTATTTATGCTGTTTGTTACCCAGTTCAGTATTGCTTGTGCTTGTCTTGCTTTTAATGAAGATCAGCAACATAAATTGGCTTACGAAGGTTGGCATCAGGCTTCAATGGACCTCCGCAATGAGACTCAAATGTATTTTAACTGCTGTGGATTTGAAAATGCAACTTTACCTGATGCAGATCCAATGAAAGCACCTTCTTGTTCATCAGTATGTTTTTCTTCTTTTGTGAGATTTAATTTCCTTTCAAATTTCAATATGACTATGAAAAAATAAGACATACTTTATACTTATTAAAGTAAACTCCTGATTATCCACTTTTACATTAATTTAATAAAACGCATAGCTTCTAAAAAACTTCAATAATAAATAAATAGACGTTACAAGACTGGAAAACAACTTACTTTTTATAAAATTGGAGATCTTTCATATTTCTAATTTATTGTTTATTATTGAACCCACTGTAGCTTCTCTTATATAAACAGTACTGCTACTATTGTAGTTTACTTTCGTACAAACTCATTTAAAAACAATTTCGCTGATGTTTTCTTCACTTTTGTGGATTATCTGCTAATTAGCTCATCTGGGAATGCCACACCACAACAATTCCCAGGATTATCAAGAATTTAATAATATGTAGAGCTGAATCCACCCTTGGATATTTGAGTTTACTGTACATAAGCAGCGCCGGATTTAAAGACCCAGGACCCCTAGGCACTTGAGATTCCCCCCACCATCTCGAAGCAATTTTAGAAATTAAGCAAATTAAATACACTAGTACAGAACATATAATTTTTAATCGACTTTAATAAACATCAGTCTTCTGTGCAAAAGAACGAATAATGTCATCATAGTCACTGCTGAGCAGTTTGACGCTGGTGTATTTTGTAGTTCGGCGATTTTCAAATTTTTTTAGGCGATTTTAACTTTTCCTTCCTGACTGGGTCCCTAGGCCCGGGCCTTGTAGGCCGAGGCCGAAATCCGGCACTGTACATAAGTATATAGGGAAACCAGAGACACATGACCCAACTTGTAGTTTTTGGCTTGTAACTTTTAAGAAACACTATTAATGGATGTGCAAATGCAGCCAATTTATACTTCATAAAGTATTACACAATATATATTAGTATTTTACTGAAGTATTAACTTCAATAGTAGTAAAACATAAATTATTTAAAACTTTAGTTTTGGATCATGTATCCCAATGTATAGGGATACATGACCCAACCTATATATTTGGTAGAATGACTAAAAATTATCAAAATACTTTTACATGATAACAAAACTTACATCCTATAAAGTTTATATATATTTTATTTTGGTCAGACAAAATTATTACTTATATTTTTAACCCATTGATTATTCTTATATTAACGAATTATTCAATTTTTAGCTTAAAGTCTTGTTTGAATACATAACTGGGGATTCTTTTATTTTGGAGAGAAAACAAAGGTGGTTGAAGAATCGCTTCTATTTTATCAACATCAACTTAAGACATATGATCCATTTCAGGATCATTTAAAACATTTTCCATTTGCCATTTAAAACATTTTTCATTGATTCTTTTCTGAAACTGAATTGTAAGCTTGTCAGAATTTTTTCCTTGTACCTTCCCAACAAATCTTCTTGCATTCCATTTTCCCAAAATATTTGGTAAGAACCCAGTCACTTACTTTTGGGACTCCTGTGGTTTTTGGAAAAAAATTACTTACGTCTGCTTCTGTCTACTTTTTGTATTATTTACTTGGGTCAAATATCCCTAATTGGCTTAGGTCACGTATCCCTAGTTGCACTTTTTTTTTGTGCAAAAAACAAAGTATTTTGCAAATAAATACATAAAAATTATCATTCACGTAATCATAGCTAAAAGCATGAACAAAACAAGTAACTAATTGAAAAAATCTTTCCTTTAAACCAAAGAATGTAGACCGAAAAATCTTATGGCACCAAAAATTTACTTTCATTGCATGAAAACGTATTTCTTCGCATAACTAAACACGTACGCACTGATTCATTTGGATTTTTTTGCCTTGTGGTCAGCTGACTAAAAGGAAATAATTGATGCCACTTCCAACTTCCAATGCTGAGAAAAAGGCATTGGGTCATGTATTCCTATGGGTCAAATGTCCCTAGTTCTCCCTACTTAGATATGTAGTTTATGTTTACTAATCAAAACATATAAATTTCATACCCTATTTAATACCCTTCCACAGGAGAGCATGCTTATTCTTTAATTTTATTTAAAAAAATTAAAAGAAATCGGCCAACCAAAGATGTTTAATTATAAAGAAATTATTTTAAAGTATTTAAAAGAAAGGAAAAATGAATATGTCAAGGTCAAAAAAGGAAATAATATCTATTATATAAAAGGCAAAGTCCTGACTGACTCACTGAGCTATTCAGTATCAACACCCAGCCCAAACTACTGGAGATAGAGCTACCAAATTTTAGGAAAATATTCTTTTTATATCGTAGGCGTCATTTAAGAAGCGATTTTTCAAAATTCGAACCCGAACGGGTGTATGAAGGCAAAACGTCAGCCGATTTCTCCATAGGAATAGCATTGTTACGAAAATTAAGTACACGCCAGAGCACATGAGTTTAATTTGTAGGATTGTTATTTGAATATCATTATTTTATTTTATTTATAGAATTTAAAACTTTTGATTTTTTTGGTTTCCGAATTTAATTTAATTTATGTTTACAAATGGTAAGAAGTGAAGACATTGCTACAGTTATGATATAATGACCGATTGAATTTTGGCATTGGCGGCTTTTGGCGAAGTAAAAAATTTAACGTAGGGTAGCTTTTCTCATCCAGTTGTATGGGTTAGGGTAAGTTTGAATTATCGTCGCACTAGAGCTATACACGAAGGCTATTGGCCACTGGTGTCTTAATTTAGAACCACAGTCAAGTGACGAGTCACATCTGAGTAGGCACCCAATGCAGCTTTTAAGGGCCACTTCGTACGCATCGTCGGGACTTTTGAAAAATATTTAACGTGTGCTCCCACCACATGGGATATTATTCGTCGGACATTTTTGGCTGCATTTCCGTTTATAGGTCGGCAGTTATTTTGACGATGCCCCAGGCTGTCGAGATGTATCCCGGGCTCCCCAGAACTGTCGAGATGTGCCCCGGCTCCCCAGAACTGTCGAGTGGTCGAATATGGAGTGGAATGTTTACCACATTTTGGGGCATTTCCGGGTGTATAAGGGCAAATAGAAACTGGCCATTATATCACAGCTATTCTGGCAATTTAAACAGGGCCTATGGAAAAGAACTCTAACTTCTAGAAGGGCCTGGATACACAATCGTATTTATTTTTTAAACCTAATGCTGATATTAGAATGGGAGGAAATTAATATACCGATGGAGTGCTGACCAGTGAAGAAGGGATCAATTGGTATGAAATAAATGTTTACATAAAAAGAAACAATCACCGTTTTCAAGGGTACATCCGTGCAACGCCGGGTTTATAAAGCTAGTATTTTCTATGATTGTGAGAAAAGTGGAGTAGAAAATTAAACATATTCTACTGCGTTTTAGATTTCTCTTAGAAAAGATTCAATCATGCGTCTTTAGAGCGTGGGAACTGTGCAATCGATCAGAAAGTCATTAACTGATAATAAAAAAAAAACTTAACATCAGAGATTTGTGTGATATATTACCTGTATATGTATGTGTGTGTGTCAATAATCGTTCTATTTTATTTTTACAGTTTTATTATACTCTGCATTTCCCTAGGATTTTGTATGCTAAGCATACATAGCATTATGCTTATTTCAAGTATTTGTGGTGTTTTATAATTCATTCGAACTCTACACATATTCTTGAAATCAATAACCCTACAATGTTTGGTAGATTTTAAAGTTTAATAAGCTCAATAAATACAATAAAATTAAAGAAAATTTGTATAAAACATATAAAATATATATTTATTAATTATAATTATTTTAACGTGTAGTATATCAGTTTATCAGTGATAAAAACTTAATGATTTCTGTGTGAATATTTTTGTGCTTTATTCATACTTGCATTTGCAATGTGGTTTAATGTAATTGCAAGTTCTTTTTATGATAATTCATTTTAAATTATTATTAAATATTTCTATGTGATACTAATGAATTACAATTGAATGGTGCCTAAAGGATGTCTAAAAATTACCAGAAAGTCTCAACATTTCTTTTACCCATTTAATTTGTCAATTCAACTACAACGATTAATTTTTAGGTACGAGTTTGCCAAGAAAATCCCCGTAAATGCGAGGATAGTCAAAACACATGTTGGAACAAGCTCCAGAAAGTTATTAATAATGCTCTCAAAATTACTGGAAGCATTGGTCTGTTTTTCAGCTTCACTGAAGTAAGTGTTCCCTTTGCATTTAAATATAAGTAAAACTTGCATGAAAAGGCACTTTACTTTTGCTAAATCTTAAACTTATTTTCTCACTTTAACCCTTAAAACATTAAAAAAAAAAAACTATTGAATATTCCTTCTTATGGACAATTCAATAATATTTCCTTTGCATATCTGCATCAGAGGCAGATGAGTACACATCCACTTTTACAACTTACAGGGGAATATAAATTATTATGGACAATTTTAGTGCTTGTCTATGTTAATCTAATATATTTTAATTGATTTGTCAATTTTTGTTTATAATGAATACTAAATTAGCAATATGTTCTGAAAGTTGCATTTGCTGTGGATATATTTCTCTGACTCTGAGGTACAGGTATTAAAACAAATTATTTTTTGTTTCATTCTTTTTTAAATAGATAGTAATAAATTGTATTCAACCTTATACCTATGCATTTTTACCTATATATTCTGCATCATGACTTCCTTAAAACTATTAATAACTTTTGGTATTTAATAACTTAAATGAAGGGTGACAACTAAAAAAACCTACCAAGGACTTTATTGAGAAAAAAGCCTTCATTGTATTTTTTTTTTAACATACAGAAATATTTTGAATTGAACAGGTTATTAAATTCTAGAAAATCGTGAATAAAGCCATCTATTCAAAATGTGTGCCTGGCATTTTTAGTTGTCACCATTCAAATATATTCCTGAATATTTCAGTTTATAGGAGTATGGTTGACGGTTCGTTATCGTAACCAGAAAGACCCACGCTCTAACCCGCATGCCTTTTTGTGAAACTAACCTAAAAATGCAAAAGGTATGATAACACACTAACCTTTCTGTGGCTTGGCTTTTGTGCAACTTAACTTATTCTTCTTTGCCAAAATGCATGCTTTTTGATGTGTTGGTATTATTAAAGGCAACATAAAGGTCTGCAATTCTTTTATTGTTTCATTATAATTGTGTTCAATGTTACATAAGTGTCATTTCTGTTTTAGGTTATAAGTATCGTGATAACTATCCGGTACCGCCAACAAAAAGATCCTAAATTGGATCCTAGTCTGCTGTTTATATAGCTGCTTTTAGTATTAGTTTTATGTTACAAGTTATTATTTTTGTGATGAGAGAGGGTGAGAAATTAAAATGGAACTTGTGCTGTTCTTACTAAATTTCACAAACTAAAATATTATCTAAATGCTCATAGCCCCTCCCCCCTGATAAAAAAAAAGTGAAACATGACTAGTTACAAGAAAATCCTTTAATTTGTGTACAGTCTTTTTATTTGTGGTGCAATCACCAGTTTGGGATTAAACAACTTATTTTTACTGTTTTAAATCAGTTCTGTAATAAATGTGAATCTAATTAGTCTTTTATGGATAAAAATTTTTCACAATAATTAACAGCCAGTGCTGTAGCATTTGTAAAATTAGCATAACGCATATACATTTTCCAAAATGAGTGAACACCAAACAAATCAGTGGGTATACACTACTTTTAGTAACCTACCACACAATGCAGTATACCTCCCAATACATACATTATGAAAGTAATGTTTGTCTTAAATTGAAGGTTGTTAATACAGTTGAACCTCGTTAACGCGAACGCAAAGGGAGCATCAAAACATTGTGTTTAACCGTCAGGAATTTTTTTACATTGATCCCAGTGAATAACCTGTTTATAATGTAATACACTAATAAATCATGTATACAATTAGTAATTCAACTAATTAAGTTCATTTGGAGTAGTACATATAATATAAAAATTAAGAATTTTTTTTTAAGGAACAGCAATGCAATTAAACCTGATGAATCATGGGAGATCGTTATTTTCTAAGTAGAAGACTATTTTTATAATGGTCATTGCCTTTTTTTTAATGTTTTGCTCTTCACAACATTAAGTTACTAAATAATAGTGAAATTTTTGTTCGGTTAAGCGAGATGTAACGTCAAGATATTGTAGTATTAGTTAAAAGCTTTATATATGCCGCTGAAATGCCCAAGTTCATCTTAAGCAAAATTAAGTGATAAGCTAGTTCACGTTAACAAAGTTTGACTGTATGAAGTTTTCATTGTAGACTTTTCAATGCAATCTATATTTAAACTATTCTATTAAGCTTTTAGAAGACAGCAAAAATGTTTCCTAAAGCATATTTTATTAAATTTTAATTTCAATGAAAATCAATATAGCATTTGTAATACCATGCAATTAAGACCAGCAATATTTTCCCAGATGGTCTTTATTGCTTTACCATTTCTATTTTACATAAGCATCTAGTTTCACTTATGTGTTGTAGGAGAAATTATGTAATTATTATAATAGCCTTGTTCAATGCTAGTCACACTGCATCCTCTCAATTATAGTTGCATTTCTTTTAATGTATATTAATGTGGAATAAATGAATACAAAACAAGTTTTCAATTTTTTTTTATTTTTGTCAAAGGAAGAATTGTATTTGAGAAACATTGTATCATACAAAATCATTTTTCGACTGGAAAGTAGTAGCTTACAGACTTTTGCAAACACAATTCCGGAGTAGCATTTGCTGGGAGAATATGGTTAATATCTCTCCAGTAGGGCATAAGCAATTCGGACATCTTCATTCTCTTCTCCAAAATCTGCATAAGCAATTCATATACCAAGAAAGATCCTTCTCTTGATAAATGCACACCATCAAGAAGATACTTTGGCCAATCCTATATCATAAAGAATATACTTAACACAGTGAAAATTAAGAGCTCAGTTTAATAAACAATAGCAATGGCATATATCTGCGCCAAAAATTCACAACTTTTATAGTAGTTTGACACTGCATAGGTATTGAGCAAAAAATATTTAGTATTTGAATATATTATACTAAATATTAAGGTTTCCTCAATGAGGGTAACTTTGGGCCCAAAATTGTAGTTAGATTACAAGAAAAGAATTAAGCTACAAAGCCTGTTTAAACACTAAGGACACCGTTAGAATCTGGTGGAGTAACTTTGGCTCAAGCATGTAATACGTAAAAAACATACCTTTTACCATCTTTAAGGGCTGTGTTATAGAATTAAATAGTAATATTAAAATGGCTAAACATAAAAGTTATAAGTTACAAACTTATTAAATGTGGTGTATAACAACATTTACTTTATACTGCATCATAGAATAACACTACTGATCGCCGCTTGAAAAGAAACAAGTTCTTAAAAAACTAAAATAGCCTACTTTCCTGTTACTTAATACTTAAATTCTAAACGGGAAACAACTAGGTTCCTAACAGTAAATATCATTAACAACAGTTTCTATACTAGATTTATACACATTAGAAAAAAAAAAAAACGCTAAAAACAGCATCCAGCTAGAATTTAAACTAAATGTAAATTAAAAATCACTATGCAACTACAAAATAAATTATTTGACAATTAAACATGACTGACCTCATCTTTCATAAATTCTTCATGTATGTTTACGATATCTACACCCAGTTCTTTAGCAATATTTTGGCATTCTTCGGCATACTTCGCTGCTAATTCCTTTTCTCTCTTCGGAAATGTTCTGCCTAAAACAAGTAAAAAAAAGTGATTTCACACCTGAATAGTTTTATTACATAGTCTTAAGGTAATAAATAATAAACCTGAGTAGGAAGAATTATACTTCTTATTGCCCATGGGTTAAAAACAAATTGTTGAAACCATAATGACTTATGCTTGTGTTGTCAGCTTATTTATGCTCAAGATTAGGCAAGTCAGTGTTCAATTTCTTCCAAAACGGAACAGCAGAAAAAAAAACAAGTTCTAAAAGAACTTAAATAGCCTACTTTCCTGTTATTTAAATACTGAAATTCGTATCGGAAAGCAAGTAGGTTAGTAACAGATATCCTTCCGTTTCTACACAAGATTTAGATTATCATCTAGCTAATAATTGAAACTTCTAAAAGACCAAAATAAACATTTTTATAAATTTCTCCCTCACAAATTAAATTAATATTAATTATCTGCTTGATTTATTTGTATTTCAAAAAATAATTACATATTTATTAATTAAAAAAAAAACATGAAGCTACTCCAAACACTGCACTAAATTTTTTTAATAATCAAACTTTCTTTAACTAATCAAATTTTTCAAAAAAATATATTGCCTTGTTGCTTTAATAAACAAATCTGTCACATTGTGCTTCAAATATTATTTCTAAATAATGAAAGTTTCTCATGCCATTGTTGATTTGGCAACAGAGATTTAAAAATGACTTGAAATTAAATTTCAATACTTATGTCCGTCCGGGCGTGCAGACTAAAGGACAAAAATAATTTTTAAGATACGACAGTGAGAATGCTATGTTTTTGCTACAATATGCTTCCTTATGCTAGTTAGCATGTCATGCTTATGAAGGTAGCATACAGAAAAAAGCATTTCATGCTGTAAAACTAGCATATGATGCTAAATAGCACTGCAAGCTTCTCAAAAGCATGCTGAGGTAGTTACCTTGACAAGCTATTTTTTGCTTTTTTTATGCTAACTAGCATAAAATGCTATACAACTACCATGCAGAAAAAAGCATCTTATGCTATAAAACTAGCATATGATGCTAAATAGCACTGCAAGCTTCTCAAAAGCATGCTGAGGTAGTTACCTTGACAAGCTATTTTTTGCTTTTTTATGCTAACTAGCATGCTATACAACTAGCATACAGGAGAGTTACATGGAAGTTCAACAAATTGGAAGGCGAATTAAATGTGCAAACATTAACACTATTGGGGACAGGTTAATTAAAAATTTATTACAAAAAGGGGGAAAAGTAACGGTGATTCTGGCCATAGTAGCAATGTTTCTTGAAATTTGCTCGATCGATCGTTGATGGGATTTAACGAAAATCACCGGCGATATCGCATCCGTAATCCGAACGTTCACGAGACGACATCGGCAATCGGTGAACGAAATTCTATCGATAAAAGTCATTGATTCGATATCGGTCAACGGTGAAAATTCGATCAACGTAGGTTTCATCGGAAAATTATGACGGATCGATATCGCAATCTATAAGAAACTGAAAAATTTGGAAATACAAATCGCGTCAAATAATTTCGAAAACTTCATTTCTGAAAAATCAAGTTCAAATTGGAAATCGTTATTTTTTATTTACTTATCTACAACATTTTTAATTGCGGGCAAAGCTAAATATTTTAACTGCTTGATAACTGATTTCTTTTATTTACTTTGAAATTAATTTTTAATTTCTTTTGTCATGATTAATTTTTGAAAAATAGAAATAAAATAGATTTTTGAATAAATATTATAAATCATAAAACTTTTCAATACATAAGTTACCAAAAGTTATTTTGAAAAATTTGACATTTCTATTAGTGTTGTTGACTTAAATAAAGTAATATTTAAAAGAAATTTGAAGCCTGCAAAAGAAAAATCAAAATTTCTTAATCAAAAACATAAAACTCCTTAAACAACATCCTTTACTAAAAGCTTCCATAGCTGCGACGACAAAAGCGCCTCCCCGTGGACCCAGAGATCGAGAGTTCTGTCCTCCTCCTGCCGTTCAAGTATAACCACAGGGCTGCCACTTGTAAATAACATTGAAAATAGTTGCTTTAGCAGCCTCAGATGTAAAAAATAGTAGCCAAAATAGTAGCCTGGGATACAAAATAGTAGCCATAAGAAAGACGATTAATCATGTGAAATGCAACGCAGGGTTCATACAACTTTTGGCTATCTAAATTCCAGGCTTTTTCAATGCCTTTTCAATGATTTTCCAGGCCACCATGTTACACAGCGAAATGAAACTTCGATAACTCAAAATCAACTTACTTAAGAGTTATTGAAGACTAACTAGTTGAATTAAAATTTGAATGTAAAATTACTGTAAGTTACAGAACTATATATTGAGTTAAATGATCTTATTATCAACCCAATATGGTTTACCCAGACCAGAAACATCAAACTAATTTCTGAAATTATACCATAATATGTGGAAATAAAATAACGCATACATAATGTAAATGTGTAGACAAAATAGAATCAACTGGTTCTAATAGCTTAAATATATGAAATGATCAAACTAGTACCCAAATGTAAAAAAATTAAACCACTAATCCGGACACTTTTGAATTTCGGCGATAGTCCGAAAACTTCCAGTCCTCCATTTTTTTTTGTTGCTAAACCTGTTTAAAACAGAAACCCTATTATAGACCGAAGTAGGGAAAATGCAAAAAAAAAATTTCAAACGTAAATTTAAAAAAAATATTTTAACACTAAAGCTGTTCTTGTAATCACAAGCAAGGTCACGACTTACGAACACTTGATCAAAAGAAAACATTTGGTTGATCTATTGGCCTGAACAGCAGCTACAAAAGCAACGAGACGATCTTCCGTTCACGAAGAGGCAAAAAAGCTGTCAATCATTATGAGACAATGCAACCTCATCGGTGGATTTCGTAAAAATTACTAGGCAGCAAAATAAGTAAATCAGGAAGCATTGTTGAATTGCACTGGCCAGTAACCGATATTCGAAGACATCTTAGAATAATCTAATCTTAATTCATCTTCAAATTTTTTTTAAAAATTGTATTTTTATAAAAACAATTTATTATTTAAACTTGCTGTTTATTGAAATTTAAGCATAGTTTTCACTGATACAGACCGACTCGAGAATGGAGGAAACTTTTTCAGGGGTGTTAATGTTGCGGGTTTCGGGGGTGTTAATGTTGAAATTTAATAAATTTCAACAAAAAACAAGTTAATACATTTTAATGATTAAGAAAAAAATTAATTAAAATTTGATGAATTTAGATTACACTAAGGTATCTTCACATATCGGATGCCGACAAGTGCAATCTCCCATTAGATGAGGGTCGTCTTTACTTGAGTAAAAGTATGCAATCCAATTTGCTGCCTAGTAATTTTCACGGCAACCACCGATGAGGTTGCATTGTCTTGTCTCCTAATGATAGACAGTTTTTTTGCATCTGATAGGAAGACAGTTGCGTTTATTACTTTTGTAGTTCCGGTTCAGGGTAATCGGACCAACCAGAACATTTCTTTTTATCCGTTAGTAGTGATCACAATAAAAACCTCAACCTGCTGTTTGGTTCGGAAATAAGCAGAAAAAAAAGGAAATGTTTTGTCCACCGCTACGCTAGTATGAATTTTACGCATATGATTTTTTCTTAAATAGTCGCCTATAGATAAAAATAGAAGTATACGCTGAAATAGTCGCTTTTAACCCAAATTTTCCGAAAAAAGTCGCCATAGTCGCTTTCCCTTGAAAATAGTCGCTTTAGTCGCCTAAATAGTGGCCAGTGGCAGCCCTGTAACCATCATATACTGATAATGCCAGTCTGAGACTATTAGCTGACCAATAGAAGAAAAATAGTGGCGCCATCTAACTTAAAACTTTTGTACATATCGTACCTTATTTAGCATAATTTTATAGCATGTGATGCTTTTAATTATGCTAAATAAACAACAGTTAATAGCATTTGATGCTGTAAAATTATGCTAAATAAGCAACAGTTAATAGCATGTGATGCTATAAAATTATGCTAAATAAGCAACAGTTTATAGCATGTGATGCTTTTTTGTTTATGCTAATAAGCATAAATTGTGTTCGAATTTTAATCATCTCATGCTAGTTTTTTATGCTAAACTAGCAAATATTTTAAGCATCTCATGCTAGTTTCTTATGCTAGTAGTAGCATCTTTTATGCTAGTTAGCAAAGCAAAAATAGCATAAATTTTGACCTGGGTAGAATCTCACGAATGGCGCCACCAAACAAAAATATAGCCGAACTAGTAAATATAGCTAACTTATCCATAGTAATTATAATTAACTTCTAAAATTGCACATTGATGCAGGAAAATATATTTTAAAATCAGAGTAGACATCTATTGTACCATTTCAAAGCAATTATGCCACTTTAATTTTTTTTAAATACTTTTGGGTTGGATAACTAAATGATGTGCACTAGAGCTTATCTATAAGCTATTGCAGATAATTGAAAAATAGGGTTTTAAAACTTTTCGATATTCTTGAAAGTTTATATAATATGACACAAGAAAAACTCACCAAGTTGTTCACAAAATTTCAGCCACTTTTCATCACAATAAGGACCAGGGGATATCAAAATAATCTTATCTTTGGCAACACCAATTTTCTGGGGGGGAAAACGTTATTCTTTAAATATGTGCTGTTTTTCAGATTTGATTGAAATAGCTATACATAAATTGTCCTATTTTGTACTAGCAATTGTAAAGCGATGTAGTAAAAAAACCCTCTAATTCAGGTTATTTAGTTTTAGTAATAAATTTAAAATGTAGAAATTTTTTAGAAAATTTGGCGGGACCGACATTGTCAGGGTTCCCACTCTTATTTCAAAATAAAAATCAAGGAGTTTTTAAGGATTTTTCAAGGACTCCCAATTTTTTTTTTCAAGGACCGTTAATCATAATAAAACGATTATTATACCGATTAAAAATCAACCGATTTGCCGGATTTTTTTCTTACAAAATTAAATACCAAATTTGGTTATCTCATGTGTGAATACAAAAAATATGATGTAACCACGATCCGCGAGAAGTTAAGAGGAACTACGTAATGAAACAGCAAATCGTAATTTTAAAAAGATGCATCAATAACAAAGAATCAAAAAAAAAAAAATAATCTACAATTGTAACCATAAAATAGTGTTGGAAATATCGCCAACGCCAGGTGTTTTGGCAACCATATCAGAGGAAAACTGGTTTGTAAGCATAGTTTTGTAGAATGCCGAAGTGCTAAGCGTGCCATTTAGTGCCGACTCGGCACTATTTTAAGAAATGAATTCTTGAAATATGAATGTTAGGAACGAAGAAAATCAAGGACATTTCAACGATTGTTTGTCAAAATTAAGGAGTATTAAGGGGTACTTGAAATCGAAAATAAAAGTCAAGGACTTTCAAGGACCCGTGGGAACCCTGATTGTGAGAACTATAAAAGGATTCCGAATTAGGTGACTGAGCCATCTGTACAGATGTCCCTATGATTTCCCCACCAAAAAAATAACTTTTTCCAAATTTGAAGGAACTAGACGTAGAGGACGACCACCCACACGATGGTTAGATGTTGAAAGGGACCTCAATCTAATAGGAGTCAACCGATGGGAAGCCATTGCGGCTAATAGGGCCAACTGGAGGATCAGCAAGTCAGTCTTGGCCTGCAAAATGCTGTTGAGCTTATGAAGAAGAAATTTAAAAATAATATTGTAATGATTTTTTGAATACAGGGAGTTTTAATTCTGAATATTAAAACAATCTGCAAATTTGGAAGCAATGCATGGGAAAGTATTGAATTGGTCAAAAACGCTTAAGTGATTTAAATTTTTTAGCTATGATCGCACAACAGTTTTAATAAGACTGATTTTCTCAAAATGTAATCTTTATGACTCATATAAAATATTTTAAAATAAAATATAAATGATTCTTATATTTTTGGGAGGAAGGAGAGTAGAAGACCGAACAGTTTAACTCCTACTTTAAACATGCTACTGCTCTACAAATATGAAAACCACTTTCTAGTCTCAAAATAGAAGTTGACAGAGAAAAAGTCAGCACAGAGTTGTGTTTGTTTGCAAACTCCAAACCCTCTTATATATATAGCTTTAATGATAAACTGTTAATAACACAATTCTGAACAAATTGCATACCTCAATGTATTTTATCATGTTCTTAATGTTTTCGGAATATTCTTCCAAAGGTACATGATGTCCAGAAGGATCATCAACACCTGAATAGTCATTGGCTCCAAAGAAAATAATAAAGGCTTCCACGTTAGAGAGATTCTCAGGGAAAATATGGGGTAGCACAATGCGTCCTGATCTAGAGGTGTATCCACCAAAACCTCTAGGTATTACATCACATACTCTGAAAAAGAGTCAGAAGTAGTATAGAACCATTTAGTAATAACATCATTTATTTATTATTTTATTTAGAACAAACACACACTACAGATAAAAATCAAATTACAGTGGTGCAAAGAAAAAACACAGACAAATATAAAACACTAAAATAAAACTGTAAAAACACTGATATATAATCAGTTAAAAATGCGAACACATGTAGCTTTTAAAAAAAAAAAAACCGTTAGTTTATACGCAATAACTGTATATTTATGACTTTGGTGAGTATTTTGAGGGCAAGCTAAAGCACCTCTGCCTTTGAAGCAATTTGTACCTACCCCCAAATCCCTGAAGTGATGCTGTGCAGTAAGAGCCACCCTGAAGGCCTCAACACTGAGCCGAAGAGTCCATTTGCTTCCTCATGCAACACAGTAGAGGGCAGCACTACTGCCACGCTCTTGTACAGATCTACTATCCTCCGTAGGCTATGTTCTCACTACAACATCAAACACCACAAAGGCAACAAAATTTGGCGATCGCCAAGCGATGCAATAGCATGGGGGCTGACTCTGCCAAATTTTGTTGCCTTTGTGGCATAGTCAGGACATAGCCTTAGGGCGCTTTTTCATTGACCGACACGACACCGACAAATCGTATACGATTTCAGTAACACGATATCGTGGAACGCAAACCACACACGCGAAGCCGGGACGCTTTTCACTAGCCGATACGATAACGATTATGTCGTTCCTAATCGGGCGATATCGGTTATCGCCACGTTATATCGTGGGTACGCACGAATCCTTCTTAATCGTGGCGACATTTTCTGTTTGTTGTTGTTTGAAAACTTCGTTCTTTGAAAACTTCGTAAAAATGGCTCTTAAATTTGATATTGTGTCTCTTTGCGAATTAGTTGAGGGTAGACATGACGGAAAGTAAATAAAATGGTGCTGAAATCTATGACCTAGTTAACAAAATTAGTTTTTAAATAGTTTAAAAAAATTGCATGTTTTTTTTATATAAAATTCTTAAATTTTTTACAATTATTATTAACTAGCAACTGTTTTAATAAGGTTGTATTTTTTTAAAACTGATTTCAGCTTGTAATTAAAAATTTATTTTTTAACGTCATGTTAGAAAGTTCAATCGAAAGTTTCGTCAATCGAAAGTTTCCACGCTCATTCTAAAATAATTGAAGAATTTTGCGGGATCTTTATGTAGCCTTTCAAATAGTACGTGAAAATCCCCTTCAGAATGCCTTGCTTTTAAAATATCGTGAACCCAGAAGCGTTTTGTAATACCTCGTCTTTTCCTTCTTAAATAAAGTAAATATAAGAGGCGCAATTGATGATAATGTAGTTTATTGTGACGAGCCATTTTTTAAATGCGTCTGCTCACGGAGAAAGACGAACACGAAAATGAGCGGAAAATCGGCCCGTTTCAGTGAACGATATCGGTGCAGTGAAAAAGCGACTACCTAGACGATACGATAAT
The DNA here is from genome assembly GCA_019343175.1 of Oedothorax gibbosus. Taxonomy (NCBI): domain Eukaryota; kingdom Metazoa; phylum Arthropoda; class Arachnida; order Araneae; family Linyphiidae; genus Oedothorax; species Oedothorax gibbosus. The sequence continues at coordinate 37,242,867 of CM033272.1, forward strand.
ATCGTATGCCGTCCCAAGCGATAGTGTACGATTTATCGGTGTCGTGTCGTTCAATGAAAAAGCGCCCTTAGAGAACAACACAATAGATGGATGGTTAACACTACTTACATTTTCCCCATGTTAAATACTTTTTTATTTCTTTAAAAAAACTTTCGATTTTGTAGAAGAGTAAAATTGTAAAATATATGTTACGATGCAGAAGTTTTACCAGAAAGAAAAATATTTTTTAATATAATAATTTTGCTTCAAACACAGTACATGTTATTTAAAGACATTATAATGTACAGAACAATGTATCTATGAGAGTTTAATTCATAAAAGGATATATTATATTGACCTGAAGTAAATTTTAATTAAAAAAAAACATTCTTCTAAAACTTTACTCTTGAAAATCCAGTGCAAAAAATTCCACTTTTTGTATAAGGTCGTTAAGTCCTATTTAGAATGTTTTATTCCAATATATACTGGCATTTGGACGTGATAATTAATACTACATCAAGCACACTGCAAATTACGTTTTATGCTTTATAAAAGATACTTACCTTTGAAATCTATTCGCCAATAATGTTCCCCACAAACCGTTATTGGGCTCAAAGGAACGCTAAACAGAAGGGAAAAAAATATTACTAATTATGGTTAAAAAGGTTTGAACCACGACCGGATTTAAATATATGCTGCTTTGTAGGCTACGATCAATTTGCCGTCCCTGACACAGTATTCTCCCACTTCGGGAAAAGATATAGCTGGTTAGTTACAAAATAGGGTGGTATGTGCCTTTTAAAATTATCACAACTAATATTAAAGAGGGAAAATAGGTTTATTTGAAATACAATATAATTAGAAAATATATAAATAGAAAATTAGATATTTTAATTTTCTGAAAACTGACGTAAAATTATCGCCGCTCTAGGCTACAGAGCCTACTTAGAAATCCGGCTCTGGTTTAAACTATATTAGTTTATCAAATATTCACAAGGGAATTCCCCCTGATCATAATAATTACTAAGTACTGAAACCATTAAATTTGGTTGCATACCTTTTGCCTAATATGTATAAATTAAACCGATTTGCACTATTTCTTAGATTCCTAGTTTACTAAATATTTTACTGTGCTTGAAAAGCAGTAGGATACATTTTGCAGAACGGAGGCAAACACAAGGCATTTGCTTCTAACTTAATGATGTATTTTGAAAGGCTTTTTTTGTTTGTTTTAAAGTAATAATTCAATAAGTATTTTGATAATGGTGCTATTTAAAAGAAAGTTTAATAAATTGACTAATTAATGGGACTATCTGCGTGATAAAAGACGAAGACTTTAAATTTACTAATTCAGTTTTCCCGTCATAAAGAGATATTTCGACAGCTAGAACAATAGAGATTACATAAGAAAGTAACTTTTAAGGACTGGTTTAAATATCCATTGGATGAAAAAAGATTTAAGTATTTCAGAAGAACATCATGAAGAAACGTGTCGTCTCACAAGTAGTGAGTAAATTGCTTATACATACTAATTAAAAAAAATTACACTGACGAATTCGTACGAATACAAAAGTGAACTTTTTTTTAAATAAAAATACGAGAAATGTTCAACACCAGCATTTATTTGGAGAAAAAAAACGATGAAAGAAAGAGTACAGAGATTATTTTATAGTATTACCAATTAATAATGAAATAAAATTACCTGAACTAGTGAATCTCCAAACAAAATTATTTTAAACCACTCCAAACTCATGATGGGCTATACTTTCAATTTGAATATAATTTCTAATTAGACCAATATATGTAATATGGAATTTTAATTCCTGTTCTTTGTGTGGAATTTCATCCGAAAGAGAACAAAGAAACGAAATCGAAACTTAAAATGGCCGGCTCCCAGTCCCTTTTTGCCTAGCCTCTACTTATAAGTTCGTTTAGCCCGCCCCTTGATCGCAGAATTTCGCGTCACATAGCTATGCATAGGTAGCGCTTTTTAACGTTTTTATGTAAAAAATTATCACTGTTTTTTTATTTAATTAAATAAAAAATAATCTAATTAAATAAATTCATTCATCTTTTATTTAACTAAATAAAATAACCAAAATTTTAGATATTATTATTTTAAATAATATTTAATTTGCAAACTGTACAGTTGGATGTAACCTTGCCCGTACCTAACAGTTGACAGAAATTGAAGCTGCTGTTGTTTACAGTTTGGTTCTGAAGTTTTGTTCTTTGTATTTAAAGGTATAATGAAAAGCAAAATAATTATACATTTTGCTCGTAAGCAAACTTTGATTGAACGGTTTACCATTTTGAACTGTAACAAGTAGCATTGTGCGCTTCGTACTACTAACTATTCAAAAAGTGCCTAATCTAAATACTCGTTAAAATAAAAACCTAGATATTTTGCCAGTTTGTAAGAAAAGTTTCACTACTACTTGAAGACTTAAAAATCATCGCTAGTTCTGAATAAAGATCGCTGGTTCTGATTGCAAGAAAGTTTAAGTGATACCATATAAGAAATGCAAAGTTGTCCATAAAGTTATTTGCCCACCCATTAATATATCTTTTCTTTGAATAAACAAGCCAACCGCTTCATGAATATTGCATCATTTATTTAAAACAATTGTCAGTTTAATCTATATTCCGAAAAATCTTTTGTGAAATAGTATTTTGACAGTTTTTCAAGCAAATAGAAACTCCTTATTTTCAAACCAGTGATCCATATGTGTTTAAAAGTTGCATATTTATTAACTGAAATAGTTATACCAGTAATACAAGCCTAAAATATAGGCTTCCATCTGAGCTGAATGAATTCGTAATGCATTCAGTGAAAAGTACTACTCCAAAGAAAAATGACATTAAATCTTCCATGGAGACAAAAAAAATGTCTCCCATACAAAATCAAGACGGAAGGGATAACATAATTGGGATAGAATCTCCCAAAAAGCGTGTGATTCCTCATTCAAGTAGTTGGACTAAATCAGTTTTCAAAAATGATTTTATTGATGCAAAATCTGCCTTACTACAACAAAAACAAGCTTCAAAAAACCTTATCAAACGAAAAATGGACAAATTCACAAATGAAAGTGAGAAGAAGAAAATAAAACCTGTAACAAAATCGGATAGTACACCAGAATCAGACAAACCTTTATCAGCCAAAAAAGATGTGAAAAGCAAAGGAGTTCAACCCAAAACATCTGCAAGCTATGTATGCAAGTACTGTTGTCGGCGCTTTCGCTCTATTGAACTGTTACGTGAACACACCACGACTCATGGAAGTAAGCCTTCATATGTGTGCTATCTCTGTGGAATAGAAGCAGGGGCTTTTTCATCCCTTATGGCACACTTTGTGAAACATTCTACACCAAAAAGCCTACTCAAAACTGACAAAACTTCACACGATTTTTCTGATATTTCGCTGACTGCTAAATCCACCATCCGCTGCAGTCACTGCAAAATATCATTTCCCTCAACTGAAAAATTAGCTTTGCATTATTGCTCAGCAATTGGGAAAAAGAGTGAATATAATTGTGCTTATTGTGGGCAAGTTTCAACTTCAGTCGATGATTATCGACTGCATGTATTGAGCCATTCTGTCACCCCATTTATGTGTATGCACTGCAACTTCAAAGGCCCGACTAAAAAGATTCTAGATAGGCATCTTGAGGTTTGTAAGAAAAAGCCTAAAATGCCCAATGATCAAGTTTTGCTGAAGTGTAAAACTTGTTCCAAAGAATATAATAACAAAAAAGAACTGAGTCAGCACAGTAAAGTTTGTAAATCAGAATCTGATTGCAAAGTGATTTTCAAAAGTTGTCCTAAGTGTAATTCTGTGTTTGGTAATAAAGAAGATTTTGATGGTCATGCACTTATTTGTAAAGTAGAGGAGGAAAAAGTGGACGATCAATCTCCGAGCAGCAGTCAATCAGCTATAGCCAGCCCAAAAAGGGATTCATTTTTATGTTCACATTGTGGGGAAATATTCCATGACCAAACCGAGCAGGAAAATCACCAGGTAGTTTGTTTTGAAGATGAATATAATTTAAATGAAAAGACATCAGTTCTGTGTCCAACTTGTGGGGGTATGTTTCATGAATCAACTCTAAAAGAACACCAAAAGGCGTGCCAACCACCAAATGAAAAGCTTATCAAAGAAGCAGACGAAGAAGTGCATGAGAGTGACACAGATTCCCCTTCGAAAAGAAGGAGTGCAAGGCTTGTGTGTAGAAAAAGTAGTATTTCTGAAGATAGTACAAAAAGCAAAGATTCACCCCAAAAGCGAAAACGAAACTTTCAGCATAACGTAGAAATTGGAAAAACCAAAAAAGTCTTTAAAAACAAAAATTTAATGAAAGGTTTTAAAGGTAGGAGGGGTCGTCAGTCTAAAGTTGGAAATGCAAACTTTAAGTGCATTTATTGTGATTTAACATTCTGCAGTAAATCCACTTTACTCAGACATAAACGAATGCATTCTGGAAATCCTTATTTTTCTTGTAAATACTGTGGGAAGTTTTTCTTTCGCAAAGATGTGTATACTCGTCATGAAGTAAATGTGCATAGTAAAAGCAATGCTAATGTGTTTTGCTGCTATTATTGCAAGTTATTCTTTGGAGATCAGTTTAGTTTGAAGGATCATGTTTTTGTGACTCATAAAGAAAATGCATTTTTGCCAGTGAAAACTGAGTTCACTGGGGATGTTCAACAAGATGACATTCTCTCACCTTCCGATATAAAAAAGGAAGCAGGTTCTTGTGATGTTATAAGTAAAGAAAACTTTTCTGTTAAAAATGCTATATCTAAAATTGATATTCCTTCTCCATCCCCACTAAAAAAATGTGGCACTTGTCTGCAGTCTTTTACAAATATAGTTGATATTGAGAAACATATGGAATCTCATAAACCAAAAGAAGATTCTCCCAGTAATTTTGAAAATATTTTGAGTTCTACCCCAGTTGTCAATAACATTATAAGAAATCAAAAGAATAACATGTTTGAAGAAAGTGAACCAAACGATAATGATTCACCCACCTTAGATAATGGAGTTAGTAGTATATCTATTCCATCTACAGCTTCTGCTGCTGATACTTTGAAAAATAAATCAAATGAAATTGATGAAACTCCTGATGGTTCCAATGATAACATTCAAAAAGCTTTGCAGAGCCAACAGAGCAAAGATACTGTAATTCTAGTAAAAGATTATGTGTGCAAACTGTGCTTAGCTAAGTTTGATAGCCAGACCCTTTTAACTGCACATGAAAGCACAGAGCATAAAATTATTGATTGGTATCAGTGTTTTATATGCAGTACTTCAGGCCCAAAGCAGGATATGATCGAGCACATGTTTTCACACATGTATAAAGTAGGTACTATTGTTGTAAGTAGTACTTTAAGTAACCTAGACTCATTTTTGCCATACACGCAAAGTTCAGCGAACAATACTGTAGATATATCGGAGAATACCAATGATGCCATGCTTTTGGATAAAACAGAAGAAATACATCAATGTGATTTGCCACCTCTAATAGACTGTGGATCAAACACTGTGCATGTAGCTATAAAAGATACAGATAGCTCAACAGCAGTAGAAGAACCATCAAAAGAAAAAGATTGCTGCATCCTTGATCAAAATGAAACAGATCAAGGGGAAAATGAAAAAAGTAACACCAAAGAAAACATTGATACCATACCACCTGAGTCTACAAAATCTAAAGATAATTCTCTAAATATTCAAGATAAAACAGACATTAGTGAAATCTTCAACAGTGAAAATATTAATCTAGATTATCTTGTTCCACCTGAGGAACAGTTGCCTACCATGTCGCCCGTGGCTGTTGCCAGTGAAGTCTTAGTAAGTTCTGTAACTGATGAGCTATTAAAAGAAGCAAGTATAATAGGAAAGGTTGCATCTCCATCACCCAAGCTGCTGTTAGTAGCAGATGAAGCCAGTGAAGTCTTAGTAAGTTCTGTAACTGATGAGCTATTAAAAGAAGCAAGTATAATAGGAAAGGTTGCATCTCCATCACCCAAGCTACTGTTAGTAGCAGATGAAGCAGGTGGTAGCGTAAATAATACAGAAAAACATTGTGCAGTAAATGATGACACAACTCCTGAAACAAATTTTTCCCAACTCCGTTATCTTTTAGAAAACTTTAAGAGTAAAGATCCTCTTGATTCAATAGAGGATGTTAGTGAAAAAGCTGATGAGCCCAACTATCAGCTACATATTGTTGAAGATGAGGGAGAATGTCTTGAATATGCCAAAAGCGATGATACATTATCCTGGTTAAATTCTTTAGAAAATAACTCAAAAAAAGATACTGAGATGAATGTATCAAAACATATTAAAACTAATGAAATTGAATCTGCTGTTTCTTTGCCTTTGGGGAATGTAAATCAACCCATTCCATTAAAAAAATCAGTTTTGAAACATGAAGAACAATTTCCTGCGGCATCATCTACTAATTGTAGGAATCCGATTGTACAGCCAGAACTTAATCAAAATGTTAACACTTGTTTAAAATTTGATGTCAATCAGTCCAGGTCAATATTTTCCGAGAACGATTTATTTCAAGCTAGTCAAATGACGAATAAAATTTTAGATTTTTCTGATCTTATTGGTGATAGCATGAATGTGAGTGAAAACATCTTTCAGTGTGATCAAGTGCAGAGTGTGTCTAGTAGCAGCTCTTTCAATCTACTGAACAACAAGCCTACATATACTAGTTCTGCCAAAAGTTTTTATTTTACAGAGCCTATAAACTGTAACAAGTGCAACTTAAGTTTTAAAGATGTTAGTGAAATGTCATCTCACATCTGTTCGAAAAATGTCACTTTTAAAAATTGCATTAACTCTGCTTTTAATTTTGAACCCAAACACCTGTTTCTGCCTGCTACAGGGAGTACAAGTAATCCTGGGATAGCTGACACTGAAATGGCCTCTACAACAGAGAAATATCCACTTTTAGAATCCATGTCTGACATTTTTAGTGCAAGTAATTCAAATTCTATGAGCAACAAAGTACAAAATCTCCAATATGAAAGTGGTCATATGAATAATTCTTTGTCAAAAACAGTGTGTAATAAGTGTTTCAGGACTTTCCATGATGCTAAAGAATGTGAGAATCATTCTTTAAGCTGCTCAAAACTGACTTGGTGCCAGAACAGTAATGCTGAAGCTCTAAAATTTCCCGAAACTCTACACTCGTTGTTATCAAAAAGGGAATTTAAAACTCAACAACAAAATTACCATTCTTCAACAGCAAATGACAATGCCTCATACGATGCAGTTTTAAATCTGTCTAAGAATTCATTTAGTTCTTGATAAATCAGCACTTATTTACCATGTAAAAAGGGCTGAATTAGACCATATACCTCATAAATCCTTTTAGATACAACTTCACATCATGACGTCCATTTTTAATAGAAAATAAATTAAGGCATTTATTATAACATTTATGCAAAATAATTAACAAATGTTTATGATATTATATAGAAATTAGGTAATTAAAAGTAGCATTTTTGAAGGAAGAAAAGTCCTTCGATCACACTTAGCTTCCTGTTTTTTTATTATTTTTTTGTTTGAGTTAAATTTATGAGACGTAGATTAAAATATTTATAAATAATACAAATAACTGTTTTTGTGGGAATAAGTTTAGGTTTTTCATTTGATGCTTTAATTTCCTGAACTGTTTCAGTATAATCAAAAAGACATACAGTTCACATTTGATAATCCAAAGCCTCCTTCGATACACTGTACAAAAGCCTTATTTTATTTATTACTAGAACATCTAATGTAAGTGTAATGTTAAATTAGGACAAAATGCTTCTTTCTTAGTTATGCTCTCAAAGCATATACAGAACCACTTTCGAAAAACAATACGCCATAGTAAAATATAATAATACCAACCAACCCTCCCTTGGAAATTCAAATGGTTTTTTGTAGCTTATACTTAGCAAGTGTGTACTGTTCTTCTTGTACATAAAGATGAACATGTAAAAAAAACATATACTTTGTGAATTAATAATCCTCCTATATGACTATTTAAATATTTAATAATTAAATAAGAATTTAGTGCTTTAAAAAAGTTGTGAAACACATATTCACTTCATATAGCATATTTTCTTACAATAAACCATATTAATGAAACATATATGTATATACTATAATGAAATAATGTGTATGATTTTAATAGTTTGAAAGTTTTTCTTTATAATTTTGAATAAGAATAATTATTTAGTAAAATTATACAAATATTTATCAAAATTCTATGTTCAACTTAAACCAACTAAAAAATTGTATTATCGTAACTTGTCACTTTTTTTTATTGGTCACAGAAAGTCATATTTCAACAAATTTAATGATTGAATAGTAGTCTGTAATTAACAGACAAGTATGAAGAAACATTTATCTCTACTTTATAAGATGAAAAAAAGTCCATTTAAGTACTATATTAATCAGTATTTACTTTACTTTTATTTATTATGTATGTGTACTAAAAATCTGAACAAAATTAGTCTTTGTATTTATTATTTATGTATAGTTTTATTACTTTTGAAATTATTTATTGATACTCTTTATATTAAATGATATTCCTAAAATGGTGCATGTATACTTGCATGCATTAGTAATTATTTTCAAAAAGTAATTACAATGCATGAGTTTATAACATGACTGATTATTTTGTAAAGTTATTTTATGTATAAAATGACATTTGGGAAGTATTTTAAAGTTCATATTGTGCATGACTTTGCTTAAATGTTTTACTTTCATTACTTTATAATTCTTAATTTAACGAATTTAATGTGAAAAAAATATTAATTTGCATGCAAAAGATTGTCATTGATGTCAAAAGACTGATGCTATTAACAACTACCATCATTAAATATATTTTGTATACTTTGTAACTATTAAAATACTTAAAAAGTTATCTTAAGCGATCATGTACCTACCTAGAGTTTCACTGCCATATAAAATGACATATTCTAGTTAGGTAATAAATACAGCTTACCCATCAAGCTTCATTATGTTTGTTTCCTATAGTGTAATTTTTTGTGTGTGTAAACATTTTATAATTTTTAGAATAATATATATATTTCTTGCATATAGTACATCATGTCATGTAAAAATTTTATATTGAACTTGCTGCTGAATGTTGGACAATCTATTATATACTCCATGTAAAAATAAAATGTGTTCATGCAAAAGCAGCTAGTAGTTACATGCTTCAGAGAAGTATTTTTTAAATGAGCTATTTATATATAATAAGTTTAAGAATAATTATGAATATAGGTCAAACTGCTTTGCAAAAATGTTTTTTCTTTTGTTGCTTGAATTCCTATTGTTTTAACTTGTTATGGTATCATTGAACAATTTATTTTATTACTTTATCAATCTCTTTATATTATTTTATGGTAAATTTAAGTTTAATGACTGTTTAAATTTATGTCAGTAATTTTCCTGCAATGACAAGCAAAATATAGCCTAAGTGTAAGAAAGTTTGTTTACTACAAGGAAATAGTTAAAACACTTAAAAAAATACTTTGTAAAAAGACAAATTAAGTGTGTGGTTCCTTGACAAATTTTTAAAAATTATCTGTCTAATGTGTATATAGAATAACATTATCTCGTACTTCAATTTAATTCAAAATCAAATTTCTTAAATATAATTCAATAACCATTTAAATGGAAAAACGAAAAAAATACTTAATGTTCCAAAAAGTTAGTATTTATTCACAGATTTGATATATTGCCTTCATATACAAATACAGTAACATAATCTCGAGTTTCTTATTAATATAAACTTATAGATAATCATATAAGAATCAAAAGAAGTTCAATAATATGTACTATAAATATATCTTCCATACAAAGAAAAGATGCTAAATATTCCAACTTGCTTTATAACAAGTTCTATGTTCTCAATTTGTGATTTTTATATACATAAATCATTTTCACATATCACAGTTACATGTTTTTGCTGAAATTCTACATGTACAAAACCTTATACTACTTGTTATGGGAAAAAATATTTTTGATATGTATGAGAGTAAACTTCATTAATGTACTCAATAAAAATATAACATGATAGGGGGAAAAAATCAATAAATATTCCCTCTTAAGTCATCACCTTTTTAATGGAGGTAAGCCATTTGAGGCACAAGTAATAAACCATTTTGCAGTACATTTTAACTTTAAAGACTATCTTAATAATGTGGCCATAAAAGTATCTACTGGTAACCGGCCTTAGAACAGGTATCAAACATGAAAATAACAAGCTTCAGTCTTAAAAACATCAAATAAATGTGTATAACAGTTGTCAAAAGATCCTTAATATCGAAAAATTATATGTCACTTAAAACCATTTAGTTAACACTACTATAATATAATTTATTTGAAAGCCGATTATCATAAAGATTCGCACGCCAAAAAGACACTATATGATGCTGAATGTTGGACTTGTTGGTCGTTTGTATGCCCAAGGTAAAGGAGACTTGAATATTTCATAAACTGATTAGAACTGGAATACTCATGTGAAAAGAAAGACAAATAACGGTCGGAGGGTCAATCGGGTCTGTGTGTGTGTAGTTGAAGTTTGAGAAGAATGTAAATTTTCAATGTAACTAAAAGTAAAAAAAAAATACAATTTTCTAATAACCTAAATAAATTTAATTGAATTTCAACTGCAAATTTAAAATCGGAAAGCTTGGAATATTTTATTAGGTATTCATTCATCATTGAAAAGCACCTACAAATTGGATTGAAGCAAAAACATTTTATCCAGAAATATGTCTATTAAAGATACATTTTAGATTTGGGATTATGTAACTGAATAATCTCAAAATGACTGACAATATTATTTTTTTTGATAAAAAAGCACAAGCTGAAGATAATTTTTTAATGCAAAGGTAATAAATGCAATATACAGTCGAACCCCGCTAAAGTGAACCCTCGCTTATAATGAACCTTTTTAGTGGTCCCTTCCGAACTCCTATTTAACTAATGTTATTTTATATGGATATAGTGAACTGCTTAGAAAAGGATAATTCACTCGTAGTGAACCTAAATTTCCTATCCTTAATATTTTTTTCAGTTCTCCATATTTTAAGTTATACTATTAGTGGCAGGGAGATTGCAATCTTTAACAATGTGTCGATTTCAACCTGTCCTTCGGATCTTATTGTACTCAAACTGGACCTGTTTCAAAGTAAACATACCCCTTTCTTCCTCTGGGTTCCAGGAACCATCCTTTTCTTTCCAACCCATTATTCATATCCCCCACCACACTCATAGACTTCTTCTGGGTTCTTGGAAGGCGTGTCAAACTGCAGTATTCATTTGTGTTGCAAGCACACACACACCCTCTGGAGTTAAATTAAGCCATTCACCTCCCCAGCTATCTATTCTTTATTTTCAACCACCCCTTGAAAACTGGGCATAAGTGGAACTGTCTAATTGTCCATTTAACCTGTAATTCTCTGTTAGTCTCATTTCTTTATGAAAGATGTTAGACACATTTTGAATAGAAGGAGACCGTCCGAAAATCGATGGCTTATGTAAAGAGAAAAGCCTAAAAATGCCAATTTCTTTTCTACAATGCAGACGTGTTTCATGAAAATTTAAATATTAGTTACTATTTAACCGAATGTATTTGCATTCTTTTTGAATAATTATTTTGGAAAAATTAAAAAAAAATATATATTTTAAATTTATTAAATAATTAACTTTTAATTCAATTGATTCAAGATATGTAAAACCATTATTATTCTTGTAAAAGCATTATATCGTATAAAACTTTATTCCAGAAAAATTGGATATAGTGAACCAATTGTTGGTTCCGTAGAGGGTTCACTATAGCGGGGTTCGACTGTATATTTATTAGTATTATATTCTACATTAAAAAAAGTCACAATTTGCAAAGGTCCTTGGAATTATATCGCATAACTCGTTAATTTAACAACTACAATTTAATAAATTCTTATATTACTGTGTTAAAATGTACTTATTAAATATATAAAAACATTTAGAGATCAGCTAATTAAAATAAGAAAATTCATAAAAACATTTGTGCATACCATTTAAGATTTTGAGTTTTATGAACAGAAAAAACTGAAATATCTCAGTTTTTTCATTTAATTAAGCAAATCACATGCTAAAAATAACTCCATTCATTAAACCTAATTTATTAAGAAACTAATTAAAAATCATCCGTAAATGTACTTGAATCCCTAAAAAAGTCTAAGTACCAATCAGCCGTCTCTGGTCCAGCCCATAGAACATTCATCAACTGGTATTCAAAATAGCCCAGAACAACTCCTATACAGACATCCCCTACGTAATGCCTGCCAAGCAGAACTCTAGAGGCACAAGTACATGTGCACCAAGTAAACAGGACTAGATGCAACAGGCCCCAGCCAGGGGAGGATGCCACCAGGAGTAAGGTCAGAAGAACAGCCCTGGATGTGTGGCCTGAAGGACAGGACATTTTGTCGATGGAAAAAGTCATGAACATGTCGTCTGCCTCGTTGTTTGAGGGCCTCCTTCGGTGGAAGGCAGCCTTCAGGATGCCCACAAACAGGATATCAAGAAACAGAGCTGAAAGAAAATTATGAGTGAGTTTGGTTTGATGAAAGTTTCCTCAGAGCTATACAGGCTGTTGGTGATTGACCTTGTAATTTTGAACCATGATAAGAGGCTAATACTGTGATAGGCAGGTAAACTGCAGTATTTAAAACATATATATATTTCAATTTTTGGCACCTATTCAACTTATGTTTCTTAAGATTTTTGCTATAAATTCTGCATTTTGTGGCAATGGATGTAAGCAAAAAACACACAAGATTTGGCAGGCGAAATGCGTTGTTAAGTAGAAACTGCAAGTCCACAAGCTTTTGACAAGCCAAGTCTAGACTAAGCCAACATGAAGGTTTATGAATGATTGCTTAAACATTAGCTATTTTAATAAAAAGAATGAGTATTTTAATACATTACATTTTAATGTTATTAAATTTGTTTAAAATGAAAAATCTACACGATAGCCATGAGAGTTGCAATGTGCCTTTTGAGCCCATTGCAGCTCTCGTGACCAAGGGTAGGGGTCTGGGGTGTAAAGTATATATCCCAGTTAGAGTGGTTCCCTTCAAGCAGAACCCCCTCTATTGTTTAGTTCCCAAGCATGTTTGGACTTAATTTTATCTACCTACTGAAGGGAAGAAAGACTGAATACAGTGAACCTTCCCTAATCAGAAAAAGGAAACCCAGTCCTATGGTATAGCAATGCGAAAACCTACCAATAAGCTCCAAGGATACCAATAAGCTTACAGGAACCTTATCAGAAAGCTGAATGTAACATGACCAGCTATTTCTGTAAAGAGTACATTTTTAAGTTTAAACTTCTGACTGGATATTTTATCTATAGAATGATAAGCATCGAAGACAGTAATTTGATCTCATGTCTTCAGGGAACACTAGACCTGAAGGCCTATGTTTTCTTAACTAGGTTGACAAATACACTTCATACTAAGTTAAGTGTGCAACAAGTTTGACTAGGATTATAAATATGTTATATATGAAGTTTGAACAATTGCCTATTTAAATAGGTTCCATTTCATTGGCTAGAGATATGTGCTACTAAAGGGAAAAGCTAGCCTAATAATTTCTAGTACTTACCTAATATTAAATTGAAAAAGAATGCTTCTCTTTGAAGCGTGTTTGCAAACCAAAGGCCAACAATACTACCGCAAATCCAAAATACCCCATGGCAAGAGTATTCCAATGCTTTCATATGAGGTCTGTAATTACCCAAAGGTGCCGTTTTTGAAGCAGACAAGCTTAATGAAAGACTTAAACTCTTATCTAGGTTAAGGAGCTCATCCAGGAAGGTAACTTCAGCCTTAGACATGTTGTCTTCCTTTATCTAAAACAAATTTATGTTTTAGCAATTACAATTAGATAGTAATACTGATAGATACAAAAATTAAATGACTTATGTTTGAATACAGTTTAAATTTAATTATGAAACAATTTGTTAATTATGACAGCTTATAAACCTTATTAAACTACAAGTTAAATTTCCATAAATGCACTCGGGACAGTTTCAGGAAAATTCATTATGATCTAAGGTACCGATAATGGCCGGTCTGTTCATTGGCGAGCTTGAAAATGTATCATAGGGTTGCTATACCTATTGAGTTGTATGAAATATGAAAAAGTGGACTTTTCTACATTTGGGCATTTTTGTTGCTTGGCAATGTAAAGCCAAATCGAGACCGGCCATTATATCATAGCTGCTCCCTAGGTATAAAAACTACAATGGACAATACTATTATATTTTCATTTTTTGATTGAAAAGTAAATAGGGGTGGAGCAACAAATTGTGTAAACATTTTGATTACTGGATGCATAGTTTATGTTTTTATTTGGTTAAAAGAAAGTAAAATCGCAGCCGAAATCGGGTACGTTCCGCAGGTGGACTTGGACTGGAGCTTACCAGCTAGCGACTTTGACCAAGAGCGGCCTAGTTTCTTTCCGATATAAGGGGATATTTTACATATTTTCGCAAAAAATAATTCATTTTCTATTTTATTTAGATGGGGAGGGGTAGTTTGTGTATTTCTTATTAATAATGGCAAATTGCTACTGTTATCTGTTTGGGTGTCCCTTATTTTGTAACACTTTCAAGCAAATGGTATTTTTTCACATTTCAGAGGATGTGTGCAGTCGTAAAAGACGGATTTCCAACCGCATGGGACGCTGATCCTAGAACGAGTTTTAAAGGTTTTGCTGAAACTTAATATTCGTTACGAACTTCACATTTACAGGGTAACCTGTGGCAAAAAAGGTCAGAGCAAAATTGCGCAGTTTAATTTTTTTTTTTTTAACAGCATTACGAAAACTGAAATGAGAACTGGTTTCAAATTTGTTAATAATGTTTACACAGTTCGACGTTCAAAATAATTTTCAGAAAATGGGTCAAGTATGTTTTTAAATTTTTTTGTTGTAAATTTTAAAGTACGAACTAAAAATGTAAAGCTTTACACCAAGAACCGATCAAAACGCAGCAAGTATCTACAATTGACGACGTTTTCAGTTACTTATTATATTTCTAATAGTAGAACAACTAATTTAAAAGAGTTATGAAATTACGATATTAGTTAAATTTAATCACAAAAATCTGTGTTTATAATATAATATAAACATTATTTATTATGAATGACTATGAATTAGAAAATCTTATTAAAGCACAAAATATATTAAAACTTTATCAATAATACAAATTACGAAAGATTAAAACAAGGAAAATAAACATGATAAAGCATTTAGAATTTTCCACGTTTTTCCTTTAATTTGATTTTTACAGTGAACAAATTTTTTTCTTAAAAACCATCAAATCCCTTGGGTGTCACCTTTCTACGGGTCAATTGAAAGTTCTAAGTTCTTCGTTGAATACGTTAATTTTTTTCTTTAAAAAAATATCAGTTCTATGCCATTTTGTAAATGGATTTATAAAAACTTTTATGAAAATTTAAATAATTCATGAAAACTTTAAAAAATGCAAGGTAAAAGGATTTAACAGGGATACTTTAAAACATGATTTCTTCGGTAATCAAAAAACAAAAACTGTAGAAACAAAAACATTTAGCTTTTGCACGACAACAGTTCGTTTTTGCAATCGTGGATATTTCAATATTTGATTTCTAAGTAATACGTTTTCCCTGAATGTCATTATTTTAAATTCTTTAAATAAAACTTTCGCTTTAACCGTTACTCGAATTTGTACTGTTGCTAACGGCACATAAAACTTCGTACTTTGTTTTACTGTACTAATATTTTAATTTTCGCATACCTGAAGACCAGTTTCTCAAAAAAATATTTCTAAATAAAAAACTATTTATTGTAGTTATTATCGTGAAAAGAAAGTAAGGTTTTTTAAAATGTTCCAAAATTTAGACTAAAAAATAAAACTACTTGTAACACATTTGTTATTATCTCTGAAAAATGGTTAGTTAGGTCAAACCTTAATATACAAAACACTAAATTACAAGTTATAATTATGCTTCTAAGAATGTTTTGGGTACTCATATCCCTGTAAAATAAATATATTTTTAAGAAAATATAACTATGATTAAATGAATATTAAAGAAAATAAACAAGAATAGAAAATTAACGCAAAAGATAAGAAAGTTATAAAGCAGTGAACCGTAAAAAAGCATAGGAGAATCGAAAATCGCAATGACTGAAATAGTAAACAAACGCTACATAGTGTACATATACGTCACAATCGCTCAGCCAATAGCAGAACGATTCAAACAAGAACTAAAAATTGACGATTTTTAACATTAAATATTTAATAACACAATTTTTTGTGTACATTTTAACCTAGATATTTGAAATCAGCGTTGTTTATTTTATCGAAAAAATGTATTTTTAGTAGTTTTTAAAAAATATGGGAATTGTCCATTGGAACAGATAGCGTATTATGGCCGGAATGCTACTTGGCGACTTTGGGTTTCGTGAAAAAGTAAACTCAGGGTTGCTGTAGCAACAAGATTGATGTAAACATCTATTGAGTTGAACTGGAATGTTCACTAATTTAAGTACGTTTTCGCTACTTGGCTTCAAAAGGAAAGTCACCAAATCGCAGCCAGACCGGGCTGCGGTTCCGCAGAGTGGCCGTTGGCAAACCTACAGCAGCTTTCTACCACGCTTGGCGACTTTTTTCGAGTTCCGCAGAGCGGCCGTTGTTTTTTCCCTTTCCGGATATAAGAGAGGGAGAATCATGTTCGCCTATTTTCCCTAAGAGGCGAAAAGAATGAAGATTTTTCCTTTTCTTAATTGTTGAATGTTGTCGAGTGGGGATGGGGAGGGGTAGATTAGGTCGGAGGGTAGATACTGTGTATTATGTAATACATAAGGTAAAAATTTGGATACGTTGTGTCTCTGTGGTTGGGGTGTCTTCCTTTATTTTTTGTAATCACTTTTATAGCAAACTGCGTTTTTTTACACATTTCGGAGGGTGTGGTGCTGATTGTAAAAAACGGATTTTCCAACCTTTGTCATGGGGTAGGCTGTCGTAGAACTTTTTGGGTTTTAAAGGTATTGCTGAAAAACAAAAAACGTTACGAACTTCACATTTGGTACAGGAGTTCCCAGTACCTGTCGGACGTAGAAATAAGGTTTCGAGAAAATTGCGCAGGTTGTAACTTTTTTTTTTTGGTTTTAACAGCATTGCTGAAAAACGAAAAGAGATACGGCCTTTAAATTTGGTACACTATTGCCTGTTCCAGTTGGACGTCAAAATAAGGTTTTCGAGAAAATTGCGCATGCGCAATTGGTAGATGTTTTTTAGAATTTTTTTGGTTGTAAAGTTTTAAAGGTACGAACTGAAAACAGATAAAGCTTTCAACCCAAGACCGGTCATAATACGCTAGCAGTATCCTACAATTTTGATATTCGTTTCAGTTATTATAGTATTTCTAATAGAGAACAAACTAAATCAAATATGATTATGAATAGTTTACGATGATTTCTTAGTTAAAAATTTAATCACAGAAACAAATCTGGTCAGGCTAGTATAATATATATATATATATATATATATATATATATATATATATATATATATATATATATATATATATATATATATATATATATATATATATATATATATATATATATATCAACTCTAAGTACATGATTAATTACAAATTAAGAACGTAGTATTATAAACTAAAGGATACCAACTAAATCATGCACTAAAGTGCAGTTGAATGAAGAAATTTTCCTACGTTTTTTCCTTTAATTTTGTTTACTAAACAGTGGAAACAAGTTTTTTTTAAATGATACATACGTAAATCTTGGGTGATTCACCTCCTTCTCACCGGTCAAAAATTCAAGATTTTTATTAGTTTTAGTTTTCTTCCTTGATTTCGTTTCACTTTCATTCCTCCTCTTGTCAAAATAAATATCACGTGTCAAAAAATATTCGTCACACAGTTTGTGTGATTCATTATGCTCTATTTCCAACGTATAAAAGCTTTTGATGAATGTAACTCAAAACTAAGGTCAGAAATACTCCTTAATATAAATCCAAGGATATAAAAGGAGTTAAAAACAAGTATATTCTAAAACACTTATTTCTACGGTAACTCAAGCCCATAAATTCAACTGATTAACTAGTCAGAAATGCAATTAAACAAATATGATAAAGCTTTTGGCAACGACAACATCGTTTCGTTTTCTCTTGCATCGTGGATATTTCAATATTTTGATTTTTAGAGTAAATATTTTCTTTGATATTGTCATTTTATTTTAATATTTCTTTTAATAAAAATTTTAACGTTTTAACCTGTTACTTCGAATTTAGTTACATGTTAAGCTAAAGGTACAACATATAACTGTTGTACATTTTGACATACTTTACTGATTACTGAAATTATTGTTAATTTTTCGCATACCCTGAAGATTCCGATTTTCATTCAACAAAACAATATTATTTGCAAATTATAAAATAATCTATCTTATTTATCGTTATTATCGTGAAAAATAAGCTAAATGGGTATTTTTTAAAGTTATAATTATCCAAAGTTAGAAGCTAACAAACTTCAGAGACGTTATCTTTTAACGACATTCTTTAGAATAAATATACTAAATCAAAGTGGTGTTTCAACATGTCAAACTTCTTTAATTTGATTACTTGGTAATAAATAAAAACATGTTATAATTAAATGCTTCCTGTGCATATTTTTAGGTTGTCTTCATTTCTAGTGTGAAAATAAATCCATAGTTATGTAAGTGAAATATTTGATTCAACATTTTTTTTAACAGTTTAATATATTTAGGAACAGTATTTGGTATTTATGTATATAAATTTATATGCATTTTCATACTGCCATTTTAACATATGTTAGATTGTGACACTCCTTGGGAATGACTTAGGTAAATGAGGAAAATACACAAAAGTCAAGTGTCAATTGTAGTTTATTAAAATTAAATATCATATCTTGTTACGGAATATGGCATGTTCACACTGTTCAAAAAAATAAACAATTAATAATTAAACAATTGAAGTCCAAACAATAGATAAACAAAAAGTCTTAATATTACAAAAACGTATAGATCCACAACAGAAACTTATGACACTTAGCTGTTGAATGGGCGGAGACGGACGAACGTGGCTGTCAGACCGAGTTTCAGACAACGGGGACCATCGAGTTATTTAAGCAAAAGCTAAAACTTATTTTCACTACATGAGTTTTAAACTTGCATAAAAATTAAAATATATATATATGCATGCATTGTTGGTTGGTAGACATATATATTCAGGTTTGTGTGCTTGGTCAGAACCCGCTTATAAACCTTCGACACGTAAGATAGACACAACACACACACAAATAGCAACAGACTAGCTCTCAATAGAGGGCAGCACTACTGCTTGTAAGTGGATCCATCTAATTTTTAGATACAGGCCAACTAGAGGATCCCCAGAATTGACTTGTCACCCCCAGAGGTATTGGAACATGCATTGTTACATTTTTTTATGCATTGAACAACATTATATGTATACAAAACTTGATAGTCCCTGCACATGTTTTGCGAAAGAGTTCTCTCCTACTTAGCTATTTTGAAAAATTCTATTTTTAAACTGAAATGAGGCCACCAATGGTTTTAATCTTCGAATTTAAAATGCACCCAATGTTAAAAAAATTTCTATGAACCTAAATTGAAATATCCTTCACCTCAATATCTCACGAAAGTTTACTAACAAAAAATTAATGAAATTCAATCAATTTTAATATTGTTATATACATTATATTTTTTAAGGTAATGTTTAGTTTTGTGTTTATTTTTAGGTCCAAGGTCACTTTTAAGATAACTCTTACTTCAGATCCTAAGCTACCTTTTAAGGTGTAAGTATTATCAGTATGAAAATTTTAGGGTAAATATAAATTTTTCAGCCTGGTTTTGCTTAAAAATTTATATAAATACATATTTTTCAGACTCAGTGTACCTGAAAATACGCCATTTACAGCTGTACTGAAATTTGCTGCTGAAGAGGTGAGTTAATTTTATTTCTTAGGAGTCAAGTTTGTAAAATTATTGCATATATATGTTTTTACTATTTTAACCCTTTGCACTCCAGCCTAATAAGCAATAATAGGAACCAGTAACTCCAGAGCTATATTGAGATAAACAAACGTGTCGCAAATGTGGTGACAACCTATTTATTCCTAACATACGAAATGTCGCAAGTGTGGCGACAACAGAGTGCATAGGGTTAAGTAATATTTAATAAAAAAAAGCTAATGAATTACTCTGAAAATACAAAATTCTTTGTATATGTGTCGTATTAATGGTTATTATTGGTCTTCTATCTATAATAATAAAAGAAAGAGTCTGTGTGTCTGTTTGTGTTCGGATCGTAAAAGACCTACTTATACTGCCCTCAAAAATTCGAAATTTTTAAGATAGATTCCCTTTAATACCAACGTGTGCACCTCAGGCTTAGTTTTTTCATATTTGTTCCATTTTTAGAGAAAATTCGAATTTTCTGAAAAAAATACACCACTTTCGCTCAAATCCAATAATTTTTTCTCTTTCCTGATGCCATCGGCTGAAAAAATTAAATAAAACTTTTAACGAAAACATTTAAAATTCAAAATTTTTATTTTATTCTTTTGCCATTACTTTCAGAAACTAAATTCATTATTTGAAAAATAATTGACATGTTTCAAGTGACGTAATTCCTCCAGTCTTCATTCCTGGATTTTATTGTGGGTTTATTTGATGATTTTTTCATTGATTTTTCTGTTGACTGCATGTATGCATATTTAAGCAATAAATGTATAGTTAAGCTATTACTGAACTATGATGGTTAATAAAGGCCATCACACTAGAGCTATTAGTGTTTTATGTCTTTATTTTTTCGCCAAAGACATTGCCAAACTCGCCAAATTATTAACTAAAATTCGTTAAATAGGCGATTTCTTTTATAAATAATTTGGAAGCTGGTCGGTTGTTCGAAGGTCATTGTGTTAGAGCTGTATAATGGGTGTGGGTAGCTATATCTATTTTCTCGCCAAATTATTTCCCAAAACGCGCCAAATGAGCTAAAAGGTTTTATGTATTTATGAGGGAATTGTGATGACATTTATGAGTGCATTTTATAGCGTATTTTTCATTTTGGAATTTTAAGGTAATGAAACGGGATTTTATAATTTATAACAAGTGGAAACAATAATAAGTTTATGATCCTATAACAGGGTATATGGTACACATATTTGGAATCTATTTGATATTTTTTTATTCCGTGCGAAGAACGGGTATAAATTTGCTAGCTTATTATAAAATGCATATATTTTTTCAGTTCAAAGTTACACCTGAAGTTAGTGCTATTATTACAGATAGTGGTATTGGTATCAATCCATCTCAGACAGCAGGTATTTTTAGTTATCCATAAATTTAGTAATATTTATTAGTTTACCATTTTATTAACTGCATAACTAGTACTACAAAATACATGTCATTGTACTGTTGGAAATTGATTTAAAATATGAATACAATTTAGTTTCTATTAATTAGCTTGAGTTCCATGTTAAAGTTTTCGATGAATTCTTTTCTTGAGTTGTATAAATCTTTATTCTTTTGTTGTGGTTATAGTTTCCTCTTTAATTAAGAATTTTATAATTGTGTATACGTTTTATTGTAAATGAACTTTAAAGGCAGAATAGGAATAATTCAATAAGTGTTCATATTTTCAACGTTTATTATAAAATACTTGATTGTAAAAGTTAATGAAATAGGGCCGATGAATTTCAAATATCAAAATTATTTTTTATTGAAAAAGTTAAATAATTAGTTTGAAATTTAGTAAACTAGAAGTTAAAAGATAAACCATTCGTTCAACCTATATAATGAAATTTCTAACAAAGGACATTATATGAGTCATTTTGAGCATATTTTTGTTCAATTCTTGAAAGTGGATCTTCTATCTATTATTTTACTGTAATATTATTTTGAGTCAATATATTTTTATTTAGTGAATGTATAAATTTTTTAGGTGATGTGTTTTTAAAGTATGGTTCGGAGCTAAGATTAATACCAAGAGACAGAGTTGGACACTAACATTCCCCTACTTTTTGTATATAAATTATAAAATGTGTGCATGAATAAACTTTTTACAAAATGTTTTTATTTTGTTTTCTGTTAAAAGCAATTTTAAAGCTAAATATATAATTTGATTGTTAGGAAATTTACAATTCAGATTGCATTGAAACATAATAGGGTATTTGACTAAATCGGGAAACTGCCCAAAAAAGTTATATAAACATAGTATAGGAACTAGAAAACGCATATTCATTGATTTTTCTTCAAAAAATTACTCGGATATTATTTAAATCAAGTTTTAAAATCGCGATATTTCAAAGCTTGGTCACGTGACTACAAACGCTACTCTGATTGGTCTGACGTCACCTGGCATTAAACCGTCCCACACGCTATTCAAATTTAGTCATCCTTAACTTTTTAGCGCTCTTTAAGTCCAAACTGCATAGTTTTTTTTAGATTAGTCTTTTTTTCTTTGAGAATTTAGTGCTTATAAATATTTAAATAAAATAAAATTAAAGGATTCACAAAAACGGCCAGCTCAAATTTGCCGAGAATCGATGCCTATGATGGCAAGACCCTTGGTTTTTTTTTAAAATCTTCTTCGGATTTCTCTTTCTGTTCTGATGAGTTCCGAAATATTGAAACTTCAATTCTTATAAGGAAGCTATTAATATTTTTAATGAAAACGTCCTAAAAGTGTAAATAGTAATCCAGTTAACTAGGGAAAGTGTTATATTTAATGT
This sequence comes from Oedothorax gibbosus, assembly GCA_019343175.1. NCBI lineage: Eukaryota > Metazoa > Arthropoda > Arachnida > Araneae > Linyphiidae > Oedothorax > Oedothorax gibbosus. The sequence continues at coordinate 37,265,697 of CM033272.1, forward strand.
TAACTAGTTTCATATCTTTTTCTTTGCCTATAGATGGCGCCCCAAAATTATTTTTTTCTTGTACTAATCTAGAAAATAAGAAATAAGTTAAGCACTTCTGTTTACAAAAAGTTGTTCATGCGTTCTAGTAAAAAGAAAAAACATTATAAAAAATCTATTAAAAGCTACATCAGTTTTCCCCTAATTTTGGTTTCGCTAGACTTCAAGTATATTTTTTTCATACCTGCATTTAAATATCTAGTACAACTTTTCATTAAACTCAATACTTGAATAAATTATCTTGTACAAAATTATTAATTAAATTAAACAGCTTAAGTTGTTTGTGAATGATCTTATTTTCGATGTTTTCAAGCGTTAGTCCAGTAAATTCAAACTTTACGCTCAAATACAGGGCCTTAGTAAACGAAATCACCAAATGTTTACATTGCGGAACGGCACAGTATAGCGATAGTTAATCATTAGAAGAAGCCGAAATATTCTACGTCTCCGTACTTGATCAAGGTGTGTAGCCCAAATTTAATGTAACAATTACGTACCCATTTCACCAAAAAATAAGCACTTATAAAGTAACAAATCCACAAATGAATGACATATTGAAAATCCCTGACATTTTAAATTATTAATTATAACAAAAATTGCATATGCGTGTATAAAATAATCATGTCTAAATTGGTTTTATTCAATTTTAAGGCTAGACATTTTGGCAGATAGGGCGGTTGTTTAAAAAAATTTACATGAAAAAACTTCATATCACATGAGAAATTCATATGAAGTAACCTAATTTTCTATTCAAAAAAACGATTTAACTGCGGCCCTCTAATATTTTTATGTACGTTTATTTAGGATGTGTGTTAGTTCAGATTGAGTTTTTTTATATATATTTCTTATTTTATAAGCCATTAATTTTTGGTTTACAAGAAAACGCTCTGGTGCCATTTTATCTTAAAAAGTCAACCTAAATCTTATGTTAACAAAAAAAACCCCATTTAATCACCTCTACTCACTCTGTCAATAATAAATCAAAGGAAATTGGAGTATCAAATACAACAACAACAACAGTGATCACTACGGATTCTCCCGCATGTCGAAACCGTTTGCTGCCAGGTGACGTCACATCCTTCAAATTCTGCCGGGGATCGTTTTGGAGGCGTGGCTTATAGTTAAATTTTAATTGCGTTTTTCTCCGTTTCTAGGCGGTATTTGGAAAAAAGAAAAAATACGGGTCTAATATTTTTTGCCTAGCAATATTTTAAGCCAATACATTTTTTTAGTCAAATACCCTATTGGAGGACACGGAATACAAGTGAACCAAGTCTATAAGTCTAGCGGATATTATTTGAACTAAGATTTTTTTTGTTCATTATTGCCCTGAAATTCTACATAGATAGAGCATGCGATTGTGCTGCTAACTTGAAAGAAGGGGACTCTATATTCTGAACCCTCCAATTGCATATCTGTCAGATTTCTCCTCAGTGGCTAGTTAAATCTAAATCAATAAATAACTCTAGGACAAATGGTCTGATCTTTACATGTAGATGAATGTCTGAACTCTGAAGTTTCTAGGGTCACAGAAATTATAAGTGTAAACATAAATTTTACATTGATATTTCCATTCAAAAACTCAAACAATATTTTTCACATTTTTAATGAAATCAGTAATTAATTTTGTTTCTTTACGAATAAGTAGTTGCCTTTTTATGTAGATTTTGATTTTCGTTAATCCTGGTAAAATTTGAAAATATTGTTTTGCAATTATAAAATAATTAGTAATTTTTAAATGCATGAATTATAAATAACTGACCAAAATCTACCAATCACCCAATATATGCTTCCTTTAAATTGTAAGAAAATCTTTAGATAGTTTGTCTGAAATATTTTCATTAAGATAAGACTTTCAAAACTATTTAAACCCAGATGCAAATTAAGGTATTCATATTACTCAAAGGAGTATACATTAAAATATTTATAAAAGCTTCTATTATTGGTGACCTATGGCAGATCTGTATGACTAGGTGAAATTAAGAAAACCAACTTATAATTACATTTTTTAATACAAGTTATATAAACAAATCATACAAAATTTTCCATATTTTTTTGCCGAGATGTAATGCCAGAAGATAATCTAAAAAAAAAAAAAGATTACTTATAAATTATTCATAGAATATTTACGGTAATTTTTTTTAGTTTGGTTATTATTTTTAAATTATTATAGTTTTTGAACAAAAATTGTAAAAATTAACAAACTTCACCATAGGCTGTTTTACAGTGTATTACTTTTTCTTAAGGTTTGATTAAAAATATAGTAAATATTTTTTTAATATATAGTGAAATTGTGCTATTCTAAACTTGTTTAAATAATACCCAGTTTAACATGTTATATCTATTGAAGACTTGTTCTGAGTGAATACATATTTAAATAAAGTTTTTTAATATATTTATGATAGGTGAAATATTTGTGGTTTCTTTGAGTTAAATTTTTATCCTTTTCCATAGCTTCAGATAGATGGTTACACTTATATTTTGTAAAATCTACGAATTTTTTTTTATATACCATGAGTTGTTTGCTTTATTTTCTTCTGTACTTGAATAGTCATTCATCATTTCTGATAAGAACTAGAAAATAATTTCATAAGTAAAAAAAACAACAACATTCAAATTATACTGATTAACAATGAATTAAAAAAAATAATGTGTTTTACCAAAATAAAAGATGGCATATCAGTAATTGAGTCCAGCTCTGTGATACTTCTTTCATCAAATGCCTGCATAACATATTTAAGCTCATTGGTCATGTACAAGATATCCAAAGATGTAACACATGGACATCTAAATTAAAATAAACATTCATTATGTACTGACATTTTTTAATGTTAATAATATATTTTTGTCCATTAAATTAAACATTTTTCAAAGTTGACAATTTTTTTTTAGACAGTGTTTAGTTTAAAAAAACAGTAACTGAAAGTACAATGAGCGCAACTAAGAATTATTATTTACTAGTATACTAGTAAAAAGATAGGATACTTTGAGTGCATATCAATTTCAATTCATTTTTTTTATCTGTCAATAACAATATTTTATCTAAGTTTCTACAGTATTACATCTTTTACATGTTTGTGTGAAAAAATTTCAAGGTGTTTGTATAAGACTATTTTTTTTATTTATAAAGAAGTTGCAATGCAACAATATAAATACAATTCTGCAAGGCTTTAATTTTGGCAAGCCTGTCATAATCACAAAAATTTAAGGCGTAAAAAATATTTTCCCCAACTCAAATAATGATGAAAAAAACAAAAAAATTCGCTACCAGTTTGTTTGAAGCATTGTGGTTATTTACAAGCAGTTATTCTTTTTACGTAATTATGTTGAAAATAAAGATAAGAAAAAATAAGATTATTTACTAAAATTGGTAATATTTTCAATAAAATAAAAGTCCCAATAACAATTAATTAAGCCTTGTGTGTGAAGGTTACACTGAAAATTTGTTTAAAGTAAATAACTACATTAAATACCTCTAACATGTACTTAAAATTCTGTCGTTTTTTTTATTACACATACATATTATTTAATTTTTTTTTCATGAAATCATTGATGAACATTAAAAAAAATACTTTTGCTGCTTTCTGACAATTTGAATTTTTAAAAAAAATGTCTTCAATTATTGTTCCCTTAAGTAAACATTATAAATGTTTTGTTATGTTATATTATCATTAAAATAATAATATTTTAAAATTGAGTAATAATAATTTTCAATGAGGTTAACCTGAACAATTTCCCTCAAGTTTAAGTTAACAAGGTTCTACTGTATTATTCGTAGGCAATATTTATTATTATGTATTACCTCATAACAGCTTTGTAAAGTTTAGATAGTAAAACAGGTATTTGAGTTGATCCTAAAGAACAAAATAAAGGAATTAACTAAGAGTAAATATTAAAAATAAAATGGCTATTATCAAATGTATTATCAAATGGCTAAAACCAAAATAAAATACTATGGAATACCATGATGAATAATTGTTTATAAAAAAATTAAACATTTATAATCAATGTCAAAAAGACTACTTTAGAATTATTTTTATTGCTCTTATAACTAACTTCGAATGGGGTAACTTTGGATCAAGCATAAAACCTTAGTACTAACTATTCTTGAATATTTTTTTACTCGCAGAGTTGTCACTAATTGAAAAGGCAAGTACACTTTTAAAAAGCGTATTAAATAAGAAGTTAGCTTTAAAAGCTTAGGCCAAAGTAACTCCTTTTCATGGTACATTAAAACTTTACTTGCAGAGTATGATAATTGATAATATGAGTTTTCTATAACAAACCAATGGAAATTTATACCTTATCATAATAAATATTAATACACCAACAGACAATTAAAAAAAATAGCCAATGTTTTACAATTATCAACTGAATTATTCAATCATGATTAAAGTATTACTTATTTGCAGTATGTTATTAATGACACATTTCCAAGCAGCTACAAACGCTTCACTGTGCCACAAATGCTTCAGATATCCTTGAGCAGACTGCAAAATATCTTGTATGGCATAATCCTTAAAAAGAAACATTATAAACCCAAAACATAGAATAACTAACAATAGCAGTTAAATATTTTACGATAAAATTTATTTACCACAGGCTTCATTGTCATTGTTCTTAAGATAACTTCCCATATAGATGTCTCCCAAATATTAAATTCAAAGCATAAACGGATGCAAAAAGTAACAACCTGAAATGGAAAAACATTTTTGAATTAACAAGGAACCGAATAATGCTTTCAAATTACTTTAGATTGTACTTTCAGCTCCGCAAAAAGCCATTGTTTATTTGCTGCAAATTAGAAACCTTTAGTGTTTAGCTTTTAAATCTCATTAATAGGGGATCTTGTTATTCCAATACTCAAAGACCATTTACCTTAGTAAAATGTTTTCATAGCAAATTTTTGAATTGTTGTGTACTCATGATTAACAGAATTTAAAATTGATGATTTAAATGAAAGAAGTGTACTATTTAGCATTCATCCTTAAGAACTATTTACTATTGAAGTTCATTTTGATTTGATAGCTGTAGTTTTGATATATTTAATTTTACCCTTTTGTAATCCCAGAAAATTTCGTTAAATATCATGTAAGAATAGAACACAACCCATACTCTAGTATACACAGCAAAAAAAAGAGAAAATATTAACACACCAACTTTATCCATTTTGTTTTTAGACCTATTCTGTTTGATTTTATATCTGTGCTATCTAGAACAGCCTAGTTCTAGTAAATTCGGACTATATTTAAATTATATAATACCACAGTACACAAACTAGAAATATATCAAAGAATACTAACCTAGGTAGGTGCATTACTTAGCTAAAGTTAAACTTAATAGCATATAATTTCAATGAAAAATACTACTTATTAAAAAAAAAACCCCGGGAAAATGAGCTAATTAGCATTAACTAATCATTAGCATCAAAGCATCATTAAGCATCAAACTAATCAAATATCAAAAAGTATTAAAAATATCTAAGTATTTTACCTTTGAATTATTTGAATTTGATAAAATCCTTTGTATAAGTTCAGTCTTGTTGCAATTAGCAAACATTGCCAGAGAATATGGTAGATTTAATTTTTCAAGTTCAACACTGCACATTAGAGAAACAATGCTTTCATCAAAAAGCTGAACATCAACTTCAAGTTCAGAAGAAACAATTTCAGCATCAAATGCTGCTACTAAGCAGAGCAGAAGTCTGGATCTTTGGATGAGTGGAAGCTCTTGAAATTTCTGTTTTAAAAAAAAGAAATTAAATGTATTTTTTATAGGCAATAAATAAAAAATGGTGAACATGCAATTATTTCTACAACTTATAATTGGTAAATAAGGTTAACACTTACTATTTTCAATGTAGAGTAGAAATTGGGGAAATTAGCAATTGGTAAACTTAAAAGTAGATTAATTATTCTGTAAAAACATACAAATATTTTAAAAGTGCATTAAAATTACATAAAACAAAACTCAATACAAACATTTCTTGAAAAAAAAAACATATACCTTAAAATATTTTCACTATCAGCATCTTCACCATCATTTGATACATTCAGATCTTCCGAAAATGTCTAAAATAGTTTTATTTATACTTTAAAATTTGGTAATAAGGAATAGTAATAAGCTAAAAATATATTCATTATACAGGGAAATTTAATAAATACTAAATAAAATTTGTCACAAAATACCAATAACAGTTCACACAGAATGTGTTGACATTATTTCTGCACATAATTTTGTTTTAATGAATAAACAAGTAGGTTTGTTACAGAATCTGTCACTTAAACCGCTTCCACACAACATTTGTGCTCAACAAGAAACAAACTATTTATACACCACAGAAAGAAATTTGCCAAACAGACCGTTTAGCTAGTTGTAATTCAAACTTTTAAACGCCAAAATTAACTATTTTCATTAATCTTCTTTATCAGATTTAATAATTAGACTTTATTGTTTGCTAAATTTGTTTGAAGTTCGAAGAATAACGATGTAATTTTTTAAAAATAAATATCTTTGAGTCGCCACAATTTCCCATTTAGGTACATTTCTTTCGAAAATTCAGTTATTATTTATCATTTGTTAAATTAATTTACAGTTAGAAAAATATATAATTAATAAAATTGATGCTTTAAAAACAAAAGTGAAATTTTGCTTATTTGTTATGCAATAAAGAACCATTAAAAGAACTCTATTGTGATATTACAACAATCCAAACTGAATTATATGTCACATAAATAAATATTCTTTCAAAAGTTTTATTTTTAAATAAAGTTTCTTGTATGTTTAATGAAATGGCAACAGTGAAAATATTGAATAAAAATGGAATTTGCATGTTATTTCAATGTAGATTAAATTTTTAGTTATTTAAATTTTAAATAAACTTCTAATTAAAAAATTTTAATGAAATTTTGAATGTAGCCTAATCTGATTTTTTGCTTCAAAATGATGTACCCCACTTCTTTGTGAGACTTACGGTTCGTTCTGTGAAAGTGGGTGACAGACGGACGGACTGAACGATTATAATACCTTCCACTTTTTACTTTATAAACGTAGTGTGGAAGCTAAAAATACATTTGAAATTTAGGTCACTAAAACTGAAGTTGTTAATGTTATTTTGTGAGTTACACTGAATATTTTTGATCCAACTACAATGGAGAAAAATGACACTGCCTGTTCTTTGCAAAGACACAAAACAATAACATTTTAACAGAGGGCATGGCAATTTGATATTTTATTTAAAAGTGGGAATAAAAATTAATTTTCAAGAATAGGTTTGTAGATTAAACCTTAACTTCTGCAACTGTAATACAAATTTTAGCATTGCCTATTGAGATCTTAATAGCCCATGGTTAAAGCCCAAAGTTAAAATTAAGCTACAGACTTAAAACAAAGTTAAAATGTATACTACTAAAATATTTTATTATAATAATTGCAATGTAAAATAATAAAACAGAAGGATTGACATAAGAAAAATAACACACTTCATCTATATTAGCTCCAGAATTTGAACTTATTTTGCACCACTTTAAAATGAAACTCAGGAAAATATCTGTTGTGTCAAGCTTGATTATATTTCCTATTTCTGATGCTGCTTTACAAGCTAAACAAATTAAGAAGAAACGTGTAAATATTATACACACTCTTGTATTTCAATATAGATAAATTATATAGGAAAATCACTGTCATAATTAACACAAGTTGAACCGAGAATTTATGACAACATTTTAAGTTATTTTCTACATTTATTTCCATTAATGTGTATCATTTTTTTCTATTCATATAAACAAGTTCCCCACAATTAAAGTTACAACTTCAAAACACTATAACCAAAGAACCACTTATCAGAATGATGTCAAATTTCAAGGAAATCCTACTGATAGAGTGAAAACACATGGCATAAGAAAAAATTATTTCAAATTATTTGCCACAGATGGCACTGTAAGCATCATAATTTATATGGGTTTGAGTACAAGTGATGAATGACTGGTAAATCAATGGCTAACATGCAAGATAGCTGTTAGGCTAACTGTACTGATATTTAAAAGCTGATTTCATCGAATGTGTTTGGCTGCAGCACAATAAAAAAAACAATTTTTCTCATCTGACACGATATTGCCTTGTCGTTGTAGATGGTCTTGCGCAACTAGCAGTTTAAAAATGTGCTCTCATGCACACTGATGCAGTTGGTTTAATGTGTAGCTTAGACTTGGGCCATTGTTTACTGTTTAGTTGTAGTAGAACCCTTAAAAACTACAGTTCTTATGGTGGCAGCTTTCACAAAAATTTTAAACTATTTGTTCTTATGCCATATGTTTTCCCCATCCATCAATAATACTACCCTAAAATTTGAAGTTATACAGATCAGTGGTTGTTTTTTTTAAAAGCATTTTGAAGTAGTAAATTTAATAGTGGTATACTGTAACTTTAATTGCATTATTTTAATATCAAACAATAATAATTTATTGAATTTATAACAAACTAGATATCAAAATTAGGTATGTTGATTTGATGGCACCAGAACTAAAAACAAATTTTAGACAGTTTTTTTAATTGATATTTTTTATTACATTAAAGACCTTTGGAAAACCCTGAATTCTAAGTACTATAAACTAAAACATACATACCTTTCATACACTCTTCAATATTTAAAGAGAACGTTTCAATCAAATATGATATCAGTTGGACAGGTGATTGCATTAAAGATAAGATTTTCTTAGAAGTCAGCTTGTGACAATACAGTATTCTTTCAGTGGCACAGTAGTTACTTTGCAGTATGAATTTGTGGTGCACATCAACTAAATTTTGAGAATTCGATCCTTGTTCATACCACAACTTGGAGAATTTTACGGTCATGTTTGCAAAATACACTTTATTTCCACCTGTTAAAGATGAAACAACTTAACTAGCAACAAAATCCCATTTTTACTAAAAAATAATCAAATGTTAGTTAGGCAATTCATATGAAGTTAATTTGATTCATATTATAAATTACTTACTGTGTAGTAAATTTTTTTTAAACAAATAGTGGCACACTTCAGTTTTATTAGGTTGAATTGTCTTACATTGGTTTAAAAAATTAAATTGCATAAAATTTTTCAAGCTGTTAAAATTTGATAGTATTACATTATTCAAATTGAAAAGATTTTAAGAACAAATGTATTGAAAACAAATAAATAAAAAAAGTTAAGCTTCCAATAAAATAATTATATAGAATTGCTACTCTAATTTGCCATGTTTATGAACTATAAGAATTGGGATAACTACAAAATTTTAACTATACATTTCATAAGAAAAGAAAAACAATAATAAAAACCTGGGGGCATTTTGTTAGTCACCCAAGCTGCACAACATGCTGCTGACTCTGGCTTGCTTCTACAAATTCTTTCGATCATGTCATTAATGATGCTAACAAATCTCATGTCAGGGTTTAGAAGAATGTGTTGGGACGATTGCTTTTCTAAATAGCTCACCACTGTATTTTTGACAGCAATAATAACTAAATCATCCATTGTTATCTGTTAAAAAACAAAAAAATAAATAAAATCCATTAACTAAAATTGGCCAGCTTTTTTCGAAAAGATAATAGTCAGAGATACAGACTTCAAATTTGGTACATGAGTTTCTAGTACTTGGGAGAAACATTCGAGAAAACGTGTATGTGGAAAGGGAATCGGACATAGAACTTTTCAGGTTTTAAAAGGTATTGCTGAAAAATGAAAACCTTCTTGTAAAAATTTCTAACCGAATTCTAGCGTATCCAACGTCTATTACTTATTCGTAATTGAAAGCCTTGTGGTGTTTCACAACCCTAGTTCGAAGCAGTTTCGGATAGTCTTCTGTGTTGCTCTTTACCATGCATAGTCTGTCATCTTCATAGCATCCTAGCTTACCTTTGGAAGGTCGCTAACCCAGCATCAACAGCATCCAGAAACATACTGAATAATTACCTTTTGTAGTTGACTTTGAAGTTTCTAATTATCCCTTGATAGAATGGTTGCAATATCAAAGATGTGTTAGCAGGGAGGTCATTGTGACGCATAGTGTTTGAAATTGGATGTAAAAATTTATGAGCAATCTGTGCTACTAATTTAAAAGACTAAGAGAAAATGCACACCTGGGAGCATTTGAGAAAAATATTTATTGAAAAATGATAGTTTATGAAATTTATCCACAATTACTGAACGTCTACAGTGATTTTGTATGATTTTAAGATGGTTGTAGTTGCACACATATTGAGTCATCCGTGTTTCTCAATTTCTTAACTGCTGGAGTTCTAAATTTTTAGTTCTTTACGATCGTCGGAGTTACTAGATTTTACAATCGCAATTTATGTAACGCCAGTTTTGTGATTTTTAAGATGATTATTTTCAGAAAAATCTTTAAAAACAACCTTAATTTTTTATTATTTTGAAGTCGCAAATGGTATGATTTGGTTGCATTTTACTACTAACTACAATTGTCTATGAAGAAAGTAACTTTTCTCTTCTAAAGTTGCATAGATTTATCCAATAAGCCTAATAGAAAGGACAGGAGTTGCTTAGCTTCCCCTTATTAATTTGAGGAATTGTTTTCAAATTACAATTTTGAATTCAGGAAATGAACATTAAAAAAATTAAACGTTTGAGGCTCCTGCATTTAATTTACTGCTTTATATCCAACTTTTTCTTCCAACTCACTTTTAAAACTGGTGCAATCTTAAGCCAGACAGGTAAAGTGTTTGCTGTTAGCTCAGGGTCTAAAAGGGAGAAAAAAGTATAAATACATTCAAGTTGTTCAAGGATTTCAAATATTTGAACAAAAAAGATTTTTTTTAAAAATCATTTTAAACACTTTGTTTCATTACCTAATAATAATATTCTCTGATAGTTAGATAATATAGTAAGCTAAGAGAGAGAAAACGAATTCAACACATTGAGTTAAAATATTACATCAGAAGGATTTTAATCAGTACTAAGGAACTCTTAAAAGCTTATAAGCCCATGATTCTAAGTGAAATACTTTGAACATGTAACTTTATTTTAATATGTTTCTCAAAAGTAAACATGATAATGACATTATATAAAAATATTGAAAACATAAAATTGGACAAATATTTAAAAATGCCTTACTAATAATTTTATGAGGATCATCATGTAAGAAGCAATGCAATGGCAAACGTTTTTTAGAAAGTGATGGTGGCTCCATATCCTAATAATGCAAAAATTAATAAGATAAGAATTTGAGGTGCAAAAAACTTTTTGAAGGCAAAAAAGTTAACAGAAAATACAAACATATATGTCCTTACCATAGGATGCAAAGCTTGCCACCTTCTTATTTCTACTTCATCTAATGGAGATATTCTTTTATAAACTTGTAAAAACTTCAGCAGTGCAACTTCCTAAGAGAAAAAAATCTAAATGAAATATATAACCTACTTATGAATTTTAGAAACCTAGATGTCTTAGATATACTAAACTGTCGACTGGTATATGGTAGATAAAGAGATAAATGCTTTTTTTTAAACTTTTAATTCTTTGGTGTAAGCAATGTATTATATATAAAAAATTAAAGACCACAAACCATTTTCAAATTTTTAATTCACAATTTTTATTCTAAATTCTGCTTATCACCTATTTTTTTTTTATTTGCATTGGTAATTTTTATATTTATAATAATATTGTTTATTTGTGTTTTCTTTGATTTGCATATGTGTGTGTATTCAAATCAAGTTAAGTCATCTTTGTTTTAGTTTTTAAGTTAAATTAAGTAAAAATTTAAATATTTTAAAGTAGTAAATGTAATATTAAAAACCTTTTAGGAGCCTATAATATTGTAAATTAAAGGCTTTTTAGCTTTGTTTTAAAGCCATAGAAACCCAGTTCCATTATGCATATAGCTCATTAAGCTGAAAAGGGACGAATGGGAGAAATTTTTACAATCTGAAAAGATCTTGAGATTTAAACAAATAAGTATAACAGTCGAGAAAAAAATACATTTAGCAGATACTTTATTTTTCTTCACTGAAATACAATGAAAAAACAAAATTTCAGTTGTTTTTTCTGAAAAATGCTTTTGCTAATGCGTCCCTTTTCTGCTTGGGATATATTCTGGCAAATTAATTGCTATTGAACTAGAAATGTCTAAAGTGGAGCAATTATGCTTTGCCTATTTTAAAAAAATTGCAGGTGGATGCAGGAAATGTATATACAAGAATTGTTCTGAACATTTAAACAAAATTGTTAAAGTAAAGCTAATTATTTGGATTGATTATTACTCAGAATTTTATAACTTACTTTTTCAGCAGTACCAGAATCAAAAGTTCGAATATTTGAAGAAGAATTAATTAGTTGCTCGACAATGAAAAGGAAAACTTCATAGCTGTAAGGACTAATCTATAAAGTTACAAGAAATATTTTATGGTTATAAGTGACTGACTATTTTAAGAAATGAAAATTTTAGTGAATTATGAAATCACATTATTTTTAGTGAATTATGAAATCACAATTTACAGGATAAAATTAAGTTTAAAATTTCGACACAAGTTAAATACATCATTAGTTTTAAGGTTTAAGTAATTTTTAAATTAAAACTTTCAAAATAAACAATATTTGCTTGTATCAGCAAATGCAAAAATCTAAATAATGCAAAATTATTATGATGAATGATAGAATTTTATCAAGAAATAAACATATTAAGAATACAACATTATTTATAATAAAGTATGAATAATTAGTTAATTTAACAACTTTATCGTAATCAACATATAAAATTCTAAAATCAAGGAAAAGGTTCTAATTTTGGAGAAACTTTGAAGAGACAAAAACCCTTTTTAAAAAATGATTTAATTTAGAAACTTCCCTCCCCAACAAAACATGTTGTTAAAAAGAAACACAGTAATTGGGTAATTAATATCACAAAGTTATTAGAAAACTGTTATGCTGGCTATTAAAACATTAGTTTTGAGTTATTTTTTCACCTAAAATTATTCAAAGGGGATATCTGGTTGATTTTATAAGAGTATTACTCATTATTAAGTACGCATTTCAGAAGAATGAAATCAATATTTAAGATCTTCAAACCTTTTTAAGTTGACGTTGAAAGGTTTCATAAAGTAATGCTTCATCTGTAATGTAACTTATCACATTTTCTGCCTTTTGCAAAGTTGACAAAATTCGTTTATCATAATCTTCAAACATTAAATACTTTTCTGACTCTGTGAAAATACTGTTAAGGTGCAATATTAATACTGGATCAGTCGGAAGTTGAAATGCATTACAGCATTCATAAATAATTGGAATAGTAATGTTTTGGGAAAGAACAACATCCTTCACAACTGCCCAAATGGCTTCTTGGTTTGAAGAATTTAAAATTACCTGCAAGAAAAAAAAACCTTATGAATTCTAAAAAAAAAAACACAGAGTACAGAAAAGTATTAGTATTCAAACCTTAGACGAAATATCCTAAAGAGGGTGTTAACAGGTTCTTTTAATTTCTTAAATATTGTTAACATTGGAATATTTAAGGATTTGGTAAGGCACCTGGTTTTAAAGTTTTTCCTAAAATATATCCCCTTTTAGTTAAAGGTAACTATTTTTTTGCATTGTTAAATGAGAAGCTGCATTGAAGCATCTAGAAGTCTAGAAGAGCATAAAACTCCACATAATTTCATTTTTTGGATATTAATCTATAAATACTATTAATTACATAAGCAACTATTAGCTAACAAAATATTTGATATAAGTGAAACTCATTCGAAATATACAGCATGCTAATTTTTATTTTGAATAAAAGTAGACTGATACTTTTAAAATACAATTTTTCTTCAGTTCTATACATGCTACTGTTTGAACTGGTCAAATAAATGAGTATAGAACAGTTTAACTATTGATTATAAAGCAAAAGTGCATAGTACAGTTAATATAAAAAGTCATCGAAAGATGCTATAATATTTGATGTGCTCTAGCGTATTTACTTAGTAAGAAGTAAAAGATAGCAGTATTGCACACAAATAAAAATTTGTGAAATACTCACACTTATATTCAAAGCAGATTTTGAGCTTTGTCTTGCTAACAGAGATGCTTTTTTATGAATGTTTTCATACACTATAAAAACATTAGAACTCTGAATAGAATTTCCAACTTCCATTCCGATTTTTCCAACTATAGCAAGACGGTTCAAGTCACTTGAACACCATTTCAAAAGAGCCTAAAATTAATTTTTATTAGTTATTTCCAGGGATTGGAAAGTTACTTTTAAAAAGTAACTATGTTACAGTTACTTAATCAAAAAGTAACTCTGTTACAGTTACAGTTACTTAATATGAAAAGTAACTTAATATGAAAAGTAACGATTCACAGTTACTTTTTGAAATTTCAAGTTAGAAGAAAAATTTAAATTTTGCCATCTTACCATTTTTCAAAGAAAACCAAGATTAACGAAACATAAGCACAAACAAAATGCTGAAATTATAATTTAAATATTTTTTTAAATTTAATTTCAATCCTGGTTCAATCCAAGAAATAGGTGTGAACGTGCCCTCTCTCTCCCCGCACACACACACTTTGTTGTTGGTCATTGTTGTAGAACCCATTCAGGTTCAGGTAACACAAAGGGGTTTGCACTGGTCGAAACTTGCCGAACGACAACCTGCTTGACAGTCAGCATGATTTATTTCAAAACCCTTCTTTTCGGTAGAAGCCTGTAATTGCGGGTCTTATAATGTGATACTTGGAAAGGTAAACAGACAAGGAGAAACATTCGTACTTTAACAATTCTGACTGAAAGCAGTCGTCACGCCTTTATCATCCAAAGAGGACAATGCATTTTGCTTTTTCCCTCCCAAGAAAAGCTCATATTTCGGGAATACGAAAGTTTGGAAATGTTCCCTTCTTAGTAGTGGAATTTCAAAATAAGCATCAGACAGCCTTCGGAAAGTAACGCAATTTTTTGTTACTTCGTTACCGCTAAAAGTAACTAAGTTACAGTTACTTTCTGAAAAATGTAACGGCATTACCCGACTATACCTAAAAAAAGTAACTGTTACAAGTAACGGCGTTACAAGTAACGCTTTACTCCAATCCCTGGTTATTTCATTAAGTTAACTACATTAAAAATGAGTGTAAAATATTTTCAACAGAAGTTTTGAAGTGCAAATTTTACATGCAAACAAAATATATCAGTTACGTAGATATTGAAGAAGTTAGCCCCAATTAGTACACACAAAAAACAACAGAACTTAAAAAAAATGTAATATAATTTTGGTCTTCAAAATGTGCAAGTTTGGGATGACTTCATATTTCTCAAACCAATGACAGTCGAAAAAGGGAGAAGTGGTGAAAAAACGTATTTCAACTAATTATTTACAAAGATTTAGAAAATTATGTATTTCTTTGGATAAAAAGTGACAACGGCAGGCCTTCGTATCTCATTTGTGCCAATGTAACTTGTTCCAATTAAACAACAGATTCATTTGAGCAAATCACAAATTTTAAGAAAATTTTTAATTTCTAGATTTACCCATGAATTTCTACTACGATTAAACAAGTAGGTTTGAATAGAAACTGTCGCTTAGAACCGCTTCCACACAAAATTCATGGGTCTATAAAAAAGGGGCAAAACACAGCATTTAGTTCTACATAAAACTTTTCAACATCAAAATTAAACAAACTATTTTCTATCAAAAATTATTACTTATATGCTAAGTTTAAATGTATTTCGAAGAATAAATATGTAATTCAGCTCATACATAAAAAGTAAAAATTTGCATATGAATGTACAACACATTGAAACTATCCATCATCTTTAAAACATAACTAAATAAATTGATTTTTAAGTACTGTAAAAAAAGGAAAAAAATCTTGCTAAATGAAATAAATTAGTATTAAATAATCCATACTCATGAATAAATTTTTTAATGTAAATGGAAAATTATGTCTGCCTTTGAAATTTAAAAAAAAATAGAATGCCTTGTGCCTCTGTCTGAACAATATAAAAAAAACACAACCATTATTTAAGACTAGCAAATAAATACTCGTTTTCCGCACGGATTAAAAAAAAGTTGTAATCGATCCAAGTATATGTACCATTTAATTCCAATCTAGGATAATAAACTTATGTTATTGTTTCCGTTCATTATGAAGTATAAAATCCTGTTACTTATACTACCTTAAAAATCCGAAATAAAAAATACGCTATAAATGCACGCATAAAAGTCATCATAATTTTCCTTATAAACATATAAAACCTTTTAGCTCATTTGGCACGTTTTTGGAAAGAATTTGGCGAGAAAAGAGATATAGCTACAAACACTCTTATTATACAGCTCTAGCACAATGGCCTTCGAACAACAAACCAGCTTATAAATTAAAAAAAAAATATTATTTGGTGTGTTTAGGTAAGAATTTGGCGAGTTTGGCAAAATATTTGGCGAAAAAGTGAAAACAAAACCCTAATATGTAGCCTAGTACGATGGCCTTGAACAACCATCATAGTTATAATTCACGGAAATAGCTTAAATATGCACATTTACAATCAACAGAACCATCAATGAAGAAATCATCACCTAAACCCACAATAAAATCCTAGAATAGAGACTGGATGCAATTACGTCACTTGAAACATGTCAATTATTTTTCAAATAATGAATTTAGTTTCTGAAGGTAATGGCAACAGAATAAAATAAACATTTTCAATTTTAATTATTTTCGTTAAAAGTTTTATTTAAATTTTTCAGCAGATGGCATCAGGAAAGTAAAAAATGATCGGATTTGAGCCAAAGTAGTGTAGTTTTTTCAGTAAAATTTGAATTTTCTCTAAAAATAAAACATTTTGAAGTTCAAAAATCATAATCTAAGTATGAACTACGCATTTGTGCCAAGTTACGAGTCAAACAAATGTCTAGTTTAAGAGTCTATATGGAACATACCCACAAACAAAACTTCATTTTTATTATTATAGATGAACAAAGTTTCCTGTACGATTGTTGCGAGTGGCAATGGTGATTTCATTCTATTAAAAATGACCTTCTTATGGCTCTTAAACAAGTATTAAATTTTACAGTGTTTTAATAATAGAAGTAGTACGCCAAATTCTATTTCTTTTTAAGATTTTTAATGGCTTCTAGTTCCGATGAGCTGTTTTTTTTATATGCATCACACTTGTCTGTAGCATTTGTAGATTGATATATAAAAATGGGTGACTTACAGATATAGCCCTTACAAAAGCTTATTACAAAATCTTTTTACGTTGTAAAATAGTGTTTTTACGTTGTAAATAGTGTGAAGATCAAATTAATGAGTAATTTCAATATGAAAGAGTAATTTTCAAGAACATACGGAATACGGATTCAGTGAAAAGGACATTTCATTATACACCAGCGGTTACTATAATTAACTTTCACAACAATTAAACATATTTACCTCTAATAAAGATAGTTGGGAAGTCTCTGGTAAAATAGCAAGTAAATTAAAAGTAAAGTGATGATCTTTTTTCCGGTGGTTAAGAGACTTTTGTGCAGTTTCATTGCATAGTTGATGAACAAGTGAAATCACAGGTAATTTTGAAGAAGGATTATAATTATGCTGCAAAATAAAAATATATTTAGTTTCAATTATTACATTTAATAATAAAGAACTTACTAATGAAATATCTGCTTAAATAAGTTAAATTGTAAAAAAAAATTACGACAAGTTTTATAATTTCTTTTCCCCCCCCTATTAGTTGTATATATAACAGCTATTTAAATACTTTAAGGTTATCTTTATTTTGTTTCCCACAATTTAAACCTGTTCAATAGCAAAGATATGAGCAAATGAAGGTGAATTATTAGGTATTTTTTTATTTGGACAAGAACATAAACTAAACAAAATAATTAAATGAAAAGTTTGTTAATATGCACATAGTTGAAGAAACTGCTTAAATATTCGTTTTATTGATTTATAAGCTGACATCTTAGGTGGATAGCACTTAAAAAACCCCTGATAATTGGCATGAT
The DNA here is from genome assembly GCA_019343175.1 of Oedothorax gibbosus. NCBI lineage: Eukaryota > Metazoa > Arthropoda > Arachnida > Araneae > Linyphiidae > Oedothorax > Oedothorax gibbosus. Next base: position 37,283,707 of record CM033272.1, read on the forward strand.
TTATGTGACTTAGTGTGTTTCATAGGTGGTTTCAGTTTCAATCCTCGATTGGTGTTCTGTGCCCACAATCAATGCAGTGGATGGACCTTAACATGTCATGAGCACAGAGCACCAATCAAGGAGGAGAAAAATTTAGAAAATTTGATTTTTATTCCTGTGGACACTTAAATGCCACTTAAAATGTGAAACATGATAATTGAACCAAAAGCTTAGTTACAACAGCAGCAATAAAAACTTTAGAATGTTGGGCAGAAAAAAAAATTGTGTCTAAATAAGGAATGAATCAGAACATTAAATAATGGTATACTCACTGAACAGTAGTGCATGAAAATTGTTCGAAGAGCTAATAGTCCTTGTCCTCTGTCTTTCATGTGAATAACCATTTTACTGAAATTACTTTCGGCATCACAATCTTCAAATGCATAGACTAAAGGAGGGAAATTTAGTTGTAATAATGTGATTTGTTAATTGTAAAGACTATTATTTGAATGTTTAGTACTCTTTAATCAAAAAAAGTATATAATTTAATTAAAAAAATTTGTGCAATGTGAAAGCAGTGTGGATATCCATAAAACTTGTTCTTTGTTAAAACTTCTTCACAAGAAAACTTTTATTTTTAAAACATGCTAAAAATTCAAATAAAAAAATAAAAGACAAAATCCTTTGAATCATATTTTCAGATTTGTGTTATAATCACAAATATATTGAATTCTATGCACAAAACAAATTTTTGTTTCACTTGTATCTTTCAAATATGAAAAATAATTACTTAGTAAAAATTTCAATACTTCTTTATGAGTTAACGTAACTTATAATATTTTCTTATTTAAATCTTAGTACTTATTATCTATTAAAATAGTGGCATACTTATATGGTTAAATTTGGTTAAAGCCTTTTGCAATAATGTCACAAACTTTTTTTTTATAATTGCGTGAAAAAAATCCGACTTTTACACTGTAATTTTAATATCAGACGCGTGCGAAAAGTTATACTTTTTAGAAACAGTGATAAAAAATTACTTTTTTTCACCCAAAAGCAGTGAAAAAAAGTACTTTTTTTCACTCTTTTTATAAGATGCCAACATTTCAAGTAAAACTTACGTGAAAAAAATCAAATCTCATTGGTTCAAAAAATAATTCACGTGCTAATTTTTTTACGTAAAGAAGATTGGCTGCGATAAATCTCTGGACAAAAGGCAAACTTATTTTTTAGTTTAAAGTAAAACATTTGAACATGGATACTGATACGAATTTTGAGCTTCCAGAAGAGATAAAAATAGCAGCTAATGATGTTACTTCAAATATGCTTCCGGAAAAATCAAGAAAAATTTACGAAAAGGTGTATGAAAAGTTTCTATATTTCTATCTCTTCTAGAGGCTCAAAATTCGTATCAGTATCCATGTTCAAATGTTAGGCTTTAAACTAAATATAAGTTTGCCTTTTGTAGTTCCGGAGATTTATCGATGCCGATCTTCTTTACGTAAAAAAATTAGCATGGAATTATTTTTGAACCAATGAGATTTGATTTTTTTCATGTAATTATAAAAAATAGTGTATGAAACACGTGTGAAAAGTAAACTTTTTAAAACACGTGTCATTATTTCACTCGCTCGTGAAATAAAATCCACTAGTTTTAAAAAGTGATACTTTTCACACTTGTTGCATAAATAACTATAGTCTCTCCTGAATCATATTTGTATAAGAACTGATTTATTCGTCAATTCAGTAGCAAAATCATAAACTAAAAATAATTAATCCTCTGAGGGATAAGCAAATTGGCTGAAGTGTAAACTAGTTTTCACTGCATAAGATTTAAATTAAAATTTTTAACTGAAAATTAATTTTTTTTCAAAACTATATATCTGTAGTAGATGGTTATAAATGGCTCCTCTATGTTTTAAACTTTAAAATTCAATAAAATTATGAAAAATTTATAAATTTAAAAAAAAATTATATGTGTTGCTGGAAAACCTGACAGCCAGGTGACAGGTTTATATGTACTCCACAAGACATTAAAAATTGACAACAAAAACAATAAAAAAAAACAGAATTACCTGATTTTTTTACGTTATTGAAGAAGATCTCTGATATGTAATTCGTTACCAAATCAAAATCTAACTGAAATCCTTCATCTTGATAAATAGGATAAAATTTCCATTTGTGATATGAATCTGATGTGAATTCTGGGGTTATAGACAGAGAATGTTGGCCAGTTATGTCTTTTAAAGTGGATACATAGGAAGAAAGTTGTACAAAATCAAGGTACTTCAGAGCTGAAAAAAATATATGTGTAATTTATGGTATTACATATCTAAAAAATAATGCTATTGAGAACTATTGTTAGAAAACATTGGACAAAAAGTTTTATACATTTACCGTCTTCACAATAAGTCACTGCAACATTAGTTAAGTGGCATATAGTGTCTACCATTACATTAAAATTTATGTCTTTAATATTTTTAAAATTTAGGTAGAAATGTCGAACAACTTTCATAAGCGTTTCTGAAGTATTTGTGGATGAATAAGATGTAGTCACTTCCCTAAAATGAAAGAAAAAAATCCTTTTACTAAAATTTTATACATATGCATTTACAAACTATTTGATATTTTAGTCTACAATACCTCTTATAATAAAGAGTTTCAGTTAATATAATTATTAAGTTAATATAAAGCGCGTCCGCGATAAGAATGAGACAATTTTATTTTCTTTTAAATTCACCAAAATATTACTTACATGAATGCTGCTTGCATCAAATTGACAAACGAACATTTTTAATTACTGTTGATGCTTTAAATTGACGAATATATACTTTTAAATCCCATTTTGCAAAGATTTCTTATAGCCCTCGTCGTGACATTTTGTACAGTTTCTCTCTATACTGATTTAAGGAGACGGGGATATATCCTCTTGAATTGGGCCAAGTTTTTGGGCTCCTTTTTCTCGTAGGAATATTTACATTTCATAATTCCCCAGATATTTTATATCCCTTATGTTTTTTGGTCGTTATATGCATTGTCCTACTTGCATATGAAATCAATATTCTGGTCCCTCATATACTCGGTCACAATAATTGGTAGCCATATAGGGCCAGACCAAAAGATCTTCCTTCCGATGATGTTGGGGGATGAAGGGTATTAGTACTCTCTTTATACAATGTTACAAGTAAATTTTACCATTCACAGTTCTCTCAAAGAACACGATTTGGACACATTCCCATCCTCATCAATGGCGTGCCACACCATCCCTTTTCTGGCGAATTTCTCTTTAAGTTTGATTCTATATTCTACTGGAACAGAATCAGATTAAGCAGAATGGTAGCACTTACTACCACCAGCAACATTGGGATCATACATGAAATAAGACTCGTCATCAATGATGAGTTTCCGTCCTGATCCAGATGGAATCATTTTCCGCTAAATGTTTAAACAGTTCTTCATTGTTCGCTGTTTTTGATCTTTTATGTATTTCGAAACCGTTTTTTTCCTTAAAAGCTTTTAAATTCAAATATTCTTTAATGATTTTGAGCACATTCAATTTAATAACTTCAATTTCAGGACGATTTGACGCACTGAAATATCAGGTTTATTTTCCACTACTTTCTTGACCTTCGTTACAAGAGTTGGGTTCTTTTCCAGATTCCTTTTTCAAAATTTCAAGAAATTTTGATGTTTCCTTGTTCATCGTACTGTATTTAAAGACTATATATAGTTGTTTTTGAAATTTTTCGCTTTTTAAAATGTTTAAAGACAATGTTTTTGCGTCTTCTGGCATCGAAATTATAGAATTGTACAATTTGTTTTCGAATAGCAATCGATAAATGAGCTAGCATGACGAACCTTGCAGCAGCAACAATCAAAATCATACCTTATTTTAAAGTGTGAGTTACCTACTTTCTGATAGTAGTGTAAAAATTTGCATGTTACAAATTTATCGCATTAGCATAGCTAATCGAATTGTCTCATTCTTATCGCGGACGCGCTTTAACTATTTACTGATAAAGTCTTGCTTTTATTAATTGGTTGATATAGATAGAGTATGCAGTAGAGAGCATATAGAAGTCATAGTAGAGAGGTCAAGTAGAATATTGTACACAAAAAATAACTTCATATGCTTTTCATTAGAATTTAAAGGCAAGCGTGTTTTACTTCTTTACACTTGTGTGGGGTTCCTACTAAACACTTTCAGCAGTAATTATGGACAGTTAATTATAGGGCTATAAGGGCCAAATTCTGAGATTTTCAGGCACACTGCCAACTTAAATTATAGTAGTTTTTGAAAGCTGGCCCGACAATTAAACTATGAAGTTCACATGAATTAACCGTAAGTAAAAGATTGTTCTGCAATTACTTTTTATAAACAATTTAACTCCTATAATATTTGACACTTTGATGGGTTACTAGATTGTTTTACAAAAGGGAGAAAGCCATTCATTAAGTATGATTTTCAAACTTTGAGCATATTTTTAAAGTTCAATTAACAGTCTAACTATAAAAGGGATAATATCCCAATTGTCTTCGAAATGGCACTAGTCGTCTACATCCTAAACTGTAGATGGGATGTGAATAGAGAAGCGTTTTTCTAGGACTGCAGTTATGTAAATAATATAAAGGTTAAACTTAAAATTTTAAAGACTTTTTGGGTAAAAAAGGATATTTTTAGAGTTCTTAGAATATCTGAATTCATTTCAAATTGAGGGTTCCTTAGGGATTTCATAAAAACACATGGGGATCCTGTCTTGCTCTGTTTGCTTATTTATGCTTTTCTAACAAAGTTTCAGCGTTTTCAAATTTTCCAACCGTTTCTCATTTGGGATTCCAAAACAATCAAGCAAACACTTAAATCAAATATATGTTTTCCTTTTTGGTTGTTTGATTGAGAAATTAAACTGTGAAGGTGGGGGTGTTAAAACCTCAACAAATCCAGCTGTTAGGATTATAGATACTTTCATTGCAACAAGAATGCAATTGCAAAAGATGCAACAGACTTACTGGCATAATTTGAGAACTAAATCATATCTTTGCTTTTTCAAGCAATTTGTTATCATAAATCCCATAACCTCTTCTCTTTCAAATAACAAAATACTTCCTAGCCTAAAATGGAAAAAAATCAACAATATATAAATGAATAATTACTAAGCGTTCTGTAATGATTTTGCATACATAATGTGGATATAATGTATAATTCTAAACAAGTGATTTTGAATGCTTAACATACCATTCTTTAAAAAAAAATTGTTGAATGTAGCAGATTAAAAACAACAACAACAACATTTTAAATTATTGAATTAATAAACATTTAACAACCCTTTTAATAATAAGGCAAATTATTTTAATTGTTACTGTTTTGTGCCTTTTAATAGTAAATTTCCCCACCCCATATTCTTAAAATTCTCGATACTTTAAATATATTTTAAAAAAAACCGACACTGTTAAAAGAAATATAATATAAAAGAGATATTGCTGACCTGTATAACTGTGAAATACCAGAAGCGGTTGACCTATGATTCTTTAGAAAAGTATTTGCAGCCTGAAATAATGATTTTAAACAAAGAAAAAATCGTGATTTTGAAGATAGATTCACTATAGAAAAAGAGGAATTAAATTTTAAAATTTGAAACTAAAGAGAAATTTTTCTAACATAAAAAATTAAACAAAAAAATCTTTATTATTCTGGAGTCAGTAAACCAACCTTTCCTTAACATAAGGTAACTTTTTTTTGAGAGTTTATAAGAAAATAAAGCAAACAATGTAAAAAAAACTTCCTATTAAATAATTTAATTTAACTAAAAAAATGTCATTAAATATTCACCATAACAATATTTTTAAAAACTGTGTGTAACTTAAGATTTTCCAAACAAAAAAATCGTCCTAACCAGATTTGTTTGCTTATTTCTAGATGTCAGTGCTGCTTGATGACTAAAATTTTAGTAATTTGTGACAAAGGGAATATATTTTATGGCATTTTTTCTAAACTTTGCAATAACAGATTAGTACCTCTTAATGCATTATAAGTGGTAAATGTTGAAAAACTATACTATTATTATTTTTACCTTTTGAATACTCTTATTTTCCAAGAAGTCACTTATTTTGGTATCAATAACTTGTTCACAGTGAGATCTTGAAGTTATTTCAGAATATGTCATGTAAATGCTGAATTCTTCCTGTGCAATAAATAAACAAAATATAAAATTTAGAAAAAAGCTAAATTTTATCAGAGAAAAATGCAAAAGAAAGGAGATGTTTGAATTTTTTTAATAAAACAAAAAAGTTATTTCTTAATATAAAATATCTGTACCATAAAATCATTCAAATAAAATGTCAAGGTTGAAAAAGTTTTATTCACGGTTAAAATGATAAGTATTCTTCCATTTTAATTTATGTCTGAAATTAGTTTTATGTGAATTTTACACTACATAACAATAATTTTTCTTAGAAAAACCCTGGAACAAAAAAAGCAATTTAATTATAAGATGACCGGCTATTATAATGTATTTAATATTGACATTAAGTACTAACCTAACCTGCTTTAACTTTGTCTAAGTAGTCAGATAACAAAACAGCCAAACACAATTTCAAGTCTTTTTTTTAAAAACACAATTTGTTTTACTTACTGTTACTTTTTTTACTGTTCTTTATTAACCAATTAAAACTTTTAGCAAATTAAAAAAGCTAAAGTTAAAAAAAATCGGTTATAGGTTTAACCACAACCAATCGGGTATTACAGTTTTGCTTTGGGTTAAATGATAATGCATGTTTTTTTAATTTGAATGTAAAAAAGCAATGCTTTATTAAAAAATGAGGAAAACCGAAATAGATTATTGAGATTCGTATGAAATTATGTGTTGGGCCAACAAAGGTATCTGTGCTAAAGAAACTCTTCAAAACATTATAAATTTGTAGAACTCTAAGTGTGTGATCGATGGAACAATTGCCTTCTATTTGCTTCTTATTCTCAAAAATAAGTTTTAAGTTCGTGCAAACACAAAAACTATTATTTCTTAAGATAAGTTTTATTATTCTATTTCTACTCATTTAAAAATGTAATAGTTTTTTTATTAAAATCACCCAAAATCCGGTTATTGAATCACTCACATTACAATACTGATATAAAAAAGTATGAGCACCAAGGGTTTGAAGTACAGATGAAACAAACAAAATGTTTAATTACCTGCAACTTTAATAAACTTCTAAATGGCAAAACTAAGTTGGCATCAATTGATTTGTTAACTGATTTCAAATATTCAATAAAGAATAAGCCTGCATGGATGATACTCTGAATGCATTCCTTTTTATGCTAAAATTGTAATTATAAAATAAAATATTAATATAATGATATAACATATGCATAATAATAGTAAAAGCTTTAAAATGAGAAATTTGGTACTCTCATTTAACATCATATAAGAACTAATCCTAACAACTTTTAATATTTTTTGAGCAGTTGAAAAATATGTTTGACATCGATAAATAGTGCAAAACCAATGTAAAATGGAAAATTGGAAAACAAGATCCAATTTATTTATAACGTATTCTGCACTAAAATAGGTGCAAGAATAATCAAGTATTAAATTCCTAACCCAAAATGATGTTGAAATTGCTACTTCAGAGAGAACTTAATGACGAATAAAAAAAACTTAAAAAGTAACTTTTTTAAATTTAATATTTCTGATCAAGAAGTTTTTCTTTTTTATACCAAAAATGCAGTTTAAAAGATTAATTTTAAAAACATTTTTAGTACTATTGTTACATAGTTTTTTTTGTTCATGAAACATCATTTATATCTTCCTTTGCATTTAATATTATTTCAGAAATAGTTGTAGCTCGGCAATATCCTCCATGGTGCATCAAAGCAAGCTGGGCAATTCCTGATAGTATGAGTGGTAGACATCACAACTTGCTGTCACTTTCATTGTTTTATTTATATAAAAACTAGCAAATTTATACATGTTCTTCGCACGGAATAAAAAGATATCAAATAGATTCCAAATAGGTGTACCATATAACCTGTTATAGGATCATAAACTTATTGTTTCCACTCGTTATAAATTATAAAATCCCGTTTCATTGCCTTAAAATTCCAAAATAAAAAATACGCTATAAAATGCACTCATAATTGTCATCACAATTCCCTCATAAATACATAAAACCTTTTAGCTCATTTGGCGCGTTTTGGGAAATAATTTGGCGAGAAAATAGATATAGCTACCCACACCCATTATACAGCTGTAACACAATGACCTTCGAACAACTGACCAGCTTATAAATTATTTATAAAAGAAATTGCCTATTTGGCGAATTTTAGTTAATAATTTGGCGAGTTTGGCAACGTATTTGGCGAAAAAAAAAGACGTAAAACACTAATAGCTTTAGTGCGATGGCCTTTATTAACCATCATAGTTCAGTAATACCTTAACTATACATTTATTGCTTAAATATGCATACATGCAGTCAACAGAAAAATCAATGAAAAAATCATCAAATAAACCCACAATAAAATCCGGGAATGAAGACTGGCGGAATTACGTCGCTTGAAACATGTCAATTATTTTTCAAATAATGAATTTAGTTTCTGAAAGTAATGGCAAAACAATAAAATAAACATTTTGAATTTTAAATGTTTTCGTTAAAAGTTTTATTTAATTTTTTCAGCCGATGGCATTAGGGAAGAGAAAAAATGATCGGAATTGAGCGAAAGTGGTGTATTTTTTTCAGAAAATTTGAATTTTTTTAAAAATGGAACAAATATGAAAAAACTAAGCCTCAGGTGCACACATTGGTATTAAAGGGAATCTCTTAAAAATTTTCGAATTTCTGAGGGCAGTATAAGTAGGTCTTTTACGATCCGAAGACAAACACACAGACTCTTTCTTTTATTATTATAGATATGACTTACTTCAATGAAGAATCTGTCATCCAAACACATTTTAAAGTTTTTTAATAATCTAACAGCACACTTTACAGCTGTATCTTGAGAAAGAGTCAAAAACACTTCAGAGATAACTTCAAGCTAAAAAACAAAAGTTATTATATTAAAAAGCTATTTTTAAATGTGCATTATGTTTAGTTAATCAGAATCTATTTATAGAATAAAAAATTCTGTATTGTACCTTATTGTGATTAATAGCATATTGTAAATAGCTAAAATACACATCACTGCTCAATGCCTGTTCATGTAAAGATCCAAGAACTTTTTCAGCATCTTCGAGAGCACTGCTTTTATTTTGTTTGAAGATATACTTGACGAGAACCTATCAAAAAATAATCTTTAAATAAGAATAATCATTGAAGCATTTAGTTAAATAGTTCAGTTACATATATTTGTAATAAAAACAACACAGTATAAATACTGTTCAATTAAGCCAATAAAAATCTAGTTTATAAAGAAAATTCTTAATAAAATCAGGAAAAATAATTTAATAAAACATGATTTTTAAATATTCAAATGATATACACAAATCTTATTTTTCTGTAGTCAGATATAATATAGATTATATTGATAGATTAAAAGTAAAAGAGTGACTCACATCAATTAAATCCACACGATCGTTTATAGCAAAGATTTTTAGGTCGTACTTTAACAAAACTTCTTTAAGCCCAACTAATTTGTATTCATTTTCAAAATATGTTTTTCTAGAAATACAAAAAGTATGAATTATCATAACAATAAAAAAGTAACATAACACTACCTACAGATACTTTTGGAAATATATCGGTAATATAATATCAAAAAGATGTCAACAGGGGGCTAAATTTAAGAAAAGTATAATGTATCATTGGAAGGAACAATGCCTGGATGGAAGACGTTCTTCATTACTGATTTTCTTTTCATACAATGTAATAACTTTACACTAATCAGATTAGTAATCTAGGTTCCTTTAGTATGTAAATAATAATTACTTAGCACTTGACATAAAATAATCGGTAAGAAAACATTCCACTATATTTTTAACAGAAAAATAATATCGTAAATATGTTTGAAGTGGGAATGAATTTTTTAAAATGATTAATGGTACACTATTTTTTCAATAACTAATTTAAGTCAATTCATATAATACTTGATTTCCATACCTAGATTCACTTTTTAAAATAAATATTTTTAGACTATTAGTATAAAAGGGCTGCTTTTTAAGTTATAACAAAAGGAGGAGGAAATAATGGGCTTAGACAAAATAGTTCCTTTCCAATCTTTTATTAAATGTGAACTATTTATATGAATAAAAATTAATCACTTTTTACTCATGCAACTAAAATAAAAAGTTTTGTTACAAGTGAAAGATTTTGCCTTTAAGACATCAAAATCTAGTGGAAGCAGTAGTGTAATTTTCAAACATAACATATGCACAATTTTTCAAGAAAAAACAACAACCTGTTATTTTAAAACTACAGTTTTTGTTTTAGAGTTTGAATGTAAGTCTCATCACAGAGCATGCCTTAGATAAAATAAAGATAAAAACTCTTGAAACTTTTTTTAGCTAATACATTACGACAACAGAAAGGTGTTTAAATTTCTTACACAGACTCTTCAGTTCACAGTTAGAAACCTGAGCAATATCCTTATTTTAGCTAGTCAATTACTTCTCAGTTATTTTTGCTAGTATTTTATAAAATAAGTCTACAAATACTTTTGATGGTCGCATGCCATCCCTTTCTTCACCATATCTGTGACTGCCTGTGACCATGGCACAGCCGCCCGAGAAGCAATCAGCAGAGCGGCATTCACCCATCGGTCTGTGCAGTGAATCGCCTCAGTGATAGCAATCAACCGGTCTTCCCAAGGGTCCTCATCCCAGTACCACCAGGTAAAGGAACATGCTTGGAGGGCATACTGAAGAAATTAGATGAAATTAAAAACTTATTTAACACTAAATCAAAGAGATTAAAAACTGTTTAAAAATACCTTCACATATTGTTCAAGACATTCTTCGAAATCTAACTGATTTTCTAGAGAGTATGGACGAGCAAACTTTTCCAAGATACCTTGTACAAATTTTAAATCTACTCGATCTAATAGTGCAAAAATAACATTCATTTTGGATTCCTATATGAGAAAAAATAATCATGATTAGTACATTCTGATGCAATACATAAAAACTAATGTCAAAACATGTAAAATACATTGATTAATTACAATTTTAGATACAAATAAAGTACATACTTGGCACTCAGTCAATGATATTTTGCAGTTGAACTGGGACTTTAGAAAAACCAGCCATGTTAAATCTTTAGAAAATTTGGACAAGCAGTAGATAGGAGATAGTCTATCAACAAATTTCCTCTATTTGAAGAAAATTTCAAAGCATAAGAAACCAATAATGCTACATAAAATATAACAGATGAATTTAAACCAACTACAAATAAAATGCAACTTAGAAATTCAGTTTATAAATTGCAGTTCAAGGTAAGGGTATAAAGAAAAAAATTAACATCTGACTATATTTTACTACCTAGATTAAAATCATGGAAAAACCACTGGTCACTCTGCATTTGGTTTAAGTTTATTAACTAGCGGTATTTGACATAAATAAGTAAATAAAGTTTTCTTCAGATCCTAGGTAACATTTTTATTTCAAATTTCATTGAGCCACATTAAAACAAACAAAAGTTTAACTTTCTCCTAATAAAGAATTAACAAAAAATATATTTGCCACAATCAACAAAAATATTACACAACACACCACTTAAACTTTAAAAGTGTTATAATACTAATTATTGATGAAAATGAACTGTTCAAAATTCACTCACATGAATTGAAGCACAGGATAAGTTTGTAGAGAAACTGATTTCCCCCGTTTTACCTTTTTCTTCTAAATCATGGATGATTTGGAGGAAATTTGTTATTAACTTACTGCCATTCTCGGGCCATAGATCCTATGAACAAGTTTATAATAAAGATATTTTAATGACAAAAAGTCTGTACCTTAATAAAAAAAAGGGCATACAACTTAAAGTTAAGCATCAGCCCTTTTCTACTAAGGTACATATATATATAAAAGGTGTGAACAATAGGTTTTTTAAGGACCAAGTTTCCAGAAAATAAAGACTAATTTCTGGTCCAATATTAAAAAAGAAAGAAATGCGTGAGTTTTAAACTTATATAAAAAATAATAGGAATTATAAGAATAATTTGTAAAGCTTTATTATGAATCTATATTAAACATTCATAAATTTATTTTTAAAAATTCGACATTCCAAAATCCAGTACTTAAAACGCTTTAGCACTTTTATCCTTAACAATGATTTTTTCTAAAATAATGGGTTTTTAAGGAATTTACAAGACATACTTACAATTACATATAAAAAATAATAATCTATTTGCACACATGTATTGAATTTCGATTGCAGAGAGTATTGTTTTAGCAAAAAAGGTTTATGATTGAAAAGTTTAAAATTTCAGAAAAAATATGAGAGATACAAACACAAATTGGCTTGAAATTTTTTGGGCTGAAACATAATTTCTTTTTAAAGAATTCAGAGTTAATCTTAATATTAATTACCTTTTCATAGCATTCCATAAGATAAAGTCTTTGAATTAACCATTCTGCAACCACATCCTAAAACAAATATATAGGTTAGAATATCTTAAAATAAAATTGAAATAAACCATCAATCACTTCAATAAAAAATAAATATTAAAGAAAATTTTAAGTTTACGATAATGCATTTTGTATTTTTTTTTTTTGCCAAAATTAAACAAAAACGTTCATATTTATTACCAGGGCAATGTTTTGCAATATAAGTTAAAAATCTGAATTAGACAGTTTTAACATGGAAGTCATGCTTAGTAAGCTTATTGATTAAATACCGTGAAACAATATAATTTTTTTTATGCATGAAACATTTTTTTGTTGCTGTTGCTATATTAAGGCGTTATTAACAGTTATGGTGAAAAATTGTTACCTTTACAAGTTGTATTGATTTAAGAACTATAAAAATAATGAATATTATCCAATAGAAACCTATAATTGTGGAAAATTAGTAATGTAGCTATTTGAGTTTATTTTTTTCAAACTTCTTTTATAAAAATTTATTTTATCAAAAGTTATAGTCAGTTTAAATTTATATAAGTGGTGAAAAAAGGAATGAATCTGAATTTTCTGCATCAGAAAAGACTTTAAATTAGGTAAAATGTTTCAAAATATACGAGAAAGTCATGCCATTCGGCACACTGAAAAGGTTTTCGTTAAATACAATGTAAATAAAGGGCAGTCTTACAATTGTATCTGGATTTGTTTTAAACAGTGGAGGAAGAAACTCTTCACATAGAAATGGCATTAAAATGAGAGAAGGCATAGAGTTTGGAATGGAGCTGATTATTTCTGATAAACTGTCTAAGTTTAAGGAATGTAGTAGTTCATCCTGTAAAATAATTTGAGAACAGTTACAGCACATAACTTATAAGAAAGTACAATTTTAGAATTACAAAAAAGGATTTTTCTAACACTAAAAAAGGGTATCTACAGATTTTAAATATCACTAAAATACTGTAAATTTTAAAGAGCAATTAAATAAAACTTATTAAATAAAAGAAAAACTGTTAAACGCTAACCTTGTGCCGTTCCCAAATTGAAAAAGATGTGCCAAGATTTCCAGCTTTCAATTCTGTTATCATATAGTTCAATAAATCTTTACTTAAAAAGTCATTTAAAGAAATACTAAAAAAAAATAATAATAACATAAGCACATTTAAAAACACACATATCATATGCATAGACTTTCAACTTGTATTGTGTCTTGCTTTGAATCACAGTAAGGATAAAATCACACATAAAAAAAATTCATAATTAATAAAATTGTTTCAAGCTAAAGTTTATGTGTAAAATTTTATTCAATAGTTAAAAATCTGTGATTGCTTTTTTGTAAATTTTTATTTCAATGCCCTATTTTAAAAAAAATATAATAAATATTAAAGCCAAAATGAAACAAATTGGTTTATAACAGAAAGTATCGCTTCAAACCGCTTCCCCGAAAAAATTCATGCGTCTGAGAAAAAGGATTGTTTTTGATTTATTTTCTTTTGAAAATCCAATAACTATTCTTTATCGTGTTTGCTACATTTACTTATATTTCAAAGTATAATTATGTAACATCGTGCTTGTTTAAAAAGTGTCTAAAAACATTATACAAGCCATGAAGCAATGTTTAATAATTGGATATTAGTGAGATACAACATTTGCGATTTAAAGAGATCTCTTGCAATACAAGGGAAAAAACATACTTATTAGAGCAGAAAAAATCTATTTTATTTGTGACCATTTTAAAGCAGAAAAGTAATTATAAAATTTTTAGTATATAGCTAAACATTACAAACCTCAAAATTTAAAACATAAAAGAAAATAAATAAGAAAATCCCTTACCATGAATCAAACTCATTACATAGTACCTCATGGGTTAACAGCTTGTTAATGATTTGATTAACCTAATGAAGAAAATTTAAATAAAAATTTATGGTTTTTGAAGTTATTTACTTTAAATGTATCGAAAATGTAAGGGATAAAATGCATATTTTTGATGAATCCCTCAACAGTAGGAAATAAGGTGTTTTTACAGTACATAAAAATGTACTCATTAGGGGGGTTAAATGTTGTGTTAAAATATTTTTCTTCAGGAGCACATATTTTTATTTATATTCTTTATATAAACATTCTTTTTTAAACATATTATAATTAACAGTTAATATTTGATGAGGGTAGCATCAATTGATGTAATTTGACATTTTAAGTCCTAAAACATTACAATATTTTTTTTGCTATGAATGCACATTGCACAAACAAGTTCTGTCAGTTTCTTATAATTATAAGTCCATTATAAAAAAAATTTCAAGACTTTTCTTTTCATTGCAGAGTGATACTCATGTTACTGAATGTTACTAATCACATCTTTTTTATTATACAAATAAACAACTGATACTTGTCAGGTGCTTCCGTATTGATTGTTTTGAAGGGCTTGAACAGTCGTTTTATAATAGAACAGTTAGTATTAAGAATAACTGTTAAAGGAAATTGTGAAGTGATTTCTACAAAGGTCCACTTATGTGGACGTCTGGAGTTAAGAGGTTACAATACTGCAATCGTACACCTAATAATAATAATACAGTAACACCTTGATTTTGCAACCCTATGATAAATCATGGGGATGTCTCTTCGTTATAAAGACAGTTTCGGATAATCCCAATCATTTTATAACTGGAATAGTGTTTAGAAAATCTTTTTTTTTTGTAACCGAAAAGCAAGCAGTGTTTGATATTGTAGCTGAATACATATTTGTTAGAAATTTCAAATTTTGGTTTTGCTAAATGAAGCCATTTTCGTATTTCGCATAAAAATTTCAACTTATTGAAATTTGAGCAAGTAGAACCTGTTTGCTTTTACTTGGGCAGCAAGCAATAAAAAGGGCTTAGCAATAGATGAATAAGGCAGGAACAAATTTGCAAAACTCAGAGACTGTCTTCCTGCAAACAATATTCAAATATTAAGTTTTCTGTATGGGAAGAGATTTCTACAAAAGTGGTTGCGATGATGGTTACAAAAGACATGACACAGATTTCACAACAATATAAAACTACAGAGGAGAAAAATAACTCTTGTACTAGGGTTGCCCGTTTTTTTCCTCGGCGGTTGGCCCAAATTCCATGAGAGGTAATCGCCAAGGCAGGAAAGAGAAAAAGGCGATTTTCAAACTATCAGTTTAATTTTTTAGGTTTTCTCTAATTGGTCCGCAATGGAGATGCAAAAAATACGTCAACGCACTTGAACATTTGACTAACTGACCTTGCATAATTTGCATCCTTCAAAATGGATTTAAAATATTTACAGAGCCAAATTTCTGAGGACATTGGTTGTGTGGACAGTTGGCCAAAAGAACAACCCAAAAAACAAGTGTCTTGTTTTCAAAGGCCAAGAAAGTTGTAACGTTGGAAAACAAGCAAAAAAAACATAACAGTACTTCTTTGTACAAACATGACTGTAAGTATAAAACTACCTATTGTCAAAGGGAAATCTTTAAATCCCATATGTTTTAAAGAAGTAAAAAGTTTGCCTACTGCATACAAGAACAACACCAAAGCATGGATGACGTTCGCCATCTTTGAAGAATGGATCTGTTAATTTGACATAATGGACGTTGTCCGTAGGTCTGCTGCTTAGCATGTTTAGAGAATGTATGAAACCAATGCTTACATTCATATATTAATTCGGGGTTTTCTTACATAAGGGAAAATTTAACATGCTGCTAACCTGTGTTTTACTGAAAAATAATATCTGTAGAAAATCCAGTAAGTATGTTAAACAATGATGAAGACCCCAAATTAGTTAGAGGTTAATAACATATCTGCAGATATAGGTATTTGAGTGGGGAAAAATGCATACTACAAACACACTAAGAAAATATCAATTACAAATCAACAGTTCAATAATGAAAGGAAGTAATATACCTGGGACATTATATTCTTAACATCATTTCCAGAACAATTTTGAACAACCTGGACGAGTATAAAAATAAAATGTATTGAAACACTTGAGAGTAATAAGTTTATGAATTTTCATTTTAAAAACATAGAATTTGGATGTCTAATTAGTCTAAATTATAGTTAACATTTGAGTAAGATGCATAGAATACTGTTTCTTTTTTTTTTGTTAAATTCTGCTCAACTGTTGGCATGTAGTCATAATTTGACTGAAGGCAGAATAGGAACATTCTTAGTATATACACTCTGATAGTTGTTAAATATAAGAAACATAAATCTCAAAGCCAGGGATTGGAGTAACGCGTTACTTGTAACAGTTACTTTTTTTTGGGTAACACCGAGTAACGCCGTTACATTTTTCAGAAAGTAACTGTAACTTAGTTACTTTTAGCGGGAACGAAGTAACGAAAAATGTTGTTACTTTTCCGTTACTTTACGAAGGCTGTCTGATGCCAATTTTGAAATTCCACTACTAAAAAAAAAGGAAACATTTTGCATTCCCGAAATACGAGCTTTTCTTGGGAGGGAAAAAGTAAAGCATATAATAGAATTGTCCACTTTGGCTGATAAAGGCGTGACGGCGGCTTTCAGACAGAATTGTTACAGTACGAATGTTTTTCCTTGTCTGTTTATATTTCTAAGTATCACATTATAAGCCCCGCACAATTACATGCATCTACGGAAAAGAAGGGTTTTAAAATAAATCATGCTAACTGCCAAGCAGGTTGGATCCCCCACTCCAAACCCCTTTGTGTTTTGCCTGAATGGGTTCTACAGCAATGACCGACAACAAAGTCCTTCCTCTCGAAGAAGGGTGGGGAGGGGGAGACGGAGATTTCGCATTCATTCTTGAGATACCCCTCGTTTACAGATGGACTCGTTGCCTTCAGATTATATATCAGGGTAAAGGATTAAAATTAATTATAAAAAAATGTTTATTAATTATAACTTCAGTGTTTTGTTTGAGCTTATGTTTCGTTTATCGTGGTTCTCTTTGAAAAATGGTAAGATGGCTAAATTTCAATATTTCTTATAACTTGAAATTTCAAAAAGTAACTGTGATTCGTTACTTTTCGTATTAAGTAACTGTAACGCGTTTTTTTTCTTTATAAGTAACTGTAACAGAGTTACTTTTTAAAAGTAACTTTCCAATCCCTGCTCAAAGCTTTAATAATAATCTTTTTAATTAAATTTTTTCTTCTAGGTTTCTACATCGTTTTTTATGTATATCAATTATGTCAATATTTATTTACATTAAATAGAAGATTTAGGATAATGCTACAAACATAATTTGATATTTAATATTAATTAACTGATTATTATTTAAGATTTTTTACATAAATGTTTAAATGATATGAACATAGAAACTATAAACCATTTTTAAATTATAAAAAAAGTAAATATACCCATTTTTTTATGCAGAATAATAACTTTTCTATATGCATCCGTTCAAGCAAAGAAAAGGAAAAACAAGATTGAACAAATTTTAAATCCTGCAATAAAAATAATCAATAAGTATTAACAATTTTTTTAAAGAAACAATTACAGCAACAATAAAATATAGTAAAAATGCAATTTTAAAAAATAACACACAAAAGTTTAACTTACTTAATATTCAGTTTACCGACAAAACAATTTCAAACTTTGACTGATTGAAAACTGACTGCAGTTGACAAACAAATTATAGAATGCTAAAACTTGCTTTAAGTTTTAGTATCACTCACCATTGTATAATTATTTTCCAATGTAACAAAATAGGAAATATATTAGAAGCTAATATAATAATATGTGCTCTACAAAGAAAATAAAAAATATAAAATTCCTAAATTACATTTATAAAATATGATTATTAACGTTAAAAATGATTCTGATTAGGTTACTGAATGCTGTTGACTACCCAATTGGCTTGTTTCATGTGACATAGTTCCTTCCAGCTTTCATGCCTGCACTTTCGTTAATCGGTGCTCAGATTGCTATTCCGTTCCAACATGATATTGCCTCAAGAAAGAATTTATCTTTTATTCAGCAATTCTATTATCACTCAAGACCTGAAACATGCCTATTCCAGTATCTGACAAACAGATTTTTAACTTAGGCGATCTATCCCTATACTTGATCTTGTTATCAGTCATAATTTTACCGTGTTTTAGCTTCCACACTATGTTTATTATAGTAAAAATGGAAGGTATTATAATCGTTCAGTCCGTCCGTCTGTCACCCAATTTCACAGAACGAACCGTAAGTCTCACAAACAAGTGGGATACGTCATTTTGAAGCAAAAAATCAGGTTAGACTACATCCCAAATTTCATTAAAAAATTTAAATGAGAAATTTACTTAAAATTTAAATAACTAAAATGTTTAGCGACATTGAAATATTCTACATGAGCAAATTCCATTTTTATTCAATATTTTCACTGTTGCCATTTTGTTAAACGTACGAGAAACTTTATTTAAAATAAAAATAAAACTTTTGAAAGAATATTTATTTATGTGATATAATTCAGTTTGGATTGTTGTAATATCACAATAGAGTTTTTTTGATGTTTCATTATATATGCATGAAGAAAGATGCATAGAGAATTCTAACTTTGCATAAAATATATGCAAAGTTTCGCTTTTATTTTTAAAGCATCAATTTTACTAATTATATATTTTTTGAACTGTAAATTATATTGTGGCGACTAAAAGATATTTATTAATAAAAAATGCATCATTATTCTACGAATTTCAAACAAATTTAGCAAGCGATAATGAGTAATTATTAATTTGCGAAAGAAGATTAATGAAAATAGTTAATTTTGGCGTTTAAAAGTTTGAATTAGAAGTCCCTGATAGGCGAATTTCTTTCTGAGGTGTATAAATAGTGTTTCCTGTTGAGCATAAATATTGTGTGGAAGCGGTTTAAGTGACAGATTCTATAACAAACCTACTTGTTTTGTTTGAAAATGTATCAGATATCAATCCAGTTAGTTTAAAGCTAATCTACATTGTTTCAATAGGTATGTTTTAGGTATTGAGTGGCAACAGAAATGCTAAATGAAAATAAATTTCTCGAGCCTCAATTGGTGGATCAATGTCTCGTAAGACCAGAGCACCAATCAAAGAAAACGCAGGAATGAAAGCTGGTAGGAAATTCACCTGAAACTAGCCAATTGGGTAGTCAAGAGCATTCAGTAAACTATACAGGTTGCAGTTTTAAGCATATCTTTAATTTATCATTTTCACATTATTAGCTGGTATGCTTCAATGAAAAATTTAATTAAAAAAAAAAACAGTCTAATGTTTATTATTAAAAAAAAGTAACATTACTTTTATATGCTTAAAAGAATCTTCAAGTTCACTCCAAACTAGGTGCAAATCAGCTTTTGAATCATGCTTATATTTATTCCCTGATAAATTATCCAGAATACATTTGATTTTTGCCTTGTGAATAACCTGAAAAACATTTTTTAAAAAATAAATTACCAACATAGAAAAAATAATTTGTCATTCATAATTTGTTTTTGAAACTTACTTCAGTATTGAGGTTAGATTCATGAGCAAGTTTTTGTGCATCAGCAAACTTTCTTTTATTGACCAAATTTGCAAGCCTATGTAAATAAGACTCCTTTATAATATTTAAATTTTAAAAAATGTTTATTTTTATAACAGGTTTGCCTAAAAAACTTATTTAAACTTATTTATTTTGAACAAATTTTATACCTTGCTTCTGGCAGAGACTCACAAATGGTTTTTACGTTTAAGCCCAACTGCTTTTCTCTGAAATTTTTTTAAATAATTAGAACAATCTTTTGTAAAAACTAAAAAACAACCCAATAAAAGAATAATACTAGAAAGAAAACTAAATTCAAAGAAATGGGGGCATACTCTGGATTTTCCACAGTCTCTTTCTCAAGAACATACCAATAGTCCTAAAATATTTGAATAATTAAAGGATATATATGATTTTTACATTTGAAGAATAGAAATGTGTAACTAAACTAATAAAACTATACACACCTGATTTGGTTTGCAATCTATTAACTGAGCATATTCAGAGAGAGAAATTCTGTGAATCAATTGAAATGATGGGAATTTGAAAATTTCAAAAACATAGTTTGTTTTTCCTAAAGATGAAGTTTGGATGAGCAGTCCAATTTTTTGCTCAATTACGAGAGAACTAAAAGAAAACAAAAATAAATTTATTTTAGTATAGAACTTTATACAATTATAAAATATTTGTTAGTTCATTAAAGTGTCATAGTTTTTTTTTTTAAGATTAAAGCCTATTCCATTTTCCTTAAAAAACACCTGAATCTTTCCACTATACACAAAAGCATAAAATCTTTGGTTTTTTATAAATATAACACAACTTATAACTACTTTAATGAAATGCCTTAACAGCAATATGAAGTATATATATATATAATATATATGATATTATATATATATATATATATAATATATATATATATATATATATATATATATATATATATATTATATATATATATAATGTGAATTATAAAAGTGAATGGACAATAATATTAAGGAATTTTTATAAATATAATTTTTAAATATTACCTATTTGGGTCAACAGTTTCATTAAGAACAAAGTTTTTTATACACCCATCCTTCTCTTCCATATGCCGGCTTTTCAAAACAAATTGAGTAAACGGGCACATAATACTTAAAACATGCTATAAATTAAAATAAAAACAATTTTAATAACAAATCTGCTAACAGACAAATCTGCGTTACTTATAAAATTTTACTTTTCAAAATAGTATAACACCAAAAAATAAAGAGAAAAAGTAAATAATATAAAAAGGATAAAGAAAGATCACCATGCAAAAAAAAGCAAAACTTATATACTTATTATTCAAAAATTTATTTCAAGTATGGACATAATAAAGCCAAAATAAAATAAAAACAAAGTCTAAAGTTTTATTTGAACAAAACCCAAAAAATTAAGTCAATAATTAAATTTGATCACCTAAATAACTCTTTCGATATACTTTTTGACACGCATTTCATGTAACCAACTTAAATAGGGCGCAGATACCAACCTCATAAAGAAAAACTTTTTAACCTAATAAAGGGCAAAAAAATATACATATTGCCTGTTATAACATTTTTAATAGAGTGCTTTAGTTATTATATTGTTCGTACAAATTACCACTAATGTGGTTTCTATATTCATGGAGAATATAGAAACATTAATGATTAAAGAAAATTAAACTATCTTTTTGCTCATAAAATCTAGATTTTTTTGTGTGTTGCTAATGAAATTTTGAAGAACACTTAATGTGTTTAAAGGTATATTATTTTTAAACTTTGTTCAAAATATGAACTTGATAATGAGGTACGAGTAACTAAAGGAAAAGGTGATTTTTGGCCCATGAATGGAAATGACTAGTATTTTTTATAAGTTAAGAAAATCAACTATTTTTGCAACGTTTCTTACAATTTTTAATAGGCATTAAAATGCAGCTCCTTTCACAAATTACTCTCATTTATTAGGTAAATACTTGTATAAACAAAGGCTAAACATCATATGTACTTTAAAAAATTGAGAATCAAATAATACTCACTTTATCATTGAGAAACACAATGTATTTTCCATTTCTGGTATTACATGCTTTGATTATTTGACCATAATCTTGAAAAGAAACAAATATTTATAAAAAATAATGTACAAGTTTATAATTCATATACAATATTCTAGTAAAAAACTTTATATTAACTTTGTTTCATTACATTCTTACATTACAAATAATCAAACTCAATTATAGAACTATATTATAACTGACGTCTTTTGAATTATATATTTTAGTGTGAATCCTAGAATATCCCATTCACTGTAACTCTACAAATTCTGCTTTAAATATCATTTTTATTTGCACCTTTATAACCTTAACTAAATGGACAAGACAACCCAGTAAACAGTCTCTTTTAGTTTAAACTGCACAAAAAAAGCTTGCAAGAAATACATAAAGCCCATGTTTCTTTGGGAAATACATACCAGAAAAGTCATGGTACTGAAATATTGATTTTTCATTTGGATTCCACTCATTATCAACCTTAGGAAAGGAAAAAGTTTTAGTTACAATATTTTAAACATTAAAACAGGCAGCTAAATTACGTTCTGTCTAAAGAAAAAACCTTTTTGAATTTGGTAAAGAATTGAACTTTACTAACTGCATACTATTTCGATAACTTGCTTAGAAAGATTTAAAAAATATAAGATTAATTCATTAATACTAAAGTATCTCACTTCCAGAATATCATTTATGAAGTCTTCAGCATCAAAGTACTCTGTATTTTTAGGTAAAGAAACAAATTGCTGAGTGATTAAGCTAAGAGACTGAGGGCCGCAAAACATTTCAAAGGAATTAGTAACTTCATCATTCGGACATAAAGCAGATATATCTATTTCCTTCAACACAGCTGCCTGAAAAAGAGAAAACAATTCTAATATGTCAAATAAATACAATATTATCAGATTGCATTCTTAACATTTTACACATTGATTGTGTGCAGATAAAAAAAATAAATTTATAGAAAAGGAAGACCAATAATTTAGAGCCAATAAGAAATTATAGAATGCAATTTATAGAAGCATTCGGCATACGTAAACATATAAAATTAATAAATTATGAATAAGTAAAGGGAACGATGATCACTTATAAACAAACTTAAATAATAAACATCTCTCTTAAACTTACATCAAATACTTCATTAAAATTCCCGACATCAATTGCTGTAAAAATAACACAATATATTAAAGTAGTAAATATTTAAACATCGTAATTTAATCTTTCAACACTGATTGAATTAATTTGGAATCAAATCAATTGGGATCTAGCAACAATTGCATACATGCGAAATTTAATTTTGTAATTTTTTTTTAATGATTGCTTTTGTATAAAAACTAAGTAAAACTACCATATCACAAAGTTCTAATATCAAAATGTATGGCAATAAATAACATTTTTGTTTGTACCATGCTTGATTATATAAATATTAAAAAATTTCGTAATTCTATTTACAATAAAATAATTTATCTGTGTATTTTAAAATAGATGTAGGCATTTTACCTTTATACAAACTAGAAATTTGAATATTGGACAGTTCAAATGCTATTTGTTCTTTTGTGAGAATGTAAATTTTCAGGAAACCTAAAAAAGTAAGATTAAACTGTAATAATTTTTCCTGACATTGGTGTACAATTTAAAAATATAAATAAATATCTACCTAAATAATCAGTTACAACATAGGATTGTCTCAAAGAAAGAATTTGTTCTTTTTCAAAAACCTGTAAGAGACACAGAAAGCAAAATAGATGAATAAGTAACAAAGATAAATCCATTGGTCAGGCAAATAAAAAGTTACAAATCAAAAATATTGAAGTAAGTGAAACAAAGAATTCACACATAAAAATTGGATGATTTTCAGGTTTTTTCGGATAGTTCCCTTCTAAGATTTAAAAAAAAAAATTTAGGTCTAAATTAATGTCATCATTTTCACATGCATTAACTCTTAAAATAAATTGACAAATTAATTCATTTAATTTAAACTTGGCAAACTAAAATGAAATTGGAACCAACCTAAGATTGAATTAATGCCTCAGTAAAAGAGCATAAGTGATATTTGGTAACTCGTTTGTAACTTGTGAGCTCACAAAGAAAAATTAGGGCCCTTTCAGGGTTAAGAAATAGTTATCAGGGAAGAAAAATAATAAAGGACATTTTATGCCCTTCCTTCCCTAAAAAAGTTTAGGATGTCTTTAACGATTTTTTACCTTTATAATATAGGGATTTTCCTAGCTTTCCTTAAATGCACGTAAAGCATTATGGCTATACCACTTATATTAGAAATATATAGAAATGAGAAAAGTTAGGTTGGATTAAAGTCTAGGGTCTATTTGCTTGCAGCTTTATTCCATAATTTAAAAAAATTTAAAATTAAGATTGGAGTTTGTCTAGCAATTACGCAAGTATCAGAGCTGATGGTATAGACAGCTATAAACAGTATTCTTAAACACCTAACTGTTTTAAAAGATTTAATTGAGTACATTGCTTATGAAAATTTAAAAGAAAAGTATTCACAAACTAAAAGTGCAACATACATGGCACCAAACATTTTGGGTAGTAGGGATATGATACAGATTGGACACTCCAGCATTTTCAGTAACTAGCAAGAGACAGGAATCATCAGATAAGGAAATTGAAGTGGGGTTATCTATGAAAGACAGATTTTTTTAAAAAAATTATATACAGTATTCCAATTCATATATATCTTGAACATTAAAATAGTTTCATGCGTAAGTTCGTAAAATATTACCTGCTGAAATCTCCCAAATAACTTCCAAAGTATCTTCCTTTAAAACAAATACTTTATTTCTAGTAGCTATAACTAAGTATAGAGGAGAGGAAATGCAACACACATGCTCATCTAAATGCACCTAAAAAAGTTTCAGCACATACATATGATATATTTGTAAAGTTGTGACATACCAACATGAACTGATTGTTTTAATATTTATAAGATGGGTGGTTCTTTTATGAGCACGAGTAAGGGACTTTAATATACCTTTAAATTATATAGCTATAAACAAGTAGATCTTATTGCAAATTCTTTCTTTAAAAATAGGTAATGTCAATCAAGAACCATTAAACTTTATAGGGTTAAAATAGGTAGTTAGCAGGGGGCACATTGGAAAAAAAAAATTAATCAACATAGCCACATTAGAATCGGTCTTGTATAGGGTTGCTAACATCCACTACATTTTACAAGAAAAAATTTCCACACAGAGAAAAGTAAGACAGTTTAAGAAAAAATAAAAACTACTAAAAACTATTTAGAAAATATCATGCAAAATAAAATTATATAATAAGATAGAGAAAATGGTCTGCGCTGATTAATTTTGGGACCAATTACAAATTTGACAGAGGGGCCGAGTTAAAACATAATTTACAAGTGTTTTTGAAAACTTTGATACCTGTGTGTAAACAATTATGATAGACGGGAAAAAATGAAATGTATACATATTAAAAATTCATTTAAAATTATGTTTATTTGATTTTGGGTCTATTTTTCAAGCCAAAACTCATAAAAAAATAGCCTAATTTTCACCGTTTAAGATTGCAATATTTCAGAGTTGTTGCTGGGCTTTAAAAATTGCTTCAATGTGCTATAAATAAAACAGCCATAGATAAGGTAAATTGTCGTGGATTCCGTAAATTGTATTTCAAAACCAAAATTCGTCCCGTAATGATTGACATACCATTGAACACGAATGATAAAATATATACAGTTATTATTTAATGTGGTTTTTAATTTCAAAATTGTTTAGTGCAAAAGAAATAACTCACTTTGAGAGTGCCTTCAAGTGAAAAAGTTTTAACTTCCAAAGGAGGTACCACATCCACATTTTCGATTTGAATCGTTTGAACTGCATTCATAGTTAGTTGAGACATTATCTTTAATTAAGACACATATTATATCAAATGCAAGATATTAAGCATATTCATAAAATCTCCGTAAAGCGTAGTAGTAGGGTAGGGTAGGGGTAGGGTAGGTACATATATATGTTCCGGCTTGACGCGTAGTAGTAGTTGGGTAAGGCTTCTGGTCTATCGCTTCCAGACAGGGTCCGGCGCTTCTACCAGATCTTTATTATTTCATTATTTAAGTGGCTAGAGGGCTAGAACCTATGGGTTGATACCAGGAATTCTACTAGGGCTTTTAAGCCCATTTCACACGGTGAACCTTCTACACGGAACTGCTCTGATAGGGTTGTTCGACTGCCCAGATTCTGACGTCACACGTTCCTGAAGGGGTTGTTGTGAACGATACTTATCGCTAATCTTGGCACATTTTTTCAATTTTTTTATTTGTTTACATAATAATTACGAACAGTTTAACCAGATAATATAATTAATACGAACAGTTATAACCAGTACTATATTGAAGCATATGTTTTTCTTTTTAAGTATTCTTTGCCTTATCCTATACTGTAGAAGCAGGTAACTTTGGCCATGTGCCAAAGGGTTATAGTAATCATAAATAATGATTTACTTTTTACTTCCTGAATCTGACTATATTTCTGAATATCTTTCCAGTTAAAAATTATATAAAAAAATATTATTCTACTTTTGGCAATACTATATATACATTCTTAGGAGCATTTAATGACAAAAATCTACTTCCAACTTTTGTCTGGAACATCTAAAAAAGTATTGAAAACAAAAAAAAAACACTATACTATACTTTTATTCATGGGGATAAATAGCTATATTTAATTATTGGTCATCGGGAAATCCGCATGCTGCTAGCTTATTTTAAAAACTAATACCATTTTTTAAATTTATAAAATTTAACACAAACATGCTTAAAAATTATTCCTAATTCAATACTTAAAATGCATGGCCATTTCAAAGTGTTTAAATAGTTTTTGCAGTTTAATTTTTTTCTTCTCTCAGACCAAAGTTACCCACAATGATAGTAATTATAATTTTTGGTTGTTGATTACAACCTCAAATGAACCTACTTGACATTTTCATTGACTTTACAAGAAAGGGTTATAGTAATTATAAATTATGATTTACTTTTTATCTCTTGATCTGACTATATTTCTGAATATCTTTCCAATTAAAAATACTCAAGTTAATTTTATTTCTCCCACAATTAACAAAAATGAAATGAAATAGTTTGCTGTTTTAATGCTCAAAATATTTTATTTACTAAAATGTTCCAAATTTGAACAATTCTTTGTCTTCCTCTTTATATCTTGACATTGTCTTCCAAATCCGCCCTGAATTTTCTTTTAGAAAAGGGTTTTTCAATTCTGAAAACCTGTTACAATAGTAACGGAAGAAAAGTTCATCTGTTGTCTCCTGAGGGGACATTTATTATCGACTCCAAAGCAGCTGCCGCTTTGGCCATAATACTGTTGGGCGTTCCTGCCTTCTTCTTTGATCTGGGCTCAAAAGTTTGGGCAGAACTAGGAATGGGTTCTTTTTGTAATTCCTGCTCCTCATCCTCAATTGACAAATCCATAGCAGATTCATGAACCTAAAAAATAAAATTATGAATCACCATAAAATACTTTCATTAGTAGAAGTAGGGGCAAAAAAAAAAGTGGGGTATATGCTCAGAACTTGACTGCAAGTGAAAACTGCCCTTCCTCCCTCCAAAAAAAATAAAAAAAAATAGATGTCTTCCAATTTTCGTCAGAATTTTTTATGGACCTTATGAATCTCCATTATTTAACTTCAAAATAACATTTTAATAAAAATGACGTAAAAGTTTTATCTTGGAAAGTCGAAAGAAAGCAAGACAGAAAAAGTGTCGAAACACATAACCCTCCGTTTACCTGCATTTTTAGCATTGCACAGGTTAAAGGTGAGCAGCAAAGCAAATAGTTTAATTCTGAGAATAATTGAGTCAATAAATACTAAATTAAAAAGCTTGAAAGCAGTATGTACATACTATCTATTCAGAATTGAACTTGCTATACAGATGACTGAATTCTTATAAATAATGAAAGGGCATACCCGACAATAGACAAGGTGCCAGCAACCATTGGGAAAATTGCCCCCCCCCACCCCGAAAAAGTCATATAAAAATCCTGAAAATAGGAGAGAGGGGGTACGTGGAGATCACTCCACCCCCACGACTCTGGGTCTGCCTTTGAAATAATGTGTATAGTATTTGAATACTTTGTGGGAGTTTTGAATGATTATGTCGAATAACTGGGATTTTGGTGTAATATATTAAACAATAACATCAACAACTGGAAACATAAATAAGTTTTTAGGTTGTGCATCCTATTTTGCATAAATGATTTAGAAATAAGCCCTTACTTGTGAAGTTGAACAACTCCCTAGTCCACTAGTTTGCTCCGAGATGGCTGCACTCCTTTTAAAATTGGACACTGTTTCCAATTGGACATCAACATCATCCAAAAATCTTAAATGTGAAAAATGTTCCCATCGTGGAACAAAACCAGATCCACTCCACTGCTCCCAGAAGGCAACGATTTTACTTTCCTGACCTCCTTCAGGTAATATTTTCGCAGATTTCAGAACTTCCTTATTACTTCACCTGAAATTTAATTGTAAAAATAAATATGATAAAAAAATTCTTAGGTACAAATACTTTTAAAAAAATGCAACTGACTTTTTTAAAAAAATACCTATGTCTGGTTCTGGATGGATGTTTGGGTTTTATGGCGCAAGGACATCAAAGGCCATACTGCGCAAACACTTGGTTTTTGTATTTAATAGGTTGAAAATTTAGACATGACATTATAAAGCATGATATGGGGGATGAGATAAAATGTGATGGGTTTAATATGTTAAAATGCTTAAGCCATATGATTGGTTCTAAAGAATTTTATCAATGATTGCATGTACGTTATTTTAAATGCTATATAAAAAATTATTATCTTTCAATCCATCAATTTCTATTTAAACACAGAGTAATGTTTTAAAAAATAACTACATCATTATTTCACAGTAGGCTTTTAACTGGATTAAAAAAAACGTATATAATAATAAAATAAATTTAAGTATTTGTCAACAAATTATTGATATTTGGCTTTGAAGAGAAAAATTAACTTACCACACGTTAATTTATCTTTGTATTGAGGGTACTGCAGGGTTAAGTTTTCGGTAATTTTCTGATATGTCGATATTTTTAACGTTCGTTTGGTATAATACAGAGGATCTTTAGGATCGAAAAGAAATTTATATTTTCTGACTTCTTCGATCAAATCCATTTCCAAGGCAACAGGCCATGTTGGGACTTTCACTTTACTCATTTTGTAAGCTGAATTTCAAATATTTAAAGTGAGAAGAGAGTGTTAAAATCTCGATTGGAGCAGGAGTACAAAAATAAACATTGGCGAGCATAAAGTAGATTTTTTTTCTATTTGGCAAACTCGATTTCGCCAACAAGACATCAGAGCTATACTTGAGTCTTGATGCTGATTGGCTACCTATATCTCGTCGCAGAACTTTTTCGTGCATGCACGAAAAAATACCGTGAAAAAATTCTTCATAGCGGTTCTCCATGTTATTCCTATGGAAGAACCCTGCAGAAGGTGCACCGTGTGAAATGGGCTTTATTTTCTTGGAATTGAGATCCTTATAATAGCAGAGCCATCCGAAGGAGAGGGGCGTTGGGCCGACTTTGTTGCGGAGGATTTCCCTTTGTGCTTCAAACTGGGCACACGTGAGGAGAAAATGATCACAAGTCTCGTTGGTATTGCATGATGCACAGAGGGGAGAGTCATCCAAGCCGCATTTGAACAGTTGGGCCTTTGTGGGGAGTGATCTGGATGCGAGCCTTAGAAGGAGGACTTCTTGACTCCTTTTCAGATAGAGAGGGGTGAGTTTGACGGGAAGATATGGCGAAAGTTGGCGTGGGTATTTGCTTGGGTCCATTCCAGAAGTTGGTTATGCTTGAAATGATTATCGATTGCCTTAGCTGCATCTTCCGGGGAGATAAGGTCGGCCGCCAAGGGGCTTCCGATCGCGTGTTTGGCCATTTTATCTGCAATTTCATTTTCTTCCAACCCGATGTGCGCAGGGATGTATATCAGACTAAGGCTTTTGAAGATGGTGGCTTTTTTCCTGATCTCGTTTGCGATCTTGAGCGATATTTTTGGGGACTTAAAGCTGATATTTTTGAGGGCTTGGAGATTTGACATGCTGTCTGTGAAGAGGATGTAGTCTTTGGCTTCCGTGACTAATTTTCGTATTCCAAGCCAGATAGCAAAGCCTTCTCCCGTAAAGACAGAGTTAATGGGGGGTAAACCTCCCGAATAGACCATTTTAGACCTGCAGTTTACTGCTGCAATTGCCAGGAGCCTATTTGCCTTAGATGCATCCGTTGCGAGAATGACAGTGCTCACAGGAATCGAGGCTCTAAAGTCATTGAACCAGTTTACTGTGCACTGGGTATTCGGGGATCTGCCTTGGAAGTTGTATGATGAAGTGTGGATTTCCACGCCAAGGGATTGGGCTACGGCAAACGGGAACTCGGTAGGAATAATTTTATTGGGCTGAATGTTAAGCATTTCGGTAGTATTAGTAAGGTTGTCTCCGCATGGAACCTTAGATAAAACAGCCGGGGATGCGATCTTCTTGAGATTAGTTATGGTATTTGCCACACCTGTTTGCTGAGTGAGGGAATATTGCTTAATAAAATACGAAGCGTTACGCTTACTGTTTCTGTTTGACATGGAGCATTCTCCCGAGATTGCCAGAACTATTGGATTCGGAGTCCACTTCGGGAGCCCAAGGGCGAGCCGGATAATGGAGTTTTGAGCCGTTTGGCTTACCTTTTTGGTGGTTTTGGCAGCAAATTCTGTAACTTGTGAACCATATTCAAGGGAGGACCTGACGGTTGCGTTGCCGATTCTAAGAAGGTCCACGGTTTGTGCCCCCCATTTACTTTGGCCCAAGATCTTCAGTAGGCTAATTTTTTTTTAGGGATTTTTTACTTAGACTGTTGAAGTGGGGTTTGAAAGTATTGCTCCGGGAGAAAGTAATGCCTAAGAATTTGACTTCTTGCAACCAAGGGAGTGGCTGACCGCTGATTGTAGGGTTGAACTGAGGCTGTTCCTTCTTCGCGGATAAATTAATGGCAGCGCATTTTGGAGTGGACAGGGGGAGGAACCATTCGTCACACCATTTTTCGATGCGTTGCATCGTTCTGTCTACGGTACTCTGGATTTCTTCGAGGGATGGAGCTTCTATCAGGAGGAAAAATGTCGTCGATGTAGGTGAAGCATTTTACATTGGCGGGGATTATGTCGTAAATGTCGCTCATGTACAGAGAAAAGAACAAGGGGGACAGGACACTGCCTTGCGGTAGGCCTCTTTCGTAATTGATAGGTGTGGACGAGGCACCGCGCCACTGTACTTGGATCTTTCTGTTGCTTAGGAAGCTTGCGATCCATTGGGCTGCTTTCCCCCGGACGCCTGTGCGGAGTACCTTGTACAGAAGCCCGTCGTGCCAAGTGTTGTCGTATGCGGCGTTGATGTCAAGGGAAATCCCTATAACGTAATTTTTCTTTGCCTTGGCTGTGAGAATAAGGTGGTGGAGAGCGGCAATAAGGTTTTCACATCCTCTGTACGGGAGGAAGCCAGATTGGAAGGGGTCGAATTGGAGCTTCCTTTGGTAGAGGCAGATGAGCCTGTGCAAGATCATCCGTTCCATGACCTTACATGGGATGGAAGTCAAGGAGATTGGGCGATAAGAGCTAGTAAGGGAGGAGGGTTTACCAGGCTTCACGATGGGAATGATTTTGGAAAGCTTCCATTGCTCTGGGACCTGGCCTGAATTCCAAATAGCATTGTAGGCTTTAAGAAGCTTCATCTTGTTTTCAAGGTTTAGAGATTTAATCATTTGGGCGCTAACCCTGTCAGGGCCAGGAGACTTGTTTCCCGTTCTTCTTAAGGCTCCTTCGAGCTCTGTGAAGGTGAAATCTGCATCAAGGTCCGTAGTGGGCCCGGAAAAGTCGAGAGGGATATAAGAGTTGAGTCTAGGCTTCACCAATGCAAGCGCTAGAGCGTTTGCTTGAGCCACTGGGAGAATAATTGAGTTCCTGCCACAATAATGTTGTTTGACGTGTCTGCCGGCTTATTTTTTTGTACCACTGCTTTGATTATGTTATATGCTGATTTGCCCTTGGCTGCCTTCACACAGGTACTGTCCCAGAACTTTCGACGGACTGCCAATACTAGTTTACGTAGCTTGGCTGCTATTTTTTTGTAAGCATTCCAGTAGTCGTCCGTGAAATAGGTTTTAGCTAATCTCAGAGCCTTTCGTTTTTTTGCTCTCATGAAGCTGCACTGGGTGTTCCACCATGGTGGATTATTACCTCCTGGGCATACGCTGGGCGACTGATACTCTTTCGGCGGTACTGGTCAGCTGGGTAGTGATTTCTGCCATGGAGCTGCATGAGGCGAGGTTTATGTTTATTCTGGAGTTGAACTGGTGCCAGTTAACTCGGATTCTTCGAGTTGGCAAGTCAGCGCACGCGTTAGATACCGTAATTTTTATGGGGCAGTGATCACTTTCGAACATGTCGTTGAGGATCTCGAAGTGCAGAAGGTTAAAGATATCCGGAGAGCAGATGGTGAGATCCAGGAGGGAAGGACGACATCTGGGCTTGTAGTACGTAGGGGAAGATAAATTGAGCAGGCACAGGTCACTGTCACTGATCCAATCCAACAATATGCTGGCACTGGCTGAAGTGTGCGTGCCCCCTAGGGCGGGGTGATGAATATTGAAGTCGCCCAGTACGATGAAAGGGGGTTTCAGTTGGCGGAATAAAGCCTCCAACCATTGGGCACTGAAGAGGCCATGGGGAGCGTACAAGTTTACAATTGTAATCATCATAGAGAGGGGGCGGTTTAAAAGGAGATTGGTTGCCTGGATTTCTGTACTGGAGGTAGGGAGGGTGAGGCGCTGAGACGAGGATGGGAGCCTAGCCGGGGTGGCCGTGACCAGCCCCCCGCCGACCCCACTGCTTTTGTCTAGTCTATAGATTGTCTTGCCAGTTAGGGAGAATGGGTTGGGTGGTTTCAGAAAGGATTCTTGAATGGCGAGGACGGCGGCTTCTGAAAACAGCGCATCTTTCAATGCGTGGCTCTTATTTCTAATGCTGCGGGCATTCCATTGAATAATGTAGAAAGGGCTGTTATGATACATAGCGTAAAGGAAAAAAAACCTAGTAGTCCAAGAAAAAGGGGGAAGAACCGCCGGTGCTGATTACTGCTGGGGTCGTTATGTAGGATTATTTAGAAAGGGTGGCTGACCTGTGGAGATCTGTTGATAATAGGGCTAGCTGTTGGCTCTTTCGGATTCAGGATGGATACTAAGCTTGGAGATTGGGTTACGTCCATACAGATCGACTCGTCAGAGGCCCTGTCTCTGCTATGGCCTGATTGAGGGGGAAAGTCGCAGATTTTAGGTTTTTTGTTCTCTGTGTTTAGCTGGGTTTCGTTTTTTTCTTTTCTTGGGTGTATGGGGGTTTGACTACTCGTTGTGGCTGCCGGTACGACCGGCTCTGGATCTTGAGTTGATGGTTTGGATCCTCCTTTGCCGCTGGACGTGGGTCTGGAGCTGGCCAGGAGAGCGACAACTTGGCCTAAAAGGACGTGTAGCCCTTCCGCTGATTTCTGCTGTTGTTGCAAGGCGTCTGTAAAGCACTTGATGGTTGGGCCCAGTATTTTCTCAATTGCCTTTCCTACTTCTTGGTGGATATCTATTGCGGAGGTGACCGCGGTATTTGTTACTGCGGCGAACGATCTGTTAGTGGAAGGTTTTCTATATAGAGCCCTGGCTTCAGGGAATGACAGATTGGAGCGCTCTTTGAACTCTAGGAACTTGCTCTCTTCCGCCCTCGCCTCGCAGTCCGGGGAATTGGCCTTGTGACTTTTCTTACAGTTGCTACACTTAGTGGGGTTAGTGCAGACTGGATGAGTTCCCTCCTCACCACAGTTGACGCAGAAATTTTTGGAGCAGGCCTTCGTCAGGTGGTTATATCCATAACACCGGCTACACTGCCTGGGCCTGTCAACAAAGGGCGAAATTCTGTGATTTTCGTAGAAAACTCTTACTTCGGCAGGTAGTAGGGTCCCTAGCACAGTAATTAGCACTAGTTCGGTGGGCTGTATGGTTTCACCAGATTTTCTAGTGAAGCGTCTTGCTTCTGTTACAAATAGGTGACTTGAGGATTGAACCTCCTCAATGATCTCGTCTAGGGGGGTATCGATGTCTATGTTTCTCAACAGGAAACGCTTGGTGGAGCACTCGCGCTGCAGGGTTATGCTAACCGGTACACCTAGTATGGATTTCAGAGAGCAGACCTGCCGGGCGCACTCTTGGCTTGCGGTAGTGATGATCAGTGAGTTGGTCCTGGTACGTTTTAAGGAATCTATATGCTTGTGGGCTTTCACTTTGGAGTCAAGCTCTAATTTCAGGATTCGCGGTTTATTCTGGGGAATTCCACCAGCATTATTAATAACATGAAGAACAAATCTAATGGTGCCGTTATCAGCTGCTAATTGTATTGAGTCTTCAATATTACGGTCAACTCTGTGGGAGTATTGCTCCATTGTACTATTGGCTCCACTTTTGGTAAGGGTAAGGATCGGGGGCCTGAACAGCCCCGGGGCTGCGGCCAGCGTGTCGCCTACTTGCCACCGGGGGGAGAGGGCAAGGGAAAAAAAGAAACAGCTTACAGTGACGTACTGACCCGGCTTTTGGAGCCTGGGCGGCGAAGACTAGCTTGTCTTGACGTCCGACCTAAAGGCCCGGCTCAAAAACGGGGAGGGCGGAATTACTTAATTCCGAGTTTAACTAATAAATGTTCGAAAGGCCAAAACGCCTACAAAAGGAAAATAAACGACGCAGCTTGCGAGGTGAAAGTTATAGAAGTCGGAATTCAAAGATGGCGAACACGTGCAGAAGCGAGCAACACCAACGAACAAGCCCCGTAAAGCGTAAACCTCCCTTCCCTGTCGTAAACAAAAACAAAACAAACCTTCAAGATTTTCGCGCGTTTAAATTTTTTATTACAAACGCATAGCATTGTGGGTAGGTTGTATTTTTGGTTTGGTTGAAACTTCCACTGGAGCATATAGATTATTTTAATAGCTCGAAAAGCTATTTGCCCTAACATTCCTGATTAGAAAATTCAGGTCAAGTCTCAAATATAAATATTGTAGTTAAAAATTAAATAATTTGCTTCAATGGGAAATGACCGATATCGATGAAATGAGTTT
This sequence comes from Oedothorax gibbosus, assembly GCA_019343175.1. Taxonomy (NCBI): domain Eukaryota; kingdom Metazoa; phylum Arthropoda; class Arachnida; order Araneae; family Linyphiidae; genus Oedothorax; species Oedothorax gibbosus. Next base: position 37,318,959 of record CM033272.1, read on the forward strand.
TTTCTTTCTATGGATAAGCTTTCTTTAACAAATGTTTTGAGCAACAAATGGCACAGAAAGAAAGTTGGCATTTAAAAAATTGAATAAGTAAAATAATCTTAGAAAACTCATTTTCGAATACCAAAACATAAGTAATTCCAGGCTACATATGACAACAAACCGTTGGAACTGTTGCCATTCACGACGTGACACAATTCCCCATTAGAATTTTCTTATAACTTTATTAAAGATGATTTCCAGACAATTGATAACTCATTCTCATATGCGACCATGTGATGTTTCATGGTTTGAGTGGTATTAGAAATGCGGAATGAAAGTAATGGGCTTGTTTCACGAGGGATCTGGCAACAGCTCCGCGGTCTTGTTTTCATTTTTCTCGAATTACTTTGGTAGCTCGAAATATTTTGGTATTCCAAATTGAGTTTTCCACGAATATTTTAGTTGTTATTTTTTTAAAATTCCAACTTCTTTCAATGCAAGGTTTTTTTTTTGTCGTTTCCATGAGAGTCGAACTCTATATGTGTCCGTGAATTTTGATAATTTCTTCTACGACTTGCTTGATGTTGTCTCCATACGGATCTAGCATAGGCGGCAGTACTCCAATCTTTCTCAGGCAGGCGCATCATGCAAGTTTTCCTTGATAAATGATTAAAACAACCAACAGCACAGCAAGAAGTTGTAATTTAAAAAAATAACAACTAAAATAACTTATTCTTAGAAAACTCAATTTCGAATAACAACAAAAGTAATTCGAGAAAAATCAAAACAAGACCGCAGAGCTGTTGCCTGATCCCACGTGAAACAAGCCCATTTCTTTCTGAAAATTTCCCCTAATCGATTGGTGCTATGCTCTTACCTACGTGACACGGCAAACTACATTGATTCACCAATGAGGAAGATAAAAATTAAGAAATAATTTATTTTCATTCGGCATTTCTATTGCCACTCAAGACGTGAAAAATACCTTTACTGCATTTATACGGATGCTCCAATGAAATAAAAAAATACAAATGTGTACTACTATTACTTTTACTTTGAATGCAAAAATTTACAAATTTTTTATTATTTATTCTTTTTTTGATAAAAGTAAGCGATTTTTTTATCAATTAAATTCCCTTGGTTTATTTAAAGAAAATTTGGAAAAAAATTAATTATCACGTTCGTTATCAAAATTTCAGGACTTTTGTCCTCAAACATAGAGCTCATCTGATAACAGAATATTTTAAATTGTTTTAAAACATAAAATAAACCATAACGAAAGAACCTTTTAAATATGTCCGACAAACAATCTAATGAAGAACTAACCAATGTAAAAGACCAGTCCTTAACTTCTGCACCTGAAGATCAAACTAATAATATGGGTTCACAAGACTTTTTAAGCCAAAATTCTAATGAAGGTACAACCGATTCAAGCGACCATAAGTCCGCTTCTGTATCTGAAGATCAAACTAATAATATGAGTTCGCCAGATTTTTTGAACCTTTCAAACTCACTTCGCTCTTTAGGAAAAGTAGAAGATACGAATAAAAAACTTCCTCCCGCAATGAAAAGAATGCTTCAAGTGCAATCCAGAAACACATTACTTGAAATTCACAAAGAACTTAAGGAATTCATCAAGTTGATCGAAGACATTCAAAAGGAAGCCCCTGATGAGTTTGAAGTCGTAACAGTGAAGCCGTTACAAACGGAGATTTCTTGGTCTGCTTCGTCTACAAGTTCAAACTCCAGCAGTGAACTCAAGGAGCTTAAGAATATTGATTCGAGACCTACAAATGCACCCATAAGAGATGCTTTCCAAATAGTTAGAAATCTGCTTTCAAAAATTGCGACTTTAATCGACAAGACAGCATGTACTACAGCAATTACTGATGATGCCATTGTTGATGTACATTCCCCTCAATTTAGTATATATTATGCACAGTACGTCTTTCAAATAGCATGTTATGTATCGAAAATGATTGGTGAACACTTGAATAAATTTAGCTGCATATTGGATGAAACTTCCAGGAACGAAACTGAACTTCCGAAAACAGATTTTCAGAGTGTTTCATCGTATCCAAAATCGTTCCTTCACCGCAAAGATCATAGTTTTTGCACCAAAAATAGTAACGCCAATGATATTCCCGATTTCAAAAATGAAATGATATCAAAAGATGTACCTGGGGAAACTACAATTTATTCAAAAAATGAAGCACATATGTCTGAAAATGAAATACAAAAACGTATATATGATGCTATTCAGTTATTACAACTTCTATCTAGAAGAATGCTGTCTCCCAAAGAAGAGGAATCAAAGTTTAAGGATGCAATTAGAAAGAAAAATCTAAAGGAAAACGTAAATGATGTAAGATTCTACTTTAAAAAAAAAAATATTTTAAAATATTCTGTGTTATGTCATAGTTAAAACGTTTTTAACCTTTAACCATCATAATGGCCGGGAGAAGATAGACGACAAAGTTATCAGACTCTTGCGTGCACACTAAAAAATTTAAGTGGCGTCAAAAAAATCACGTGGCTAATAGGATCCAATGGTTAACACAGGAAGAGACAGCCGTGTTCGATATGTCTTCTTTTTTTTTTACCTCAACCAATAGATACAACAATAGCTCAACCGATACTTTATTAATCGCAGCTTTTTGTCATTTTTTTAATATCTTGTTTGACTTAAATCGACAAGACAACATTTACTGAAAGAATTACTGATGATGCCATGAATACAAATACAAAAATTGCCGACCAACAACAGGCCAGAGGCCCAGCAATGAAGAATTTGCTCACCGTAAAACATTTGGTGTAACGCAAAGTGATTAATCACGACAGTTTGAAATCGATTTTAGTCCTAAGGCAAGACTCAACCCTGCAATCCTTCTATTGCCGTCGAACAATACACCGACTTCTCAATGATTGCTTGAAAGAACCCGCAATTTTATATTAATAATATTTTGGTTTTACAACATAAATGAGTGGGAATGCACTTTGAGTCCGTGGAAGGTAACACGGGGTTATACAGGTTTTTTTTGAAAATTCCTAACATAATTTGGTTTAGTCAGCTAACTCTAGAATTGGTCTAACGTTATACCCAAAAATCATGGTTATACAGTTTTTTTAAACGATGCTTAAATATTTATTAAAAAAAGTCAGAAACTACTAGTTATAAATAAGAAGAAAAAAATCTTTATAAATATCAAAACAACCTAACCTAATTACGTCCTACCTAATTTCTATAAATTTCTTTAAGTTTTAATCTTGTCTGGACTCTCAACCTCAAGCAGTAAATGTTTCCATAAGAAGCGTTACACAAAATCTTGGAGGTACAACCTTAAAGCTAACAAATGTATAAAAATTATTAAATTATAGGACTACTGGGCTATCATAACTAGGCCTTAATTATTTAATTGTTTTTTAACAGGAAAATACTTTTGAAACTAATAAGGAAGAAAATAATTTCAATGACAACAAATTTTTAACACTTCTTAAAGATGAATTGAAGAAAAATCTTTATGAATACTCTAATAATCTTCCAGGTATGTTAAAGTTACAATCATCAAATTATTATTAAATTAACTTTCTTTGTAAAAGAGTTAAAAATTATTTTTTGTTAATTAAAAAAATATAACATCATATTCAAGGACTTTAACGCTTTGTTAATGTGCAAATATTACGGAATTTTAACAATTTTAAAAGAAAATAAGTAATATATATATATATATATATATATATATATATATATATATATATATATATATATATATATATATATATATATATATTATATATATATATATGTATGTGTATGTGTATGTGTATGTGTATGTGTATGTGTATGTGTATGTGTATGTGTATGTGTATGTGTATGTGTATGTGTATGTGTATGTTATGTGTATTGTATGTGTATGTGTATGTGTATGTGTATGTGTATGTGTATAGTGTATGTGTATGTGTATTGTATGGTATGTGTATGTGTAGTGTATGTGTATGTGTATGTGTATGTTTTTGTATGTTGATGGTATGTGTATGTGTATGTGTATGTGTATTGTTGTATGTGTATGTGTATGTGTATGTGTATGTGTATGTGTATGTGTATGTGTATGTGTATGTGTATGTGTATGTGTATGTGTATGTGTATGTGTATGTGTATGTGTATGTGTATGTGTATGTGTATGTGTATGTGTATGTGTATGTGTATGTGTATGTGTATGTGTATGTGTATGTGTATGTGTATGTGTATGTGTATGTGTATGTGTATGTGTATGTGTATGTGTATGTGTATGTTATATATATATATATATATATATATATATATATATATATATATATATATATATATATATATATATATATATATATATATATATATATATATATATATATATATATATATATATATATATATATATATATATATATATATATATATATATATATATATATATATATATATATATATATATATATATATATATATATATATATATATATATATATATATATATATATATATATATATATATATATATATATATATATATATATATATATATATATATATATATATATATATATATATATATATATATATATATATATATTTTATATATATATAATATATATATATATATATATATATTATCATGTAATTTTAAAAAGAATTTAATAATAATTTTCCTTAAAACAAAATCAGCTTATTAATAAACAAGACATAACCTAATTTCTGATAAAATTCTGTCTGCATTATTATACGAACGATTTAATAACTTAGATTAGTCCAAAATTTGATTAGTCCAAAAAAACTAAATTATACAATGATAGCTGCTTATGGTCCTTTTATTGATAAGGTAAATATTTTTGAATTCAAAGTTAATATTTGCCCATCAGAATAGAACTAACGAGGATGTGTTTCCTTATTGATTTGGTATTTTTGTATGTGTATAATCCCAGTGTCATTTTCCCACCCTTTAAATAAGTGAAGTTCAAATCATTTTAATATGAAGACATTATTTTTACGTCCATTAGATGTGACGCTTGTGGCTAATAGCTCAGATGCTCTCTAGTGTGGCGTTACTAAACACATGTAATAATAATATAGATGAAAGCAATCTTGTCTAAAAAAAACGAGTATGTCATATAAAAGGATTTTGCCATCGATATGTATTGTGTTGTACTTAGACATATTAACAGTTTGCCATGGCATAACTTGCATCCCATATGGAATACTTGAGAATAAAGACGCGCGTTAACTACGGTTTCAAACAGAATAAAGTAAGCTCAAATTTTAAGGTAAATTCTTTGCTTGTGTTTCAGAAAATTCATGTTATTCAAATATCATCGCAATCGTAAACCTTATTGAAGAAAGCTTCAGGAAGGCTAGAGGTGTGAAAGTGACTGAAAACAAAGCTGATAATTTCCAGAAAAGTAGTATTTCTCCCACAAAACAAGATGAAGAAAAACATTTGGTGGACGTAATCGAAGCATTTGTGAATGAAGCCTACACGTTCACCCTGCTCACTTTGTCAACAGAAAATGAAATAACGCCTGCAGGTGGTATGGCAACGAAAAACCTATGGAAAGCTCAGACTGAACCTGAACCAATAACAATAGTCAGTTTATATTACTTGTTATTACTTATTAATCATTTCTCAATGATTAATTTTTATAAATAATTATACACGTTTATATAATTATAAAAATTAGAAAAAGAGTCAGGAAGAGTGGGTCCAATTTGATTTAGTCATTATTATCTGTTATTGCTACTAATAAGCACATGTTAATTCTACTTACTTAAGTTCTTAGTATTAACTAACATTGATTAGTTTCATAACTTACAGGAGCACAACTTGAGTCACAGAAAATAATAGATTTTTTTAGAATTAGTGCTTACTTTAATATGTTAATGACCTCTTACGCAAACTTTAATACAGAAACTTGACTCTACACTTTTTGCGTTGAAAAATGACATATCTTTCAAATTTTTTTGTTTAATATAAACCGGTAGAAAAAGTGTGGATTGTTTTTCCGCAGCTTCCGCACTCATACATCACAATTTATGTTTGTCTGTGAATAATAATCTGTTACTAGTTTAATTTATAGTTAGTTCGTTTAATTTATAATTAATGAGTTTTTGTTTTTATAGGAGGAAAAAGTGGTTTTACTCTCGAAGCCAATGTCGTCATCCGAAATTCTAGACCGAACTGGCATAGAGGAAATAAGGGAGTGCTCTTCTTGTCCACAATTAGTTCAGTTCAAACTGTCAGATTTTTTAAAAACAAAATCTAAAACTCTTTTTTCGGTAAAGGACTCAGAAGACATTGAAAGCAGGTAAGTACCAATATATAAGCAGGTAGGTTAAAAAAAGATAACGTGATACTACAAATGTTACCCGTAGTACTCAAAATGATGCATTAGAGTATGATTGATAAATACTCTTGAATACTATTTATTTAAAACAAGACATTCGTTGTTTTTAGTGTTTGACTGTTCTTTCTAGGTCAACGGCAGTAAGCAAACCCTCTTTATATCGCTCTTCCTAGGAAGCAAGCAAAGAACCGCGTTATAACCAAATGCGCTATATAACGAGCGACTTGATAAATATTACACTTTTGATGTATTTTGTGTAGCAAAGTTTTTAATCTAAAGCACAGTAGTATTTTAAAAATAAAACCAAATCATATTAAATAATATAACTACTCTAAAAAACAAAAACAAAAAATTAGAAAAGACTTATTATTATTAATTACTATAAACATTACACATTATTGTACAGGCAATACTATACATATTTCACTCATTTTCTATAGTAAAAAAATCCATGTAAAGTTTGTGCTTTGAGTGTTCTCGTAAAACCTGTTTTCCGAAAATTAACAAAAGGCGCGATATAGCGAGGGGCTACTGTATAACAAAAATGACTTGGACCATTTTTTTTTCTATTGAAATACTTAATGCGACGATAACAACGATAAGAACAAGAAGTTCATAAAGAACTAAAATAGCCTACTTTCCTGTTACTTAAATACTTACTGAAGTTCTAATCGGAGAAAAAAAAACTAGGTTCCTAAAGTAAATATCATCAACAGCCGTTTCTACGCTAGATTTATACACATTAGAAAAAAAAATCGAAACACAGCACCCAGCTATAAGTTAAACTTCTAAAAGCCAAAATCAACTATTTTCCTTAATATTCTTTCGCAAACTAATTAAATATTATTTATCATCTGCTCGTGATTTATTTGTAGTTCGAAGAATAATTAAATATTTATTAATAACAAAAGTAATGAAACTACTCCGAACTGCTTAAAAAATAAGAAATGTAAATTAAAACTAAGCATAATTGCATGCAAAAGTATGCCTTGCCGCTTTCTTGGTAGATAAATAATGAATAATCAAAGAATCAAATTGTGCTACATTTTATGACGTCATTCCAAACTGATTCATGAAAATATTATTTTGCTTCAAATATGTTTAAATAAATAAAGAGGTCATAGCTTTCTAAGAAAAAAAGAATTTTTAAGATCCGAGGGATAGAACCGATTTTGGAAGAGGGATACGGACAGACGGACAGACAGACAGACGGAAAGACAGACATACGAACAGACATACAGATGGACATCAACCGCATTTCAATACCTACAGCGATTTAAATGACTCAAAATTGAATTTCAATGCTAATTCAATGGGAAATTCGCCGACAGATAGTAGATTTATGTCCGTCCGGACGTACAGACAGACGAACAAAAAGTATGAAAGTTGGGTATCTGAGGTCATAGCTTTCTAACAAAAAAAGAATTTTTAAGATCCGATGGATAGAACCGATTTTGGAAGGGGGGGGGGGGGGGTACGGACAGACAGACAGACGGACAGACAGACAGACGGAAAGACAGACAGACATACGAACAGACAGACAGATGGACATCAACCGCATTTCAATACCTAGAGTGATTTAAAGGACTCAAAATTGAATTTCAATGCTAATTCAATGGAAAATTCGCCGACAGATAGTAGATTTATGTCCGTCCGGACGTACAGACAGACGGACAAAAAGTATGAAATTTGGGTATCTGAGGTCATAGCTTTCTAACAAAAAAAAATTTAAGATCCGATGGATAGAACCGATTTTGGAAGGAGGGGTACGGACAGACAGACAGACAGACGGACAGACAGACAGATGGACATCAACCGCATTTCAATACCTACAGTGATTTAAATGACTCAAAATTGAATTTCAATGCTAATTCAATGGGAAATTCGCCGACAGATAGTAGATTTATGTCCGTCCGGAAGTACAGACAGACGGACAAAAAGTATGAAAGTTGGGTATCTGAGGTCATAGCTTTCTAACAAAAAAAGAATTTTAAGATCCGATGGATAGAACCGATTTTGGAAGGGGGTACGGACAGACAGACAGACAGACAGACGGACATCGACCGCATGTCAATACCTACTTTTTCATTTTTTAGCCTACTTTTTTTTTAATTCGAAAGAATTAAAAAAATGAAAAAGTAGTATTGACATGCGGTCGATGTCCGTCTGTCCGTCTGTCCGTCTGTCCGTACCCCCCTTCCAAAATCGGTTCTAATCATCGGATCTTAAAAATTCTTTTTTGTTAGAAAGCTATGACCTCAGATACCCAACTTTCATACTTTTTGTCCGTCTGTCTGTACGTCCGGACGGACATAAATCTACTATCTGTCGGCGAATTTCCCATTGAATTAGCATTGAAATTCAATTTTGAGTCATTTAAATCACTGTAGGTATTGAAATGCGGTTGATGTCCATTCTGTCTGTCTGTTCTATGTCTGTCTGTCTTTCTGTCTGTCCGTCCGTCTGTCTGTCTGTCCGTACCCCCCCCCTTCCAAAATCGGTTCTATCATCGGATCTAAAAATTCTTTTTTTGTTAGAAAGCTATGACCTCAGATACCCAACTTTCATACTTTTTGTCCGTCTGTCTGTACGTCCGGACGGACATAAATCTACTATCTGTCGGCGAATTTCCCATTGAATTAGCATTGAAATTCAATTTTGAGTCATTTAAATCACTGTAGGTATTGAAATGCGGTTGATGTCCATCTGTCTGTCTGTTCGTATGTCTGTCTGTCTTTTGTCTGTCTGTCTGTCCGTCTGTCTGTCTGTCCGTACCCCCCTTCAAAAAATCGGTTCTATCCATCGGATCTTAAAAATTCTTTTTTTGTTAGAAAGCTATGACCTCAGATACCCAACTTTCATACTTTTTGTCCGTCGTCTGTCTGTATGTCCGGACGGACATAAATCTACTATCTGTCGGCGAATTTCCCATTGAATTAGCATTGAAATTCAATTTTCAGTCATTTAAATCACTGTTGCCAAATCAACAATGGCATGAGAAACTTTATTTAAACATATTTGAAGCAAAATAATATTTTCATGAATAAGTTTGGAATGACGTCATAAAATGTAGCACAATTTGATTCCTTGATTATTCATTAATTATCTAACAAGAAAGCGGCAAGGCATACTTTTGCATACAATTATGCTAAGTTTTAATTTACATTTCTTATTTTTTAATGCAGTTTTGGAGTTTCATTACTTTTGTTATTAATAAATATTTAATTATTCCTCGAACTACAAATAAATCGCGAGCAGACGATAAATAATGTTTAATTGATTTGCGAAATAATATTAAGGAAAATAGTTGATTTTGGCTTTTAGAAGTTTAAATTATTAGCTGATGGATGCTGTGTTTCGATTTTTTTTCTAATATGTATAAATCTAGTGTAGAAACGGCTGTTGATGATATTTACTGTTAGAAACCTAGTTTTTTCCCGATTAGAACTTCAGTAAGTATTTAAGTAACAGGAAAGTAGGCTATTTTAGTTCTTTATGAACTTCTTGTTTTAATTCTTTCGAATTAAAAAAAGAAAAGTAGGCTAAAAAATAGTATAAGACGAGTAATTCAGACATATGGTAATTTTTTTAGCCTACTTTTCTTTTTTTAATTCGAAAGAATTAAAAAAATGAAAAAGTAGGTATTGACATGCGGTCGATGTCCGTCTGTCCGTCTGTCCGTCTGTCCGTCTGTCTGTCCGTACCCCCCTTCCAAAATCGGTTCTAATCATCGGATCTTAAAAATTCTTTTTTTGTTAGAAAGCTATAACCTCAGATACCCAACTTTCATACTTTTTGTCCGTCTGTCTGTACGTCCGGACGGACATACATCTACTATCTGTCGGCGAATTTCCCATTGAATTAGCATTGAAATTCAATTTTGAGTCATTTAAATCACTGTAGGTATTGAAATGCGGTCGATGTCCATCTGTCTGTCTGTCCTGTCTGTCTGTTCGTATGTCTGTCTGTTCGTATGTCTGTCCGCCTGTCTGTCCGCCTGTCTGTCCGTTTGTCTGTCTGTCTGTACCCCCCTCCCAAAATCGGTTCTAATCATCGGATCTTAAAAATTCTTTTTTTGTTAGAAAGCTATGACCTCAGATACCCAACTTTCATACTTTTTGTCCGTCTGTCTGTACGTCCGGACGGACATAAATCTACTATCTGTCGGCGAATTTCCCATTGAATTAGCATTGAAATTCAATTTTGAGTCATTTAAATCACTGTAGGTATTGAAATGCAGTTGATGTCCATCTGTCTGTCTGTTCGTATGTCTGTCTGTTCGTATGTCTGTGCGCCTGTCTGTCCGTTTGTCTGTCTGTTTGTACCCCCCTTCCAAAATCGGTTTAATCATCGGATCTTAAAAATTCTTTTTTTGTTAGAAAGCTATGACCTCAGATACCCAACTTTCATACTTGTTGTCCGTCTGTCTGTACGTCCGGACGGACATAAATCTACTATCTGTCGGCGAATTTCCCATTGAATTAGCATTGAAATTCAATTTTGAGTCATTTAAATCACTGTTGCCAAATCAACAATGGCATGAGAAACTTTATTTAAACATATTTGAAGCAAAATAATATTTTCATGAATCAGTTTGGAATGACGTCATAAAATGTAGAACAATTTGATTCTTTGATTATTCATTAATTATCTACCAAGAAAGCGGCAAGGCATACTTTTGCATGCAATTATGCTTAGTTTTAATTTACATTTCTTGTTTTTTAATGCAGTTCGGAGTAGTTTCATTACTTTTGTTATTAATAAATATTTATTCTTCGAACTACAAATAAATCACGAGCAGATGATAAATAATATTTAATTAATTTGCGAACGAATATTAAGGAAAATAGTTGATTTTGGCTTTTAGAAGTTTAAATTATAGCTGGGTGCTGTGTTTCGATTTTTTTTTCTAATGTGTATAAATCTAGTGTAGAAACGGCTGTTGATGATATTTACTTTAGGAACCTAGTTTTTTCCCGATTAGAACTTCAGTAAGTATTTAAGTAACAGGAAAGTAGGCTATTTTAGTTCTTTATGAACTTCTTGTTTTCAAATACTACCTGTCACCAACCAAGACAATATTTCCGTATTTCCGAGTTATATATTTTTACTAGCATTTTGTCTCCGTTTCTTGTTAAAAATTCGTGTTGTTTTTACAAACTAAACAAGAAGTTCATAAAGAACTAAAATAGCCTACTTTCCTGATACTTAAATACTTACTAAAGTTCTAATCGGGAAAAAACTAGGTTCTTACAGTAAATATCATCAACAGCCGTTTCTACACTAGATTTATACAGATTAGAAAAAAAAAATCGAAACACAGCATCCAGCTAATAATTTAAACTTCTAAAAGCCAAAATCAACTATTTTCCTTAATATTATTTCGCAAATTAATTAAATATTATTTATCGTCTGCTCGCGATTTATTTGTAGTTCGAAGAATAATTAAATATTTATTAATAACAAAAGTAATGAAACTCCAAACTGCATTAAAAAAATAAGAAATGTAAATTAAAACTAAGCATAATTGTATGCAAAAGTATGCCTTGCCGCTTTCTTGTTAGATAATTAATGAACAATCAAAGAATCAAATTGTGCTACATTTTATGACGTCATTCCAAACTGATTCATGAAAATATTATTTTGCTTCAAATATATTTAAATAAATAAAGTTTCTCACGCCATTGTTGATTTGGGAACAATGATTTAAATGACTCAAAATTGAATTTCAATGCTAATTCAATGGGAAATTCGCCGACAGATAGTAGATTTATGTCCGTCCGGACGTACAGACAGACGGAAAAAAAAGTATGAAAGTTGGGTATCTGAGGTCATAGCTTTCTAACAAAAAAAGAATTTTTAAGATCCGATGATTAGAACCGATTTTGGAAGGGGGGTACAGACAGACAGACAAACGGACAGACAGGCGGACAGACAGACGGACAGACATACGAACAGACAGACAGATGGAGATCAACCGCATTTCAATACCTACAGTGATTTAAATGACTCAAAATTGAATTTCAATGCTAATTCAATGGGAAATTCGCCGACAGATAGTAGATTTATGTCCGTCCGGACGTACAGACAGACGGACAAAAAGTATGAAAGTTGGGTATCTGAGGTCATAGCTTTCTAACAAAAAAAGAATTTTTAAGATCCGATGATTAGAACCGATTTTGGAAGGGGGGTACAGACAGACAGACAAACGGACAGACAGGCGGACAGACAGACGGACAGACATACGAACAGACAGACATACGAACAGACAGACAGATGGACAGACAGACAGTTGGAAATCAACCGCATTTCAATACCTACAGTGATTTAAATGACTCAAAATTGAATTTCAATGCTAATTCAATGGGAAATTCGCCGACAGATAGTAGATTTATGTCCGTCCGGACGTACAGACAGACGGACAAAAAGTATGAAAGTTGGGTATCTGAGGTTATAGCTTTCTAACAAAAAAAGAATTTTTAAGATCCGATGATTAGAACCGATTTTGGAAGGGGGGTACGGACAGACAGACGGACAGACGGACAGACGGACATCGACCGCATGTCAATACCTACTTTTTCATTTTTTTAATTCTTTCGAATTAAAAAAAGAAAAGTAGGCTAAAAATTGGACATGAGGGGAGTTTTTTATGAGCTTTCGAATAATTTTTTTACATTTTAATTTTGAATAATATTTTCATTAAATTCCTTAAACGATATTAGGTTTGCGAATAATGTTTTGGTCGATAAATTTGCAACCTCATTAATTATTAATCTATTTCCCATGAACTGAAAAATCAACTTTAAAAGAACTTTTCTATTGATAATGTTCAATAGATAGCCAATAGAGTAAAAGTACAGAAAAAAAATTCTGGGATGGAGTATACTAATGTTTTCTAAAATTGGTTGCATCCTTTGGAGCTAAAAATAAATGCGGGTCGAAACTTATACAGTATTGTACCTAAAAAAATTTAAATCATTACAAGAAAGTTGAAAGTATTTTCTGAATAAATGCAAATTTATAATTTTCTAATAATATTCACAAATAATATCGCTAGATCTACTTGTGACGAGCAATGCTTGAAAGGCCAAATTCTTCACGAGAACCATGACTTGCTTCCCAATGGCAAGATGGAAGTAAGACAAGTAGACGATCATGGACAGGTTGTGATTTCACTGGAAGAGGACAAAATGGACGTTTCGAAAGAACTCATCAATTGTAAAGCTATAATGGATCTGAGGGATGGGGGATCAAGAAAAGATATGAGACCGGAAAAAAGCTCAAAGTAATATATAGTTGAAGTTTTAATTGAATTAATATTATATGTTCTTAATGCTTTTTATGTTCTAATGTTACATTCTGCGTGATAGATCTGTTGTAATTTATTGATATTAAATTGACCACTTTAGTGTATGCATCGTTAAGTCTGGGGTTTGACGGAGTAAATTTTAGTTTTGTATCACAATACCAGAAGAATTATCTTTCAGAAAGCTATACCCTTAGAACTTTGAAGTAGATATCTGAAAATGATAGAAGCTAACTATTAATATTATTTTTGATAATATAAAAGCGAGTATTATTCTCGCTATTCTAATAACTATCGGTTTAGATAAACCCTTTGTATTCTACCCATCAAAGACTCTCTCACACATATCTAAAAAATAATTTAATATTTAATATAATTTGTAAGGAGTAGGCTAAAAATAATAAGTAGATAAATATGTTCCTGTAAAATAATACGTGGGAAATCAACAGTTTTATTAAATTAAAGAAATAAACAAATATTTGTATTTCTCTAATATATATTTTAACACTTTTAGTAAAGTTATAAACACCCTGTTGTCAAAACTCAGTTCACCTGGCTCTGGCTCACTTCGGAAAGTAGAGGAACAGTTAATGACGACATCGTCCTACAGTAATTTGATTCCCACTGTGAAAATAGGAGGAGAAAGTAATTTAAAATTTTATAAGACATTTGAATGTTCTATGTTTATATTTTGTGATATTGAAAACTCCTAAAATAAATCCCTCTTGGATTTTTTTAAAGAAAATATCAGTTTTACTTAATCAAAAAGTTACTCTTCTTTTTTATAAGACGTTTTAGGATTCTATTGTTGAAAACGTTAGGATTGTTCTGTTTAAAGTTATTAAGATAGTATATTTTTTAAAAGCACTATATACATTTACAAAAATATATGTGTTATGTTAAACGAATAGGAGTTCTAAAAACCTATTACAGAAAATTAAAGAAGCATATGCTGCTAGAATAAAAGTATTTAAAAGCGTGTGGCATAAATACAGATCGAGACAAAAAATTAAAACAGTTTAAAGTATTTATAATCAGACATTATTTTGAAGTGTATAACAACATGAAATAATTATATAAGTTAATATTTGTCAAGAAAAATCCTTTTAGGCAAGGCAATAAAATTGGGTTTTGTTTTGCATCTGTTTTTAATGTATAATATCTTAAACAATGCTGTACGTAAAAGATTTTAAACTCTAAAAAATTATATGTATAAATTTAATTCCCAAGGATTTTGGTTATTTTAATATTTTATAAAAAAATTAAATGCTTGCAAATAAAGTTTCGATTTCGATGTGATTCTTCATTTCATTTTTTTTTTTAGCACACGACAAAGCTTTTGCTATATGTGAAATTGTTGAAAAGATGCATAATTTGGGAGAAAGGTTGAAAAAGGCTGGCTACAACACTGGCCCACCATTAATGTAAGATGCAGGAAATCTTTTTTTATGAAGTTATTATTTGTACTAATGTGAGAAAACTCCTTCTTAATTTGTTTTAATTAATAACCAAGTATTTTAATTTGTTTTATTGTATTTTTGTACAACAGATTGAAACTTCGCTTAGAAAACATATATGAAGAAGCATTTAAAACTCTCACTGTTATTTCTGGTATCCCATTAAGCTACTACAAGAAAATTTTAATTTACGTCTATAAGAAGTAAGAATTGTGTCTTAATTTTTTTTATATTACTATAACTGTTACAAGTACATAATTTTGATAAAAAGAAGAAATTTGTGTTTAATAAAAATTTCACTTCTCAAGAAACGTGTTTCATGGGAAGTGTTCTGTAACCAAACTTTTTACTAACCAACCCTTTAAAATAGTTTTAGCGTAAAGTTGTTTTACTTGCAAAAATTTCAGAAAAAGAAATTTTTTATTTAGAACTTGATATTATTGTCCCTTAAGGCCCATCCAGACGACACAATTTAAATTGAGAAAAAAAAACACGCCACTGAGGTGGCAAAAATAATAGGTTTGTAACAAAAGGTAAATATTAGGTTTATAATAGGTTTGTAACAGTAAATTTTACCTAGAATCCTTTCCACACACGCTTATAAAACTTATAAACAAAAATTGCCAAACACAGAATTCGGTGCTAAATTAAACTTTTAGCCGCCTTAAGTGCTTATTTTCATTTACTGTCTTTCGCAATTTCAATTAATATTCATTATTGTTTGCTAACTTAATTTTCAGTTCAAAGAATAAAAATATAGTACAATTGCTTACTCTTAAAGTCAAAGGCTTCACTTATAATTTAAAGATTGCTGATACGAATAGCGCCGAGCGCAAAACAACTTCTCAATTTTAAAAAGTACAAATATTTAACGGGAAAAATCGTATTTTAACTGAAATTAATTGTATTCAATCCTGAAAGTTACCGTTTTTATACCGTTTTTTTCGGCAGTTAGTTACCGTTTATTTCGGCAACTCAGTTTCCAGTTAAAAGCCGTAAATTTGACGGGATTTTTTCAGTGTATCTTTTATCGGAAGCTTATTTCGTTGACACAAAACTTTATAAATAACAATAAAATTCTGGATGAAATACTGCCATGAATGTTTTGTTCCTTTTTGTGCGCAACAGGTCTGATGAATCCGAAGGTGAAGATCTGACGGACGAGATATTTCCTATTTTGGGTGAGAATTTACTTCGCCATCAAGAGGACGGCCCGTTCGTCTATCCCACTGACCATTCCCTGTATGTGTATCCAAATCCTGCATCCACATCCCTCTCGGAACAGTTCCGGTTCACTGGTATTCTTTTGGCCGTGGCTCTCATCCAAAATGAATTTTTGGGAGTGAAACTTCCAGTTTGCTTTTATAAGTGTCTTTTGGATAGGTATGTTTTCTTTACATGACCTATCTTTAATATAAAACATTTAAAATAGAAATTAATTTTTTTCGAAACGATTTCTTGTACTGAATTTTTGGTGAAGAAAAACTAGTCTGAAATTTTTTTTACAATATTTTGTAGAAAAATATTTATTTGTTCCAATCTTTAAATTAAAAATTTATTTTTGTAGGCTTAACTATCAAAAAAGAGGTACAAGATCATATAAAGAACTTACATGAATAGTTAAAACTTAAGTCTGTTTTAAACTTTTAGATCATTGGAATTGCATGATCTGGAAGAAATTGATCCTGTATTACATCAAAAATTGAAATGGCTTAACGAAAATAATATTTCTGGACGAAAACCCATGTTCCATTTTACAATTAAAGAACGAGTTGGAAAAAAAATGATCGTCTCTGAACTAATCGAAAATGGGAGGCAATTGAATGTCTCAGAAAACAACAAAATGCTGTTCATAGAAAAGTGCTTGAAGCGAAATATAGTAGAAAGATGCATTATGCAATATAAGGAGATTATCAATGGATTTAATTCAGTAAGTATGAAATATATATTTTTAATACAAATAAAACCAAATTTCTCTTTAAAATGCGTAATTAATTTCAATTTAATGTCAATCATTTAATGAATGAAAGGATAGCGTGTGGAATGGATGGAGAGCTTCACACTATATTTTTCATGAAAGTTTCCATGACCGGACCCTACATAAGTTTTTGGCGATAAAATCCCTAAAAAAGAGAGCATTTATCATCTAAATACCTGAAATTGCAAAGCTCCATACCTTTCATAAAACACACACACACAATTAATTGTAATTTATTTTTCCTATGACATGAAAGTGACACGGTATGTTGTTTCCCTTTCTTAATGAACTAATTATTGTATAGTTTTAGTAATATCATTTTTTATTTTCATATTTGCAGTTTTATACTAAGAAACTAATAATTATGTACACAAAAATTAAGGCGAAATTGTTTATTTATCTAATTATTTTATGAAGTAATTACTGGCCTGACATTATGGACCTAGTCTAGGGATGTCTAGACCAGGGGGATGAAATAAATTAAGATATTTACTGGTGATTGGATTATGACCATTGTAAAACTTTCAGGCCAAAATTTTTTTAACCCTCTCTTGGTTAACTATACACTGGTAATCCATTAATTGAAATATAAACGGCTAACATAAGTTCAATTAAAAAAGTTTTAGAAGCAATGTAACAAGTAGCGAATACTGAAAAGTCTCCCTTAAAGACTAAACTGTCCAAACTTCCTTATTGAGACGTTGCTAGTTAATCTTTTGGTAGAAAGTTTATATTCCATTTTTAAGTCACACGCATTTATGGTAAAATTTTAGCTTCTATACTACTTTTATAACGTAAAAAGTGGAAGGTATTATAATCGTTCAGTCCGTCCGTCCGTCTGTCACCCACTTTCACAGAATGAACCGTAAGTCTCACAAACAAGTGCGATACGTCATTTTAAAGCAAAAAACGAAACAACCAATGAAATCGCAGTTTAGTGAGCGTGATGTCATAAGAAATATTCCCATTAGGGCGACTCAAATATGTTTATTAAAAAATTTACATCATTTTTCTTCGAACTTCACACAAATTTAGCAAACGATAAAGACTAATTATTAAATCTGATAAAGAAGATTAATGAAAATAGTTAATTTTGGCGTTTATAAGTTTGAATTAGAACTAGCTAAAGGCCCTGTTTGGCGAATTTCTTTCTGAGTTGTATAAATAGTTTGTTTCCTGTTGGGCACAAATGTTGTGTGGAGGCGGTTTAAGTGACAGATTCTGTAACAAACCTACTTGTTTAATTTTACTAGGCCATTAATTAACTATTAAATTTTAAAATATCTATTTTCATACAAAAAAGCCTTTCACTCATATTTCGTATCCAATAAGACGGTTTTATAACCTCCCGCTATTCCTATAACTTTTATATTTTATTCATGCCACTAAGAAAAAAATATTATTTATAAAACTATTTTTTCATATAGGTACTAGAAACTCGGTTTTTAGATGAATTCAAGGTGGTAGAAATTCAAAAAATGATTGAAAAATGTCCATGTTTTTCTGGTTGTGAAATACAAGAAGATGATGATTCGGAGTTAACTATTAAGAGTTCATTTTAAAAAAATATAATCATTCAATAAATATGTTTTACAAAAAAAGTTTTTTAAAATTTAGTTTGTCTCCACTTCATTGTTAGAAATTAAATAGTTTCTAAGAGCTTTAAACTGATTTTCAAATATAAATAGTAAGACAATGTTTTATTTTTGATTTCATAATTATTTTTTGACAGATTCAAACTCTTTAAAGATGAAACAGTTAGTTGATTTACGTATTGTTAGGGAGGCAAAGATCCAACACAGATTGTAGTGCCTGGAAATTAGCTAGTTGATTTAATATTGCATTGGCCTTTCTATATACAAAATTCGGCGAATACTCAAATAAATTTTTATTATAATACAATATGTAAAAGTAAAAGTCTAGTCAGCACTCAAATATTGGGAAGTGGATCATATTTCTTCATAGATCGAGCGTTACTTGATCTCATATCACTAGATGAGCCCAATGAATTGTTTGAAAGCTGAGGTAAAAGCATCTGGTAATGGCCACTCTATAAAATATAATTGAAAACAATGTACAATCAAACAACAAAAACACTTACAATAAGAAAACATAAGTTTTCTAAAAAAAATGAAATAAAAGCTAATAACCATGGAACTATTGAGTATTTTGATTGTTAAGTGCTTAGCTTTAATGATTTTAAAGAAATTGCAAACTGAAAACTATCAAAAATGAATACTAGGATGTTCTCATTTTATTGTGGAAATAATACTCTTAAAAGTATATAAGCTGAAATCTCAAAAATGAACACAGTAAAAAAACGAAATTCTCAAAAATGAGTACTAGGGATGTTTTCATCTTATAAGGAGAACAATATTCTCAGAAACAAATACTTTGAAACCTCAAATTTGACATCATACATGCACTGAAAATTCAAACTGTCTGGCGGCAGTTTACCACAAAACTACAACTTCAAATGGTTTAAACACTCATGCGCTACAGGAGGTGGGAGGACAGAATGGGATTCCTCATTCAAGGTTTGGTGTAGATCCTCGAATTATGAGATTCAACCCGCGTCAATACATAACCACTAGTACCATCCAATAGCTTTTTCTCAGTTATTTTCAAAAATGAGAACATACACAATCTCAAATTTGGGAACTGCGTATTTGGAGATATTATGAGCCAATGGTATTCTCAAAAATGGAGAACATTATTTATATCAAATTCATCTTAAGGCATATAATGTTAAGGTGAACCAAATAAGTTTATTTTGCAAATGTTTTGCTAATATAAAATATTAATATTTGTTAAAAAAAATCCTCCATATTATGTTTTACAGAATAATTTACCTTTAACTTATCTCTTCGAAATCTTGCAGATAATAAATCATTATCTATTTCTGACTTGCTGAAGCCGTCAAAGTAAGGATGATGAAATAACTGTTCACAGCTAAACCTCTTTTCCGGATCTTTATCTAGACATTTCTGAAATTTAAACAACTTATGTTTTACTCAAATGAAACATTTTCCCCATTACTAAATTTATCAGCAAAAGTAAAAGTAAAAATTTTATACCTACAGAACTAATTCTTGCTTACAAATATTTATATACTTTAAAAAAATTACTGCAATATTGATTAAAATAAATGAAGAAGTTATAAATTCAAAATATCAGTTAAGTGCAATGTTTAAAACTATCATGTGTTTTAACTGCAATATACTTTAACAGAAATTTCTCATCGCATTGCTTAAAATGAAAACAACATGGTGTTTCTTTTTTTTATAATTATCTTAAATTTTTTAATAAAAATCTTACCTTTAAAAAATCTAGTTCTGCTTCTGCAATATTTACAGGTAGTCTACTTTCTAAAGATTCCTAAGGAAAAAAACCATTTAAATATGACGTAAAAACAGAGTTATAGTTTTTATGACTACTTTTATTGTTTTAAAATGTTTATACAAAACGTATTTTTGCAAAAAAAATTGTAAAAAACTCATTTTTTTTTAAAAAAAGTGTGTACACATTTATGCAAAGAGTCGTATATATATGCAAGCGTGTGTGTCATAGCTTTATTCAATTAACTTATTTGGTTTTCGTATATAGCTCTTTGAGGGATAAGCGAATTGGCCTAAGTGAAAATTTGTTTACACTTTGTAGAAATTAAAACCTAACAGTCAGGTTTATACATATGTACCCCTCTGTGGGCTAGACACAAATAAGGCAATCAATGCCCTGTAGAACTCGTTTCTCCTTTAGTATACATTTATTGCTAAAAAGCAACTTCACAGTCATCTCTGTAGAACTCGTTTCTCCTTTAGTATACATTTATTGCTCAAAAGCAAGTTCACAGTCATCTCTGTAGAACTCGTTTCTCCTTTAGTATACATTTATTGCTAAAAAGCAACTTCACAGTCATCTCTGTAGAACTCGTTTCTCCTTTGGTATACAGTTGTTGCTAAAAAGCAACCCCACGTAAGTCATGTGTGTTAAATAACAGTGAAACCTCTAAGAGCGACCATCCTCCCGTTCCCTAATAAATCGGTCGTAAATGGAGGTTGGTCGCTCCTAGAGTACAAAAAAAAAGTGAATTAGCTAGAAAGTTGAAAAATCATTTTATATTTTTAACCATTAAAATCTATTTATAATTATATTTATTGATTCGCAACACAAAATTATACTAACTTACTTTTGAACAAACTTTAGTACATATGTAAAAAAAATATACTACACTAACTTATTTTGACAAATTAGTATGTACTAATTAAACATTAAACCTTTTTAAAGTAAGAAGAAATTTCTGAATTTCATTTTTTGATAGCAATAGTTGAAAGTCATTCGAAGGCGAAAGGGAAAAAATTTCACGCCTTGGAAAAAGATAATTTTTCATGAAATGGGATTTGAAACCGGTCGTTTGGGGAATGAGATCTGGTCTCTCCCAGAGTGGCTTTTAACATTAAACACATAGGGAGGAAAATCGGTGCCGTAAAAAATGGTCGTAAGTCGAGGTGGTCGTTTACTGGAGGTGGTCCGTCGTAGAGTTTTCACTGATCACCACAAATTTTACATTAAATACATTTTTTAACGAAATAGTTGATATACACTTACTGCAACTAAATAATGTAACCAGTTTTATTAATTTGAGTTCTTTTCAAATTTAAAAAGATTTTTATTTTGTAACTTATACTACAAAAATCTTGAGTTATATGGAATTAGCTTATACATCCATTGCTATAAAAGGCACATAATTTTATCGGGCTTCTCAGTTATTGTTATTAAAAAATTCCATGAAATGCAATTACTGCATATCTGTTTTGCAAGGTACGAGGGCTATTTTTTTTTCAACCTCCGATTGGCTGCAACAAAAAGACGAGTCAAAATACAAAAAAGATTTTTTTACCAAAAGTAATGTACAATACTGCTTATCTCTCCACATAATTACCTTGACGATTAAAGCATTTGTCATATCTGTAAACAAGCTTTGAAATACCCTCTTCAGAAAAAATTTTGCCGCCAATGATTGGGAGGGAGTTGTGCGTTTTCGAGCTGGTTTTGGTTTTTGCAGGCAGAAGGGAACAGTGCAATTAAATTCATCGAAGAATGAGTCGAGTGTATGGATATTTATGAGTGGTGGCGTTGTACCTGAATGCTGTTGAATATTTAAAGTTGGCCGAACTGATGTTCATGAAGAAGGGGACCAAGGAAGCAAGTCTGCCGCTACATACGGCATTGTTCAGCGAGTTGACCAAGTGTTTAGGGAAATTCGAAGGTGTACCACACATACATGAATTATCGATTAGCATAGTGGCTTGGATTGCAGCGTTTCCAAATTAACGTGGAGCTCAAAGAAACCGTCACAACTCCCTTCAAATCATTGGCGGCAACGTTTTCTGAAGAGGGTATTTTAAAGCTTGTTTACAGATATGAAAAGTGCTTTAAACGTTAAGGTAATTATGTGGAGAAATAAGCACTATTGTACATTACTTTTAGCAAAAAAAAATCTTTTTTGTATTTTGACCCGTCTTTTTGTTACAGCCCATCGGAGGTTGAAAGAAAAACAGCCCTCGTACAATAGAAATTAGTCACATGAAAAACTAATGCACAAATTAATGGCTCCCAGACTTACTAATAAAATTCTATATTTGTAAATTATAAACATTATTTCAATAATATATATAGGTTCTTACAAATCAAAATTCCAAATAAAAAAATGCAATTTTAACCCTTTCAGTCCCAATGATGCCATTTGGCATCATGACTTTAGAATTTTTTTTTTCCTATTGTCTATAGCCATTTATGATACCCAAAAGCACATCATTCGATTCTTCAAACTTTTTTCAATTAGAAAATATTTTACATTAATCCGAAAAGATGTCGGCACCATTATTTTTTTAATTAGAAAATAGCTAACTTGCGTTTCTCTTCATTTTTTAAAAGTTGACTTAATTAAAATATTAGTTTAACTATTTTGGTTAAAAAAATAACTAAAAATTTTTTAATAATATGTTCAGATATCATATATAAATAGACCTTTATTTGTGTTAAAATATTTTTTTCAATTTGTTGTTTTCTATCATTGAAAAGTCATGATTCCAAATGACATCATTGGGACTTGCTGGATAACTCAACCCTTATTGTCGACTTTGCTGTTGTGTTAACATATTCGTGCATGCTTTCTTAAAATTTATTTCTTTCAACTTGGAAATTATCCGAAGTTAAATTTATGCTTATCATAAACGATTCCTATAGGTGGGAATTTGAAAATTTGTCGTCATTCATTAGCATATTCACTGGGTAAGGTAGTGTATATGCTAATGAATGCCGATTTTTCTGACGTTGAACTTGAAAACTCGAATATAGAACTGGAAACAACTGTCAAAAATGTGAATAATGAAAGTACAGGTGATGCTGCAGATCAAAATATTCCAATTGACAGGGCCGTAACTTTAACTTTTTATTGGGGGAAAGAAAGATAAAAGAAATTGCCTATTTGGCAAATTTTAGTTAATAATTTGGCGAGTTTGGCAACGTATTTGGCCAAAAAATAAAGACATAAAACACTAATAGCTCTAGTGCCATGGCCTTTATAACCCACCATAGTTCAGTAATAGCTTAACTATACATTCATTGCTTAAATATGCATACATGCAGTGTATTTTTTTCAGAAAATTCGAATTTTCTCTAAAAATGGAACAAATATGAAAAAACTAAGCCTCAGGTGCACACGTTGGTATTAAAGGGAATCTATCTTAAAAATTTCGAATTTCTGAGGGCAGTATAAGTAGGTCTTTTACGATCCGAAGACAAACAGACACTCACACAGACAGACTCTTTCTTTTATTATTATAGATTAGTATAGTAGTACTAATTATATATATTAACACCTAATTACATTAATTATCTTAAATTTAATTATAAATTTATTTAAACTTAATTTAAAATTAATTTGAAAACGTAAACATTACTTTAATTTTTACAATAAATTTTAACTTACTCATTCTTATTTTACTTATAAATTCCAAATAGAATTATTTCATGCACCAAAATGGGGAATATTTGACTTTCAATTTATGTAAAATATTGATGTTTGTATTAATTTAATCTTCAATAACTAATTGTACTTCACCCTATTTTCCTATTATAATATTTAATTACATGAGATGCAAACTTTTTGTGTTAAACTTAATTTTTTTTTGTATATTTGCACATTTTTCTTAAAGTAATAAAAACTTAAATAATTGCTTTTTAATAAGTTTCATGCTTCCAATTGAATATGACCATGTTTTCTTTTACACTACTTAAGTCCCAATGATGCCATTTGGCATCATTTCAAAAATCAATAATAAAATTAAAATTAATTATTTTTCTTATGGATGGAACTCTTATCTTGGACCTAAAATGAGCTTATTTTGTGAATATCAGAATTTTCTGTAGTGTAGTCATTTTGGGGGACTGAAAGAGTTAAGAATGAAAGCTACACAAATGTTTAAATTTTAATTTTTCAACTATTTTTACCAATAACTTAAGACAATTATTCCAATTTAATCTTACTTGAAAAGTTGCTAAAGTAAAAGATTACCACCATCATCCTTTTAAAAGAAATATATGGACATTTTCAATTTTGAAAAATCAAAACACAATCTCAGAAACTTCGAAATTTTTCAAGTGATTAAGTACTTTCAATGATTATATCTATACTAGTCAAATACCCTCTACAATATTATCTTAGTGAATGTTTGTACATTTTCTGACGCTTAACTATTAAGAAGTTATACAGTGAATGAAAATGTTAAAAAAAACCTTATGATTTACTCACTCTAACGTCTACATCTGGTATTGATATTCCATTGAAAAAGTCATTTTTCTTAAAAATTTGCATGTGTCTTGGATTAAGTTCTCCTAAAAATAAATTTTAAAAGTGAAATATAAAATTGCATTGAAATGAATGTACTTTACTTAATAAATGTTGCAGTTAAATGAGGAGGATTTACCAAGTTTTCGTTAGTGTTCTAAAATAGAATAGTATAGTACGAACCCTAATTTTTAAAAATAAAAACGATGAAGATATATTAATTGCTTTAAGATGCATATGGATATAAATTACAAAATAGTAAACACATTTATTCTTTATTAGATTATACTGACGTAGTTTTTATAGTAATACCTTTTTTGTTCATGGCGTAAGATATTTTCATTCTTTTTTCATGCATATGTTAAATAGTTTAGTTTATAACGAAGTTACATTGTACAAAGACTCTGAGCAATGAAAATACAAGGACGATGAGTACAACCGGTAGAGGTTACTTCATCGTTGAAATGTGTGATATCATGTTTTAACTCTAAAAAGTTCCTATTTCATAGTTTCGAAAATATAGAAGTCAGATGTTAGAAGTTTAGGGAAGTAAGCGGAAGTGTCCTTTTTAACACCACCCGATCATTTAAAGTATCGTATTATATATTTTTTGAGCTTTAATATAGCTATTTATCGAAAAAACTAAAGCGAAGATGCTGAACTACTATTCATAAGAATGAGTCCTACGTTTTTAACACAATTTTTGTGCTAAACATGGATTATCATTTGGACACAACATAATTTTTGCATTGTTTCAACACAACTTGTATTAACAGGGAAAAGCACAATTTTTGATTTGAAAATTAACACAGAAAGATCACATATTTGGCGATTTATCTCCACTTTTGACGTAAATAATATGTTAAACGACAGTATAAAATTATTTTCGGAAGTAACAGTCTGCAATATGCATTGGTCTTTTTCTCTCTGTCATAGCAATACTAAGCATAAAATCATTGAAGAAAACATTAATCATTTTTACTTTCCAGTGTATGGTAGAAAACAAGATATTAGTGCCTGCCCCGCGTGATTTGGGTCTCCCGTTTGAGTTTTAGAAAGCCCATTATATGTTTTTCGATGTCATTTATTTATCGTTGTGGCTTTCATTGTTTAAGTACACGAAAGAATGTTTTAAAAACAATTTGAAACGACGAATTCAGCATGTTTGGAGCAGTTGGAGATTAAAACTATTTGCTTTGTTACTTTTTCAATTTTTTAAAATTATGTTCAGTAAAAGGCTCAAATGTAGTAGTCAAATGTAGTCAGATAGTAGATAGAAAAATAGGCAACAATAATACTGTGCAGAGGTGGTATCATTACACAAAACTCGTTTATTACGTGCATTTTCGTTATAATTGGAAACTCTCTGCTTTCACATCGGAAGTCTGAAGTCGTATCACGATATAAGCGATTTCTAAGGAATGTAATTACTCAAATAACTTATTATTCAACAAATTTGTTACACGAATGTCTTTTTTTAAAAAAACGTGACTTGGTAAGAATAGTAATGAACTTGCGGTAGAAGTTCATTGATCTAACCCGCAACAAAAGTAAATTGATTTCCTTTTCTTCCAAAGTGACCCGTTTCTTTAGCGTTGGGTGAATGTTCTGTCTCTCTTCGCGTGCATGGTTGCAACCCATTTAGCATAAAACACGCAATGCGGGAAGAAATGCGGAAGAGAAACCGAATTCTGGCGCAGAAAGTGAAGTCACATCAAATAAACTTATGCAATCAATTCTCTAGAAAAATCGACTTATATTTTGTTTACGAGTAAGAAGACGGAGTTAATAGGGTAGTAAATTGGGTACAAAACATTATGGTTGATAATTCCAATAAGAGAAATTCATACTTTTGCTTCATTCTTTGTAGATCAATGAATAAGCATGTTTTATTTAATTAGGTAGTGAATTTTTTTTTCAAGTAAGAGGGAGGCTTGGGTCTCAAACAAATCCATTTATTTTTAATAAATTATGACGAATTATTGACTTGCTTTAAAAGAAGATTTTCAATACGTAGTAACACCCAGATTGTTGATTTCAAATATAATCCCATTCAAACTATAAACATAACATGATGCAACAGTGAAAATTTCTCTAAGTTTTATTAATTATTAATTTTAAATTTATTAATTTTATTTCCATTTTTATTGGTTATTATTTTTAATTTCCACTTATGAGTTCTGATTATTTCTTTAAAAAATGGTTAAATGTAACTACAAAATAAACATTTATGCATTTTATTGAGTTTGTAAGAATAAATAAAATTACAAGAGCGAGCATTTGCAGTTCCAATCGATGATAATATCGAAACTCCCGCAGTGAATGTGTTTCTGTCTTTCCAGCCATGCCAAAACTACAAACTTAATTTTAAAAATTAATCTCGAGTACCATTTACTAGTTAGCTAATTAGACAAAATAGATAAATGAACTATTGATTTTAAGTTATATTTCAACTTTGCAAGAAGCAGTACGTAATAAAGTACGAGGCCCAGTGGCTTAGTGGTAGTGCTTCGCATTACCACGATACAAGTTCGGGGATCGAGTCCCGGATTGGGCGAGTTTGACTCATCCTTTCATCCCTTAAGTGGGTCGATAAAATGATGGCCAAGCATGCTTGGGAACTAAATACTGGGGGCTCCGCGTGAGGTTGACCACATATGCCTAGCACCCCAGAGCCCTTGGTCACGTAAGCTGAAATTTGCATGGCAGGCCTTGGCCCACTAACGGGTTGTTGCTACGGGGAGTTTAATTTAGTTTTAGTACGTAATAAATCTACTTTATGTAATGCAATCGATAAAAGTTATGCGACATCAAAAACAAAAAGCTTACTAGTATTATATACTTCAAATACCATCATCGTTACTAGTCATGTATGAGTGTAAAAACAAAATAAGTATGTGTTATACAAAAAAAAAAAAATAATGAACGTTAAGAATTTAGCGAAACAAATGTCCGACCTAGTGTCCTGCGTATGAGATATAGCTGGTCGACGTCCGACTTTCCCGGCCAGAGAGCCTCTCCACGGATGAGTTCTGCAGCCACACACCCAATTGCCCATACATCCACCTCTGGACCGTAGTGAGTGTCGCCGACTAGCAGTTCGGGGGCTCGATACCAGCGCGTCGCCACGTAGTCAGTGTAGTTTTCGCCTGGACCTGTAACACAGTTTATTTTTTATATTGACAGAAGTATACTGCCGTGGGCGTGTAAACTGCAGTAACCCCAACAACGAATTGGACCATTTTTGCTATGAAATAATTAGTCTTTTTCAGTATGTTTTCTTATAGGTTAGAGTAATTGAGTTCTTGCAACAATGGTCCAAGTCATTCGGCTAGTTACTGCAGTTTACTTGACCATGGCAGCATAGTAGTGAGGCTTTTTAAATTTCTGGCGTTTAGAAAACATAGACAACATCTGTAACTACTTAACGACTTTATTTTAAGTCAATTCTTAAATGCCATTTGAAGAATTTTTACGATACTTCGTATGATAGAAAATTTTAAAATAGCGTTTTTAAATCTACAGTTTTGTAGATTAGTTTATTATAAAAAGTATTTCCTCCTAGTTTTGTATATTTATGTTTTAAATTGGGAAAAATGTCTATTAGGAATTTTTAAAAAATCGTTCATAGTTGTTTATAAAAGCAAACAATTAACCTTTAATGAAATTTAGAGAATTTTAGTTTACTTACTTAAGTTCCTTGCGAAACCAAAATCGCAAAGTTTTACAATTCCTTCTTTGGTCAATAATATATTTTCTGGTTTAACATCTCGGTGAATACACTAAAAAGTATATAAAAAAGATAATTAAGACAATACCTAAATAAATTAAGGCATGTTATTTGATTTATCATGCAAACAATAAAATATATTTTAATTAAATTGTAATATTTTTTCTATTGACATGTTAAATGTACCTATAAAAAAGAAAACTCCATCCACAAATTTAAAAATGACAAGTTGAGGATGCAAACCTTAACCTTTTTAGGATAATTATGTATTGAAAACTTACATTATGTTGATGACAAAAATTTATAGCTTGTATTGTTTGCCATAGAATTCTTTTTGTTAGCTGTTCTGGAACGCTAAAGTAGAAAAGAAAGTAGTCAGTAATGTAACAGAATAATTTATTTTATTTAATTTATGAAATGTGGAGTATTTTGTAGTTTTATGTTTAGTTTTTCTCACCCTTTTGGATGCTTCTCTAATATGTCTAAAACAGTATGATCGCAATATTCAAATACTAAATGCAATTTTCTTTTCCTTCTGAATACTTCTATGAGATTCACCAAGTTAGGATGCTTCAATTGCTGAAAAGAAAAATATACATATCTAGGTATCTAATTATTAGCTGAATTACCTATTCAAATACAACTAAAGATTAATGATTTCTTCCAAATTTCATAATTTTATTTTTTTCAATTTATGCATCTTATATATAATAAGGAAACCTTTTTAGAGTAGTAGTCTTAGGCAAGTGCAATGAATGTTCTGCTGTAAACTAAACCCTGCAAATTATTTTTCTAAATGGAACAGATTTTTTTTTTGGCTAATCAAGCCTTTTGCAGACTTGACATATTCCCCAGGACTGAGAGCCATTTTTTTTGTGGCCCCATCTAGGCGGCCCTCGCAACCAATTTTGATGTTCAGATTATAAGGAATCTATAGCAATGTTTGGTTAAAGCTATAAATACATAACTGTGGCGTACGTCAGCACTTAGGACTCTAGATTTGTAATCTGCAAACTAGAACGAATGTAAATAGTTTGTATAGTTAAAAATATAGTCCTAAGTGCTGACGTGCCGTTACAAATCTAAGCTATCTGAGGATGCTAAAGTTTGCCGAGATTTGATTTTGTCGAGAACTTAAGCCAACTGGATACTCAATAGACCCTGTACATAGCATTTGTAAAACAAAAACCTACCTTCAGCATGCGAACTTCTCTGAGCGCAATCTTCTTGATGAGAGGGTCATCTTCTGTCTCCACGTACTTCTTGATGGCCACCAGCTGCCCGTTGTCTCTGCTGCGGCACTTGAAGACCACCCCGTAGGAACCCTCGCCGATCTTGGATATCTTCTCGTAGCGCTCCATGGGCCGCCGGATGCAACTGCAACGGAAAACGGACACCATTATGATTATTCTGGTGTCCACGTTATCTTACTGGGACTTATAAATGGAAGTCCAGATCATTCTGTCATCGGTATATAGGCGAATCTATTTACTTAAATGTAACTGGCAATACTACGTTAGTCGTTAATTAAGTAATGAAAACAAACAATCTGGTAGATTGAACTTAAAAATAATTTGGTGAATATTGGTTTGTAGGTCGGCTCCCATATGCGTCTACAGATGAGATAAAACATTATCAATAACAATCATCCTATGACCAAACCGGAATTATCCATGGAAGCAATGGTAATCGAAATGTCATAAAAACTAAATAAAATATAAAAATATTTACTAAAAAGCTAGTACTCTTGAGTATAAATCAACAAGTAACATTATTATTTATTAACAAATTTATGCATCTGTGAGTCTGGTTATGAGTGCATTTCTTTTATATTAAATTATGATGGACGAATGTACCTTTCCCGGTTAAAGGCTAGTTCTGATCCCTGAGAGCTCCTTTTCTGGTCATAATCACTGTAGCTTAAAAACATTTTATGGGAAAAAAAAACATTTTTTTTTAATGCTTTATCAAATCTAACTTTTTTTGTTTGGTTTTAGGAACATTGTTCGAGTTTCTAAATATATTTTGTTAAATGTGTAAAGCGTAGAAAAGCGTCAAAAAGCGTAGAAATAAAATTGCTTCGGAAAAATTAATTATTTCTTACTTAAAATAGCAGAATCGGAAAAAGATTTAAAAATAATGACAGCATAAACAGAAAGAAACTATTCCGGGAATTCATAGCGGAAATGACACCTTTTCGTTTTGGTTCAAGTGTAAAAGCTTAATAATAAAAAAAATACTCATCTACCAGCATATTTTATATTGCTTTGCAATCAAATAAAAAGCTGATAAATAATACTTAAATTATCACAAAATATACATTTTTTTAATATCTAAGATTAGCGACAAAAAATGTTTATTTGTCAAAACAATATAACCCTTTTAAAACATTCTTTTGAATTCTATTAATTTTTTCAATAAAAATAACAGGTAACAAGCTAACACCATATTTTTTTTTCTAAAATGAAAAGGGAAACTACATATCCAATAAAATAATCAAAATCACATTTACCTACTTACTCGATTTGAATACAGTTTTTCTATCTTCACAACTCATGTGCCTTTAGTCTGAACACAAACTATGTCGGTTTCTTCAAGAAACATTTCGATTCTCATAACTTACTTACATTTTGAAATCTTTAAGAAACTCAACAGGACACAGGTCGAAGCTTTTTCCTAAGTGGCCCTTTTCTTTGTTTGTCAACGCAAATAAGCAAAAGCTAGCACTGTTAACATATGCATCCTATCGCGGTGTGTTTTCTACGTAGTCATGGGAACGCTAAGCGACGTGCGGGCTTTCAGCGAGTATAGGGGTAATAATAGAGTTTTCGCTCACACACATCGGACGAACTTCAATCAATTTTTAATATTAAGGTTTCTGAGGATATTTGTTTTCGATGGAAATCACATTAGGAATACGACGAGTAATGTTTTTTTAATACGTTGTGTCTATAAATGGAATTCGAAAGGGAGTCTTCATACGAAAAGATTCTATTACTTTATTTTCAAGACTAGTTTCGATTGAGAGCACTCGGCGACTGAAATATTTTTACAAAGATTTCAAACTTTATGAAAAAAAATCTTCAGCAATAGTTCATATAAGAATAATATATTAAACGGCGGATTAGAGAATAGAAATTGTTTTAATTTATGTTTTGATAAAATACTTTAAATTGGTGTCATTCCATGATTTCCATGTCAAATCAACTAGGTCCTCCGCCATACTAATTTACCCGCTACGATTTCTGAATGTTCAATGAAAATGGAAATTGTCAAGATGAAATATATTTCCATTGATTTTTTGTAGATATTTTTTGGCAAACTGTATTTACAATAGGGAAACAGCTTTGTTTTTGAAAGAGAAATGTCAAATAATGTTGCTGCTGTAGAATGTGGATTTTTGTTTAGGAAAGCGCACTCGGAGAGAGAGAGAGTAAAACCAGACACGTAATGAAGGACTACGAGAAAAATTAGGGGCCGCACGGCAGGGTCTGCTCGAGGAGTTTTGTAGAATAAAACAGTACTAAAATTACGCTCTTTTTACAAGCTGTTATATCGGAGTCTTTGAGCATTTTGAACATTCCTAGGCAATTGTTTATACTTTTGTGATTCATGAACTAGGATAATTTTTAGGTAGTTCTATTTTTCTTCGACGAATTTTTTTGGTTAAACTCAATTTTTCTCAATAAATACTTATAAATGACCCAAAAATAAGAAAGTATTGGTAATTAAAATGATAACTGATAACGTAATTAAATCAAGTAACATGAAATTTTTAATACGTATTTTTCATTTGAAAAGCACAATTTTAATATATATTTAAATTATTAACTAAATATATTTATAATTAACATTTAATTAATTATTTAACGAAAACGAAATAGGATTTTTAAAATACTCAATAATTTATCTTTTAAAAATCATTTTAAAAACAACGATAGAGTTGAATTAAAGGCTATTTATAAGTGTTTTAGAAAAATTGAGTTTTACATAATTTTTCTTTTCGCTGAAAAGAAATGTAACTAAACGTAAAAATACTTTTCGTAAAACGTAAAAATACTATCAACGCTTAAAATTAAAAAAAAAAGCTACTAGCCATAGATTCTGATACAAAAGCCTCTTTAAAAAAAGCGCGCAATTTTAAAACTGTTTAATTCTACCCAGCTCCCCGAGCGGACTTCAATTTGACGGTAAAAAGGTGTCAGCTTTTTACAACCTGTGTAACTCTAGAAAGTGTGCGAGAGCGCACGCGCGGATTTACTATCTCTATGAGCGCACTATTTATAGGGTGTCTCTTCTCAAAAATAAATTTAAACTTCCAAGTTTTTTTTGTCAAAAAATAAAAAATCCAAGTATCGCTATAGGTTTAATTGTGCCACTCTAAAAGTCGTTTGATGAAGCAAAAGCCAAGTAAATACTCCTAGTGGACACCAAACACTGCATATACATATTGCCAGGTTTCTTACTATTTTTTAAGGGGGGGGGGGGGGGGGGGGGTTGATCGAAAATTACCTCTTTTCACATAAAAGTTATCATTGTAAAATTAACCATGCATTTATGTATCAAAGTTATAAGAAAATTTACTTTTAATATTTTAATATAACTATAATATATTTATTAGTTAAAATTAGTTCTTGAGTTGAAATATCGTCGTACTAGAGCTACACGAGGGCTATTGGCGATGGGTTAGTTAGGCTATTGGTGATGGGTTAGTCAAGTTACGATCCGACACCTGAGTAGGCACCAAACGCAACTTTTTTAGGTGCAGCATCGTACGCATAGTTCATAGAATAAGAAATTTTATCAACAATATTTGCTAGTTGATATTTGTGATAACTGATTTTTCTTAATTAGCAAGATTTTCTTATAACTGTTAGCAATTAATAAAGGGTTTACTGTAATAGGATAATCTAAAAAGATGAAACCTATGAATTAAAATCAGAAACTTTTATTTAATACATAATTAAAATCTGACTACTAATATTTAAAATACAAAATCAAAATGTACTTTCAAATGACTCAAAATTATACATAAAAAGACAATACAGCTTATTGCACAAAATAAATGTTATTTAGACAAATTAAAATGAAACTACTGTAATTCACTAATAAAATTTAAAAATAAAACCTTACTAATAATTAAATTACACTAAATTTTTCGAGTGCACAAAAATTACTTGTTTTAAAAAACAAATGGTGACATTGAACAGATTATAAAACAGCAGATGTTATTAAAGATCTTATTTTAGATTTAAAAAAATATCAAATTACATATTAGAATCTATGGACTAATTAAATATTACATACATAACATGGAAGAAATATACTATTTAACAATGGGAGTTTATTATTGCACTACATTTGTAAAATTATTCTAAAAATGCATTTCTTTTTGTATCAGAAATAACATTTTTTTTATAGTTATTTTCAAGTAAGAAAATAGTGAAAGGTTTAATGAATGTCCGGTATGCAATATAAAAACTTTGTATTGCAATTTTTTCTTGTCATACTTGTCACATACAACAGAAAAAGGATTTTTCTCTGTTCACTTTCAACTTAGATTTAATATAGATTCTTTGTGAGTAGTGATTTTTATCAATTGTATCATTCAGAACCCAAATATTAAAATTATGAATTAAACAATGGGTTAAAACAAAAAAGGGTTAAGTGGAAGAGGTTTAAAGTGATAGCATCTCAAGCTAAACTCACTTTATTGATAGTGTTACACAATACAAAATTATTAACTATTAATACTATGTAGGAAAGCCCAATTATTGCAGCGTTTTCAAAAATGAAAATTAAGTTTTGCATAAGCCTTTAGTCCAGCCATAAAATCATGCCAATACTTTTCAAAGTTCAAAAAATCTGTCATGCAGATTCTAATTAAAAAATCAATGGTATCTGAAATTAGCATACTATTATGCAAGGTTAGAAATATCTTATAAATACTATGCGTCCCCTTTGGTCTTGAGTTCCTGTCCCTTAGAAGAAGCCATACAGCTCTTTTTTTTATTCTGTAACTTTCTTCCCCAGTTATACAAAAGGCAGTCTGCTAGTCAGTTTTACTTGCTAATCAATAACTATATATTGTATGCATTATTTAGCAGGGCTTTTTTTGGTCAAGAAAGTTTCAAATGTTTAAAGCTCTCTACACTAAATGTTTAGTTAGTTAAGTTGTCTTTCATGCATTTTAATAATAGTTTATTATATAGACCAATACATGTTACAAAACTAGTTCCATTATATTAACCTTCTACTTAATTATCATAAATGGTTAATATCCAACATTCATTTTCTATTTTTATATTAAAAGAGATATATATATTTTTAAAATAAAGTACACGTTTTTGTAACTTTTTGCTGTTCCAAACTATTGAGTAAGTCGGACTCGTTTTGTACTATCTACTAATCATTTACAACTCCTTTAAAAGTGATATTATTTTTATGATCAACAATTTACTTAAAAATGATGCCAGGACAGAAAAAAAATGATCTTATAATATGATAATCTCATGGTAGCAAAGAAGCAAGTTGAATCCAAGTATTTGCAACTAATATCAGAATCACAATGCTGACAAGTCAGGTGGTTAGTGGACAGTTAGCAGAGCATGGACCAAGGTAGAAAAATTTACATATATCATCTACATATAAAAATATTAATTCTTGTTTAACAGTTTAGTGAACTTTTTTTATAAGGATCGAAGTTTGCACTTTAACTGAAAATTTAATGAACAACGTAGTTAACTAAATTATTTAAATTTTAAACTCAGAACATTTCATATAAACTAAATATTCAAACCATATAGTATGGATATAAACATTGTCTTTGTTCTAACAAAGTTCAACTATAGTATTCAAATAAAAATTATGTTCAGTCATTTTTTTAAAAAAATGTAATAAAAAAATCAACAGTTTGTGAATTAGAAATATACACTTAATATCGACACACTTATTTTTGTGCTTTATAGTTATTTTTAATTCTATTTATTAAAGTAAATTTTAAATACTGAAAATATCAAAGTATTACGTGTTTAAAAATACTGTTTAACAACAATTTGTGATTAAAAATCAAACATTTTATGTTTGCTACATTTTAAAGCATAATTTTTATATAACGAAAAAAGTTTTAGTTAAATGTGTTACCTATAATAGTTTGTTAAACAAATAAACATATACAACAAAAATAAAAAAGATTCATTCTAGTAATGAAAAAAGGATTCCATTTCTATTTCTAAAATATTTTTTTTATAAATTTCACACAATTTCCTTAGAAATATATACAGAACAATAGTCTATAAAAATATTATCTGTATTATTCTTGATACCTATTAACATTCATAGTATTAATCAAAAATATTCATAGTTCTCTTAGAAGTTCTTTTAGGAATTTTACCTTTTGTACACTAGTTTATATATTTTTTTAGTTTTATTCTATTATCTAGTTTAGATTTATAGCTTATATAATTTAAAAATTAAATCTAATTATAAAAATTTTAAGTTTCGCATTTCAGTTAAAAGCGCCAAACATGCTAATTTATCAGCTTTTCTATTCCTACAATGTATTTATATTAAACTGATGCATGTAAGTAATACTCTCTCGAATGATGACAGTCTTTCTTGTAGATAAAATCAGGCTGTTGAACAGCATCAAGTTTTTTTTAACCAGTATCTTCATTAGTTACTCTCAAAACAAATTTTTCCCTATCGTAAGGAAAGAACATCTTTGAAAAATTTTCTTCAAAAGAAAATCATGTGAAGTTATTTCATGAAAAAAATTACTTTAGTGCTAGAAATCATTTTATTAAAAAAATCATGCGATTTATATCAAGCTGATTTAAATCAATCCACAATGACTACTATGCGATTGCACATGGTATATATGAATGCAAATTTAAAAAGTACATACCACTAAACTAATACTTGTATAATTTGCAAGGAAATACTCCTTTTTAGTCTACTTTTCTTTTTTCTAATTAAAAGAATTTTTTAAAGAAAATTAGGTTTTGATACAGTGAAATGTCTGTCTGTACCAACCTGCCCAATTACGTTCTATCCATTTGATTTTTTTTAAATTATTTTTTTAAAGAAAAGTATGACATAAGAGACCTATCTTTTTGCCTGTCGGTATGTGCAGGCTAATATATATTAACCTGTCTGCAGACAGTCTACCCATTTAAATAGAACTACATTAAAATTTTTATTCTATTAAATCAGTGTTACCACATCAACAATCACATGAAAAACTTTATTTAAAAGGAATATTTGAAGGAAAATTTATTTTTGTCATATAAATGAGTTTGGAATAACGTCAGAAAATGTAACACAATGTGATTCGTTGATGGTTCATTATTTAAGCATTTTTAAGCATGTTTATTTTAAGCAAAAAATGCTGGTTAGTTTTAATTTACGTTTCTTCTTTTACTAATGTATAATTCTATAAGGATGTCCAAACAAAAATATTCACTTTGATATTTATTTTGTCCGGTTTTGTTTTCAGAAAGTTTTAGAAATCTAATGCTTAAGAGATTATTAGAAGATAATAGATTGTTTGCATGTAGTGGCATTGTTTTTTCAAAAATTATAAATCATTGTTTGAAAATTAAAACTATAACTTAAGATGTTATGCTAAGTTTTGCTTCCGTGTTTAAAGCAATCCATTTTACATAATTATTCTTGAACTGCAAATAAATTTAGCTAAAAATAAAGAGTAGTAATTGAATTTGCAAAAGAAAACTGATGAAAATAGACATTTTTGGATTTTTAATGCATAAAGTTTGTGTGGAAGTGGCTCTATGTTACAGTTACTGTTATAAACCTACTTGTTGATATATAATTTTAGTGACTATTGAAGTAACAGGATAGTAAGCTACTTTAGTTCTTTTAGTACTTTTTGTTAGTACTTGGATGTATCTATAAATTTTTTTATATAATTTAAACCAATATTTTTCTTATAGAATTTACATTTGGCTAAATAGAATACACACACAAACACATAAAACTTTTTAAATGAAAGTTTTAAAAGTGTGAAAGGAAAGCTAGGAAATCAAATACTCCTAATATAATGTGTAAAATAAAAAGTTTGCAATTCATTCCCATTTAACTTGCAGTAGTACACACACATTTCTAACAATCAACAATATAATTTATAAATAAAATTATATAAACATTTCTAATACTTGTATACGGGGGTCATAAAAAATAATTTACAAAATTCACACTATACAATTGTTTCCTCTTTCACAATAAAAATACTGTACAATTATACTCCTAATACTACAAATTATTCTGTATTTTGTACATGACTGTATAACAGTACAACAATGTATAAATTTGAATTTTAGTACTGAATTGTTTTAAATGCTTAGAACAGCATTAAAAGTATGGTATATTAACACATGAATTTGACACATAATCTGAATACACAAACTTTGATTGTCATGTGCTTTAATAACTATTTTCATGACCAGCTAATATATATAAATTTGAAGGACTCTTTGGCTCGTTTGTTGGACGACTCTCCAAAACCACAATTCTAAAAATATATATATAAAGCATTTATAACAAAGTGTGTACACATGAATATTATAATTTATTAACATGTTTAAAATTTAAAAAAAAAAAACTGATTTTATGTTTTATAACATAATTGTTACATTACATTAAACCTACCAATACATTTTGGAAAGGATACACTTAACCTGTCTAAATATATATGGACATCCCCCCCCCTCCATTTGTTATATTCATAACACATTGACAGGGCTGGGCCGTTACTTGTTTAAATGTAACTCGTTACAATTACTTTTCGTAAAAAGTAACTAATTACCTGTAAAATTACTAATTTCCAAAAGTAACAAATTACAATTACTTTTAAGATTACTTTTTACGACAAAATTTCATATTTACAAATGTTTTGAAAAATAAAGTATAAATGATTTTTTTTTCTAAAATTGACTTTATTAAACAGTTAGCAGAAAATCTACTTATTGGGGTACAACAAAAGCTGCATCTCAAAATTTTTGTTGCTTACACAGCTACGATTGGGTCCCCCCCGGAGACATAAACCACCAGAACTAACCTTTCAACAGCTGTACTGGCTGATAAGGGGGTATTATATTTTATGAACATGCTTTTAATTGTTAGTAGGGTACATAATACAGTCATATTATGGTCGTTACTTTGGAAAGATGTAGACAACTCAAAATCGGCTTCGGCGGAAGGATGTCTAGTTTTTACATTCTCAAAAAAATCATCATCACTGCTAGATGAGTGTTTAATCACTGCAATCAGTAGGGA
Source organism: Oedothorax gibbosus (assembly GCA_019343175.1). NCBI lineage: Eukaryota > Metazoa > Arthropoda > Arachnida > Araneae > Linyphiidae > Oedothorax > Oedothorax gibbosus. Next base: position 37,357,932 of record CM033272.1, read on the forward strand.
ACGTTTTATTTTTGTGTTAACAATATTTCTCCTCTTAACAAAGAGTACGTGAAAGTTTTTTTTATTTCGTTTTTTAAAGCATTTTTTTTGTTTTGGACATTTATTAGAGTGTTAATGATAAAAATTAATGAAAGTAACACGCTACTGTAACAAAGATTATTTTTTCGAAAATTATGTAACGAATTACCTGTAAAATTACTGGGTTCTCAAATATAACGAATTACCTATAAGATTGCTGTAAAAAGTAATTATTACAAGTAACGAGTTTACTTGTAACACGTTACCGCCCAGCCCTGCACATTGAAAAGACAAGTAAATATCTTAAAATTCTGCTAACTACAAAATTTTTAAGTAACTTAATAATTTAAAATTTTATAAATAGTTTTTCATTTAGATTGCAAATAAAATTAAGCTTTAAAAAAGATTTTAAAAGAAATAGTTTTATTATTTAAAAATCTTTAATAAAAACATCCCAAGCAGTAATTTAAAAAATAAAACCTACCTATCTGAACCAAGCATTTTGAATATTCTTGAATGATCAGTAATTTCTTGAACAATTTCATTATTCTTGAAACTCCTACCTTGCATACCATGCTTATGAAAAGCCAAAACACTGTCAGCTAAGCAAACTGAAATTAGAAAATATATTATAGAATATCCAAATGTAACCAAACCAGAAGAAGCGAATATTCTACACATGCTTACCAATCGATTCAATTTTATAGTCAAAAACTAATTCTGCTGGCTGCTTTTTGCTAGACTTAAGTTTTCCTTGAACATTGACAACTCTGACTAGATCTGTAAATAAAATTTGTTTCTAAGTATTACTTACAGTATTGCATTTTTAGATAAAATTAAAAGATCATTTTTATTTGTGATAGTACCTTTCAATAAATTTTGTCAAATTATATTGCAGTGGAGATGAGCTAATTTTAAAGAAGGAAGATATTAGAAGGTGTAGTTGCAAAATTGAAAAAAAAAAGAAATTGTCAAAATTATATCTAAGATGTAAAGACCTGCTCCTTCATTGGCCATTTCATCCGATTGAATTTACCATTATCAAAAGTTGCTGTTGAAGGGGCCGACCCCATAAATCTTATACTTTGGAGAATGCGAGTTTTGTAACTACTCCCTTCATTTGTGTGATATTTACATGACATTAGTCTTAAGAAGCTTTAAGTATAACCATACGCTTTAAAATATCAAAATTAAAGTGATACACTGATATATTATTATGCAGTTAATAAAATTTGGATATGAATTAAAAACTAGAAATTCTAAAAAAAAAATAGCCTACTTTCCTGTTACTTTAATACTCCCTCAAACTCATATAGAAAAACAAGTAGGTTTGTAACAGTAACTGTCACCCCGAACTGCTTTCACACAAGATTTATACACCATAGAAAAAAATCCCCTAACACATCATATGCAAGTTAGACTTTTAAAAGCCAGAATAGGCTATTTTAATTATTTTTCTTCCAAAATTCATTTAATATTCATTATCATTGCTAAATTTATTTGCATTTTGAAGTATAATTATGGAAAATTGCTTTTGTGCATTTTGGAAATCTCCAAAGAATAAATGATGCAAGCTTTTTATTTTTAAATAACTATAAACAAAAATTTGTAAAAACCCCAAAATTTTCAAAATATTAAATAATACAAAAACGAAATAACTCCAAATTGAATTAATAATGGAGAAATATAAACTGAAAATAACCAAATTGATTTATAAGAGAAAAAAAAATTCCTTTAAATATTCAGCGATTTAAATGAATAACAATTCAATTTCAATGCTATTCAAATGAGAAGATTTGTCAACAGACAGGTAGACAGATGTCCATCCAGATGTAGAGACAGATGGACAAATGGTATTAAAGATAGAAAGGTATGACGGCAGAGATCTAACAGAAAAAAAATTTAACATTCGACGGATAGAACTGATTTTAGAAAGGGGGTTTGGACAGACGGACAACTCCAGCATTTCAATACCTAATTTTCTATTTTTTTTAAAAATCTTTTAAATTTAAAAGAGGAAAGTAGGCTAAAAATTGATAACAGGCCAAAGCAAAACATTTTTTTAAAAAATAATACTTACTATCATAACAGACTAAAATAGCATCCTTTTCTAATTGAGTGACATTAATAATTTTCATTGTTTCATGACGAGGAACTATAGTATCAGTTCCTTCCCAATCATCATTTAACCAATTTTCAGAAGAATTCAAATTAATCATCTCAAGTTCCAGGTGACTCCGGTCAAACCTAAATATAAAAATTACGTAATACAGATGCTCACAAGTATCGCAGTGACCTTGTAGCTTAGGAAGTACAGATGAATTTAGACTATTAATCAATAAAAAAGAAAGTTTAATAAAATACAATATTTAGTTTACTTTAAATGAAAAAAACTAGGTATCAATGAGCAAAAATTATATATATATATTCTATTCTCATTGCTGATTCCTATAAAAAAAACCTTATGTAACAATAGGCAATTTATTTAAGTACAGATTCTAGAGTACATGATGGAGTTACGTTGTACGTCATTTTCATAGTAAAAATTCATGCAATCTTAATTTTCAAAGATAACCAATTTTTTAAAAACTTGATAATTAAGATAAGAACAAAAAATCACAAATCTGTCTCAAATAATAACTAATATGAAAAATCCGTACCCGTTTTTAACACCAGTGCATATCATAGGGTACTCTAAATCAGGCGTGATAATCATTTCAAAAACATCTAGCTTCACTGGGATGTAACATTCAACTTGCTGCAATATCAAGAAAATAACATGACCAAAACATTTCTTATATACATAAATGTTTTGTAAATTCTAAAACAAAATATAACATCTAAAATCTTTATTATTTTTTGCATGTTAGCTGATCAAAGCATTTGGAGCAAAAAATTATTCCATAACAACCATTGAAATTTTTGGAAACAAAATGTATTCAAGTGCATGACTATAGCATTATTCTAGTCATTAAAATTTGCTTGCTGTGAGCTCTTCTCACAATCTTAACCCTCTATTGGGGAAGTGTAAACTTTTTTTCATTGCATGGGATTAAAATTTAAATTTGTAAATAAAATTTTAATTCCTTTAAAATTACATTCCTATAGTTTATGGTTGAAAATGACTCCTCCATACTTCAAATTTTAGAATTTAGTAAAATCATAAAATTTATTAATTTTTCAAAATTAAGTATGTTGCTAGACCTGACAGTCGGGTGGTAGGTTTATACCTCTGTATCCCCCAAAGGATTAACGTAAAAACTATTGAAATTGTTTATTAAACATGAAGGTATGACATAATTACCATTTAGAGTTGTAGTTATTAAGATTTATTTTGTCTAAGTTCAGAACTTTTTTTTTTGCATGAAAGTTACTCAACAGGGCGCAATAAGATTTCACTGAAGTAAAAAATTAGATAATTGTGTTTATGTTTGCTAGGCAACAGCCTTTTTTAAAATTTCGAATGAGTTTTGAAGTTAGTAAATTTTATAAGTTGCTTGCTTGTTTAGGCATTTTCATTGAGCGTTTTTTTCACTGCCTTAATATAAAAGCTATTGAAAAGACAAATATGTGACAAAAGGCACATTTACGAAGAATCTTTCGGGGGGGGAATTAGATAAGATAAATATCATTAGGCAAAGCCCTTTGCTTTGAAACAAAACCCCAGCAAAACATACATAATTGAGAGAAAAAAATTAATTAATATATTTAACAATTGAGTAGATAATTGAAGAGAACCTTATCATATTAAAAAAAAAATTATATAAAAAAAATCTTTTTTTAAAAAACAATAACACATTCTTATGGGTAAAACATTAAACTTTTTTTTCGAAATTGACAAACAAATATTAAAACACTTACTTTTAAAAGCATGAATTTCTTTAATGGATTATACCACTGCATTAAAAACAGACCATTACGCATAGCCCCACAAAGATACTTGTAACCATTGTATGGATTTCTACCAACACAGCAACATTTACAGCCTTTGGTATCAGGCACTTTGGATGTTGAAGAAAATTTCCTGCAAAATTAGATAAGCCGTTGAGTAAAAGCTACGTAAAGAAACATTAATGGCTTTTTTCATGTTAGTCTATTATTTATAATATTTTTATTAAAATAAAAACATGTTGCTATACCTAGGTACAAATTTCTCTGGTAGATTCATTGGTAGAGAAAATTTATTTGTTTGTTTAGCATATATCTGCAATAAATCATGTTGATACAGTTGAGGTGATTTTCCTGTTTAAAAATGCAAAATTTTAGAATCTAGTTATAGACAATAATAATGAAAAAAAAAATGCTAAAATTCAAAAATTGATTCTTTTTACAATAATTGAAACAAACAGGGATTAGGAATCAAAATGAAGGTATTTAATGGAATTTGACCAAATTCTTTCTGATACTTATAAATTTACTTTAATAAATATTTTAAATAATTTTAATTGATTAATAATATAATTTTACAATTAAAGAAAAAAAAAGCAAAATAAAATAAAACTTTTGTGTTCATTAATTATTTTATAAGTTGTTAAACTATCAAATTAAAAAAAAAACTAAAACCAGAAAATGATTGAGTAACTTTTATAAAATTTAAATAATAATTATTTTGTTAGTTTTGAAAATGTACCCTAATTGAAAGAATATAAAACCTTTATACCTGACAAAGTCATGAGTACATTTTGTATAACAAACATCCAAATTGTTCGCCGGGGGTATAACTAAAAGAACAAAAATACCACGTTCAAGCCTACATTATAATTCAAACGACAATAAAAATAAAAACATACAACCTTTAATGACAAAGCAAATTAAGTTGTATACCCTAAATGACATATTTTACACCTACCTAAAAATAAGATAGGAAATTGCTTTATAGAAATATAAAACGAAGTATTCTTCAAATAAACAACCAAACAACCAAAAGCTTTAAATGGAAATCCAAGAAATTGCTAACGGGTAACCAATCGTAATGACAATATCGTTTGCTCTCAATTCTTATGAGTCATTAACAATGATCCAATTAATAATTTTGACATGTATTTGAAACTGAAATGTTTAAAATTAACATTTTTCTAAATCCCAACTAAAATGAATAAAAATGTATTACAATCAAGAGTACAAAACTTGTAAAACCTAAATTAAAAATACAGTGACAATGCTAAACAATTTGCATTAAAATGCAATTTTATCATGCAATTTAAATACCTGATCAACTGTTGCATCAGCTAACTCGTTTAAATTTAATGTGTAGATACCTTCTTCACATCCAAACAAAATGTGCTGATCTGAAAATAAGAAGCAACAAATAAGAAAGACAACTACTACTAAAACTAACAGGGTTTTTTTTAAGGGGGGGGATGTATGTAGTAACTATAACAATAATCAAAAGTTTGTTTAATAAATATTTCATTTAAGTGAAAATTCCAAAAAGCAATAATTTCGCTTTAAAAAAAATGAAATACATAAAAATAGATAGGTTTTGTTTATTTGAACAAACATCACATTATATTTACATAAGGACCACGCAAGTTAGGGTCATGGTTTAGCCATGACAACAGTTATAGGAATGAATAAGAAAAAATTAAAATGTTTGATTTGGGTCCAAAATTGCTAAATGTTTAGAAATTTTTAGTATCTAATCTAGAAACACTTTTTTGTACTTTATATTAGAGTCTTCCCCCTTTTTATAACAACTGAAGTACTAAATTTGGCGGTATTAATGCATAACAAATCTCAGCACTTAAACATTACACAAATTATTTAACCTAATGAAATATGTTCAATTCTTCAAAATAAACTACCTCTTGTTTCTGGATGAATCCAACTAGCAGTACAATGTATTTGTAGAGGACAACCATTGAATACTTTTGAAAAACATGCACCCATCTATATACAATAGAAGATTAGAGTAAATATAAATCATAACTACTTTGTGAACAATATAAACAGACATGCAAGGATTCAATAAAAAATATTTTTGATAATAGCACAAGTGTGTTTTAATTATAATATAAGTCTGAAGACAAAGATTATTATAAAAATTACAGTAAACAAGAGATGCAAAAGGGTATATAAATTAACAGCTTTTATGGAATTTTTCAATAATGTTTTAAAATAAATAAAGAGAAGAACTTTAGAAGGCCTTACTTACATGAACTTTTGGCGTTGGGGGGAGTCCATTTGATACTGGTCTCTACATTTAGAAACAAATATTAAAAAAGTTTAAACAATTAATTAGGTATTAGAGCAGAAATTAAGATTATCTAAAACCCCACTTTATAAGGTGAGACAAATAAAGTATAACAAAAAAATAGTAGGATTGTTTTAGTCATAACCCTGGTTGAGGCAAAACAAGAACAGTGCAAACATTTGGATCAATTAATAATTAATTTATAAATGAAATTTCTAGTTAATTAAGAGCAAAATATTGAAATGCTAAATGTAGGAAATATAAATTACTTTTTAACACTAAAAGTAATCATAGATAAAATTAAAACAAAGTGTATTTGAAATGTTTAAATGACAAAATATTGTTCGATCAAGATTATGTATTTTGATGGGTGTTTACTGTCAGGAACTTACTAGCCATGACTGACTTTTCACAGCGATTCATGTCATCTTAAAACAGGCAAAAAAATTATTCAAAACCAAAATTAATTTAAAGTTAGTTTGTACAAAAACTATTTTGCTTCTGAACATTTTTTATGAAAATATGAGACTAATGGTTTTGATTCTAGTAAACTCAATCCCAAATGAATGAAAATGTAAAAGAGTTAAACGTACAGGAGGTGTAGTTTTCTTTTTGTCTCGAGGTCTAGGCGGCACCTCAGGAGGGGATATTTCTATTTCTACAGATGGCTGTTCTGGTGACGCATCAGGCTGAACTTCTGGCACCACTCTACTATTGACTTCAATTCGATATCTTTCTGTAAAAAAAAGGTTTAAGTTTATATTGTAGACCATGTACACAATGTAACACCAAAAAGAATACTTCAATAATGTTTTACAAAAATACAAAATTCTGATAATATTTTCTCGGTATTCGGCCACTTTAGCCGAATTTTCGGTTAGGCCAAATAGTGAAATTAAAAAATTTCCACATTTCTTCAAGTTATCATCTTATAAAACAACGAAAAATTCCCAAACAGGACTTGTTTTTTTTTTATAATAGACTCAAATTCTTAAGTTTTATTTATTTATAATGTTAAATCAAGCTTTACTCAAGTTATATTAAATAAACATGTCTCTTTAAGTTAACAGTTACAATGAGTGGGCTTTAAAAAAAAAATAATTACTGTATATATACATCACAATTTTAATTTTTTCACTAAAAGATAAAAAAAAAAATTGTATAATAATATTGTAAGCCATGGTTTTATTATTTTTTTCTGATTTTCATTCTACACCGGATCCACTTACTTCTGTTTTTGTTTTCATACTTCCGTTTTCGTGTTGTGATTTTACAAATTTACACTTTCTAAAAGGCTTGTTTTAATAACAAAGGAGTACTACTTTATTCTGTGTTGCTTTAATTAAAAATTTAATAGCTATATTGTATTAAAATTATTGTGTGATTGTGTACTTATACTTATATGTTTATGTTCAATTGAAATTGATGAATAATAAATACAACTAACTTAGATCCAACAAAAAATATAAATTGGTTTAGGTAGGCAGAATATTCGGCTTACAATTTGGCTGAATATTAGTTATTCGATATTCGGCCAAATTTGATATTCGGTGCATCCCTACTTTAAATACAACATACTTCAATGTTAATAATAGCTTTCATGGATAAAAACGTTAGATTCACACGTTTTACACTGTGATGCAAAAGTGTAGACAATGACTTCATTTAGCTGTAAAATTTAGAATTGTGATAGTAGAATTACAAAAAACCTCTAAACATATAAAAAAAAATATTTTGAAATGCTATAATTGAAACATAATTGTTTGATTTGCTATAGCAATAATTTTTTTCATAAAATAAAAATTTTTACGATGCAAAAGTTTAGACACAAATACAAGATTATGCTAATTTAAAGTACATAATGGCCAAATTTTGGATTTTTATTGATGAATTGTTTTTTATTTGATTTTTATTGATGAATTGTTTTTATATGATAAATTTTTAAAACATGATAACCGGTGAACTAAACAGATTTAATAACAATATTGGTTAATTTATACACCAAACAGACAATATAGCCACTTTAAAACTTTATTCAAATCACATTTGCTTCAAATGTACAATTTAACATCTCTTAATACTAACCGAATGCCTACCAGTCCATCACCTTAAAGTTTTGCCATGAATTCGTGGATTTAGAGACGTACATTGACCGATTTTCTTGATGAAAAGTGGTCTTTCCCATAAAAAATCACAAAATAGCTAGATATTATTTTTTGCACTTTAGTACAATGCAGAGATAGTCACCTCTTCAAAAAAGTCTCTCTCATCAACGTAATTCCCTCCACACCATTATAAATGTTCCACCTTGATGCTAGAGTTTTTGAGGGGTAAAACCGGTGTTTTTAAAAGCTTATTTTTCAATATTCAGTTAAACCGAATGTGTTTAAATAGCACTAAAGAGACCGGTTAAATTGTAACCGGTTCAAAGAAACTGGTTTTTTTAAATTTCAAACTTCAGTATAAAGAAGGAACTTTCGTAATGGTGTGGAGTGAATTTAAGTTAAAATGACCGACTTTTTTTTGCGTTTTTGAAGAGATGACTCTCTCTGCATTGTATTAAAGTATAAAAAAGAACAATATGTCGCTATTTTGTGATTGAATATGGGAAAGACTACACATTTCATCAAGATTCAAGAAAATCGGTCAATGCATGTCCCTAAATCCACGAATTCGTGGCAAAACTTTAAGGTAATGGACTGGTAGGCATTCGGTTCGTATTTAGAGATGTTAAATTGTACATTTGAAGCAAATATGATTTGAATAAAGATTTAAAGTGGCTATATTGTCTGTTTGGTTTAAAATTGAACCAATATTGGTATTAAATTTGTTTAGTTCACCGTTTTTTTCAATCTATCATATAAAAAAAGTACAATTCATCAATAAAAATGCGAAATTAGGCCATTATCTACTTTAAATTAGCATAATCTCGTATTTGTGTCTAAACTTTTGCATCATACAAATTTTTATTTTATGAAAAAAATTATTACTATAGCAAATCAAACAATTAGGTTTCAATTATAGCATTTCAAAATATTTTTTTTATATGTTTAGTGTTTCTTTTGTAATTCTATTAGCACAATTCTAAATTTTACAGCTAAATGAAGTCATTGTCTAAACGTTTGCATCGCAGTGTATCATATTTTCAATGGAAAAACGTGCCATGGGCGCATAACATCTTTTCCCACCAAAATTAGCCTGATTTGGGTTTTTGCTTAGCGGAAGAAACTGCTGTATGACACATTTGAAGAAATGTTTCAGATTTCCATCTATTAGCTCAGGTAACACAGCGTTTTTGTGGGACGTTTATCACATATTTGGAGTTTAGTTTACTCTAAAATTAATGTAACATTGCACCCAAAAATCATGGTAATGTTAGGGCTTTTTTTCCAGTATATTTATAATTTTTGTAATTATGAAATTCTTTTTAAAAAAATTCATATAAAAACTTATACACATCTAACATGAAGCAAGAAATTCTGAAAAGAACTAAAATGACATATTTTCCTTTTAGTTTTACTTTATTACTTACAGAAATTATTATGGTACAGACAGATGAACGGATAAAAAAATATAAGATAGGTATCTGATGCCTGTTTGAAAGGCATGATAGGTATCATGCCTTTCAAACAGAAAAAGAACTTTGAAAATCACACAGGTAGAAAGGGCAGACAGTCAGAAAGACGGACGTGCAGCCAGATGGATAAACACAATAAAATAGTTTTCTAATGTTATAACTCTAAAAAAAAAATGAAATTTTTAAAATCGGACAATTTAGAAAGATAATCGAAAAGGGTATGGGGAAACGTTGGACTAGATAAAAACAATCAAAAGGAATAAAATAGATCTCCAATGTTATACATTCTAAATAAAAAATAATTTTAAAAATAGGCATTTAGAACAAAAATTGAAAAGGGTATGGGCCAAAATTTCCTCAAAAATTTCACTAAGCAAAAAAACACATCTGAAGCATTACGGAAGGAAAAGGTGTTATGTGCATGATGTGTCAAGCATGCTTTGCAAAATTCTTGTTATCACGCAAATTACAGCTAGGCCAAAACCACCAAGCAATTTTTTAAAAAATTACTAAACAAAATTATCATGCAAAAAACACACCTTTTAATTTGTGAATGTGATAAAAATTGCAAGTTTAAAACTTTGAAGTTCATTATCTTGTTTCCACCTTTTTGACACAGAACACGTTCTCCCACTAAGCTTTGCAATTGTGCTCAATATTTGCTTTAAAAAATATTTGTCATACAAATTTTAATTATATGATACGACAAACAAAACCAATAAATGACAAGCAAACATTTGAAATAAATCAAAAGATTCACAACTATTTTGTCATTAAATCCCTGCAAACCTGTCTTCTAACCAAAGTATGAACCTCCAAACAACAAATTTAAATCATTTTTCTTTTAAATACCTAAATCATCTAATTCAGCTATCCCTTGATTTAAAGAAGTTTCCATTTGTTCAGTGGCATCAAAACCGCTTTGGCTTCCTGAAGCATTGCACTCAACTGGTGGAGTCTAAAACATTTCAAAATTAATGTGTGTGGAATGATTGTAAAATTATATTAAAAAATATTGAATTAATTTTAAAATATTTACCTGGGGAATATCATAGTCACCTCTAGTATTTAATGGTAATGTGGCTCTAAAAATAAAAAGTATCTTTTGCCTTTACATTTTTCATTAATTAATAAAAATAATTATTAACAACACTTGTTTCACTTACTGTTGACTAAACTGAAAGTCTTTTCTTGCTTCTGGTGAATGTGGAAGTTGCCCTCTAGAAAATTAAAAAATAGAGAAATTGTACAACACAATAAAAATTTCTTTCAAAGTTGAAAATTTTATAATAGAAAATATATGAAGAGTACATTGATAATAATGTAATAATTGGATCTTAAAATTCATTTTATATAGCTTTACCAAAGATTTGCTAATAAATGTGTACAAAAAAGGAAGATGGGAATACTGTTTGTAAATTGATATTAATAGATAACACACTTCGTACACACTAGTAGATAACACATTTTGGTTGTTCCAATGTTTGATTCTGTCCAAAATTACATTTTATCTTTAAAACAGTTTCTACATCATCATGTACCAAAACCAGACTACGTTTTACATTCATTCTATGCAATTAGCTTAAAGAAGTTTCCCATGTTATCTGCTTTTACATTTAATGTTTTTAAAAAAATTAAATGCTAAGAAAAATGGTATGCAGCTTAGTGTATCATCTTTTTGATAACTTAATGCATAATTAGTATTTAAATAAAGTAATGTCAACAGTTTTGACAAGAAAACTATCATAAAAAATACTGGGGCTAGAAATTAGATAGAAAACATTAATGTAAATTACCGGTGAATAACCTCCATGTCATTTTCTTGTTCCATCCAAGCTGTTGGCAAGTCATATAAATCATTATGTGCAGATTCCTTAAAAAAAATGAAGCATTGTTATATATGTTAAGGTAGTCTAATTTTTCTTATTTTGTTTTATCAATTTAAGTTTCTTATTCTTTTTTATTTTATATTAACTCTATACTTAACTGTTTAGCAGAAAATTTTGTATTGAATCTCAACAAGATAGAATGACATATTTTTTTTCAGTTTTGTGACATTAAAATAGCTTTAATAATGTAAGCTATAAACATAAATTTATAAAAATATATTTAAAAGACTTACAAAAAACTTTTCATATACAAAGTATCCATAATGAATAAATATAAGCAAAACTTGTAGAAAGTCCAAAAGAAAACAAAAAATATGATCCTTTATTATTTTAGACTCGAAACATATTCCAGAGGGCATTAAAAGACTTTCCCAGCAAAATACTTGAATACTATTATTTTTTTATAATATTTGAGTTTTTTTTTAAGATTTTTCTTTGGAAACGATTGTTTTGAAAGATTTTTGTACATAACATATACATATTTTGTGATTTTTTTTAGATAATTCATATAAACAGTATAAGTAATAATTGAAAAGAAAAATTGAATTACCTCAGATATTCCCCAAGACTCCGATACTGTAGATTCATTAGAATTCTAAAATTAAAATTGGTAGAGTAATTACAGCTTCATTTTTAATTTATGCATGAGTTATTGTTTCCTTTATTAGATTACTTTCAAACAAATGAAGCACAAAAACATGGTTACAAACTTTCATAGTTTTGAGACATTATCTACAATTAGTAATTCATAAGGCATTAAACTATATTTTTTTTCACCATAACAAACAAAGATGATGATTAACTTAAATGAAATTCACTAGTAACACTAAACACCTTAATTTTTTTCATTAAAAAATAAATTTTTGATAATAAGAGAAAATAAATTGACTTAAGAATGTTAAGATTTCTAATTTATTTGCGCTGGTGTAGAATTAAGTTTCAGTTGGAAAAAATGTATATAAATGGCCAAACTAATCAAAACATTTAGATATTATTTTTCTGATATAAGGTTATGCATTACAATATATTTATGAGAATCAATGACTCAATGTGTAGAAAAGTTCAATAGTATGTCAAAATTTACCTGATCAGTGGATGTCGAAAGAGCAGTTAAGAGTGGTGCTTCAAAATTCACACTTTCCACTAAAAAATGCATTTAAAAGCCATTCAACAGTTATTTTGTTACAGCAAAAAAAATTAGGACACTTAAATATAAAATACACTAGGGCACTTAGGACAAAAAAAAAATTAGACACATAAACAGACCATGCACACCCACAGTTTTTTTTAATTCCTTTTTGTGCAATTGCTTTTTGATTAAACTATCTCCTAAATGTCAGTTTTAAAGTAAGTTTAAGAATTTGAATTGGACTAAGCTCATGTTTTGGTGGAATTTGCTTTTCCCTCAGATGGTTGTAAAACACCATTATTATATACATTCCTCTTTGAATTTTTTTTTTCATTTCTATGTATATTTCTTTAAGGATAATAAACTACGTTTTGTTCTTTTATTTACTACATTTACAAAAAAATGTTGTCTTTGTTGAGAAACAGCAAAAGATTTTGTGGGTCTTATAATTTTACTACTATACCCACTAAAAAAACTTCCTCTGTATTTTTTTATTCTTAAACTTGACTTGTATTAATTATGTTGTACTTACATTGAAGTTCAGATCTTGTTCTTTGTTTGTCCCTGGCAGGTTTTTTAGAAGCAATTCGTTGGGGCACATCAGGCAAAATCTTGAATAAAATAGTTTAATTTTATAAGTAAATTCATACATTAAAAAAAAGTAACATTAACAGTTATAAAGACACTCTTTAGGTAAAGTTAGATTGTTACAAGTAAACTTTAAATATTTTAAAATGATAATTTGTTATTGCAGAACTGCTTTATAATACAATACCAATTTATAAATATTAAGTTTTAAAATGTGATGCAATTTGAAGTATTGATGATGCATCAACTAAAATATACATTTGTAAACCTAAAATTTTATTCATTCATAGGAAGTACAACCAGATAAAGTAAAAACTAAAATGGATTTTAGATACTATACAAGATATTTAAGTTCCAATCAACTTTTAAAGGAGGCAAAACCAAAACTCTTATTTACCAAAGCATTATGCAATTCATTTGTGGCATTTGTTTATAATTGTTACTTAATAAGCATGAAGAGCAGGAAATGTTGGTGATTGTTTAATGTAAAACAGCATATTTGAAAAACAAACTATTACACATTTATTTCTGAAGCCTGCTTTTATTATGATTACCAATCCTGTTAATATAATATTTATAATGCATAAAATATCCATAGTAACTATGCAAATAATGCCTTTCTTATCTGAAATATTTACTAAAGCTACAGGCAAGTACTTCTTTAATATCGATCTTGCTGCTACGTGAATAACTAAAATAAATCTTTCCAAAAGGAAAAAAGTTTCTAAGTGTCTTTTTAAAAGGGGAAACATTTAATCTGGTTGATAGTGTTTTAGTCATGTTACTCCAAGAAAAAAAGAATGCATAATTAATCACTTACTCCATCATCATCAGGATCATCAGCAAATGCAATGTGCGGATTGCTTACTCTGTCAAGCAACTCTTTTGCTAGTTGTTTATTTAAATCACCTTGTAAAAATGGATGCTAGAAAACAATTAAACATAGCATATGGATGATAATAATAATAGAAAGATATGTGTAAAATTTAACTAAATATCTTAAGTTTTAAAATCTGCACCGAAAAAAATTATTTATATTTAAGGCAAATAAACTCATGTTGAGTTATAAGAAAACCTTTAACCATAAATCCAAAGCATAAAAATGTACCTCTACTCTAAAAGAACCCAATATACTTGAATCATACAAAAGAACATTTATTCATTCAAACGGAGATCGTAATATCAAAACTTACTTGCAATAGCCTTTCAGCAGTTGGCCTTTTCTTTGGGTTTTTGGTTAAAGCTACTTTTACAAAATGATGAAATACTGTCGTCCTGAAAATTAAGATAAATCTTTTATTGGAAAAACCATTCCTTCAAACTAAATATTTTGAGTGGATTGTTTCTAGAGAACGAAACATTTGGAAGATGGCAGTGAGAAACAAGATTGGAAAAGCTCCAGAACTTAACAATATTCCATTGTAAAGAGTTACAAATTCGTTCAATTAAAGAAAATTCAAACAGTTCCAGTAAAAATCTGCTCATGAAACACAGCAAAATAATTTTTATCTTTTAAAATATCAGCTTTCATCTTTTTTAATTCAAAACCTATCAATAATTTGGTACATAAAAAGTTATTTTTTTAAAGAATTAATTTTTTTATAGATTACATTTATATTTATTAAAAATAATTTCAAAAACAGATTTACCATTTTATTTTATCTGTGAGTGTGGGTGGCTTGAATCCTGACTTAGACATTAAAAAAAGAGCTCTCATTGGATGAAGGTCGAACATAGGAGGCTGCAACTCAGCCAGTTCGATAGCAGTGATCCCCACGGCCCATATATCACATTGTTGGTTGTAGCCGCCTTTTCTTTCTACGGCAGCAACTTCTGGGGCCATCCTATGGTTTCAATGAGAATTATAAAGTTAACACTAAAACTTTAAATGTGTTAATGTGTGTTATGTGTGTGTGTGTTAACTTTTAATGCTTAATGTTATTTTCAAAGCACAAAAAAGGATCAACTTGTGTTTTGCTTTAAATGTAAAAAAATTCTATCATGCAAATATTTTTTGACCAAAACCACAAGGAAGAACTGAAACTTCAACATCATATTTTAAATTATTTTATATATTTACTCAAATAAATTTTTGCTTTTCGTAGAAAAATCAGCAGTACATACATCTCATAAATACAGCAGAGAGTCCAAAATTCATGCAACCGGATTTTGCAGATTTTAAGCCATAAATCAGTAGCCCATTTCACAGTAGGTATTTTTTTTTTAAAAAAAGTATTTTAAATGTCACCAAAATGAAGATGATTCTTAATAACAGAGCTTTGTTTAAAAATAATTTACCAAAAAGTAATATTAAGACATTTATCAATGTTCTTTAACTATTTCGTAATAAATTTGTGCAGATTTGATAACAGATAACCATTAATTTCAATTTTATCTATGCAAAGTTGTGTACATTTCATAACTCAGCATATTACATAACATTAAGTTAGAGGATTTTTTTGGCTCTTTTCCGTAGTAGGCATGGAAAATATAGTGCAAATATTACCAATATGGTGTGCCAATAAAAGATTTGCGTTTGCTTATGGTGGCAGTGATTTGTGCAGATACTCCAAAGTCAGCTAAAATAAATAACAAGGAATAAGTTTTAAAAAGCAAGCAGCAACATAAAATTTTTAGTAATATTACAATTTAGATAATACTAACAATAAATTTTATGATTTTATACTATCTTATTATAATTCCTGCTAAAAAAAAGGAGATTAAAATATTTTCTTCTGCTTCGATATTACATACAAAGTATATTGCATACACTTATTCCCAACATAAACCAAAATAGAATATTAAATTAAAAACGATAACACATTTGAGAAAGAAGATTTTGAATGTGTAATGAGCAAAAGGAACAGCATCAATGCGTAATAACATATTGGTTTAGTGTTTAGTGGGAAATTCCTCCAGAACATGTAAAAAAAAGGTCTTTTTTTTAAACCAGGTATGGAGTAGGTATGCCCCACCTTTTATAAATTAAAAAAATAGATTCTTTTGAAAAGCAAAACTGCCAACTGCTTGTTTAAAAGGTCTAGAAAAAACTGTAAATTGAATATTCATAAAAATGCATAATTTACAGGTCTCAGAACAAATAAATAGTATAAGCAAATTTTTAACAGACTAGCACTTATACCTTCTTCGCACAAAAAAAAATATAATAATTCCAATATTGACCATTACCCTGTTATAGGATCATAAATTATCATTTCGCTGTATAAATTATAAATTCCCATTTCTTGCCTAAAAATCCAAAATGAAAAATGCGCTATAAATGCACTCAGAATGTCATCACAATTCCCTCATAAATACATAAAACCTTTAGCTCATTTGGCGCGATTTGGGAAATAATTTGGCGAGAAAATAGATATAGCTACCCACACCCATTATAAAGCTCTAACACAATGACCTTCGAACAACCGACCAGCTTATAAATTATTTATAAAAGAAATTGCCTATTTGGCGAATTTTAGTTAATAATTTCTCGAGTTTGGCAACGTATTTGGCGAAAAAATAAAGACATAAAACACTAATAGCTCTAGTGTGATGGCCTTTATTAACCATCATAGTTCAGTAATAGCTTAACTATACATTTATTGTTTAAATATGCATACATGCAGTCAACAGAAAAATCAATGAAAAAATCATCAAATAAACCCACAATAAAATCCGGGAATGAAGACTGGCGGAATTACGTCACTTGAAACATGTCAATTATTTTTCAAATAATGAATTTAGTTTCTGAAAGTAATGGCAAAAGAATAAAATAAATATTTTGAATTTTAAATGTTTTCGTTAAAAGTTTTATTTAATTTTTTCAGCCGATGGCATCAGGAAAGAGAAAAAATGATCGGATTTGAGCGAAAGTGGTGTATTTTTTTCAGAAAATTCGAATTTTTTCTAAAAATTGAACAAATATGAAAAATCTAAGCCTCAGGTGCACACGTTGGTATTATAGGGGATCTATCTTGAAAATTTCGAATTTCTGAGGACAGTATAAGTAGGTCTTTTACGATCCGAACACACACACAGACAGACTTTCTTTTATTATTATAGATAAATGTTTTTGTTTAACTTAATAGTTATTTTTACCATTAGCCTTTCTCACACAAAAGGGGAAGGGGGAGGGGGCTGGAGCAATAGGGAACGTTATTTTTCTTCGATTAAAATTAGTTCTTGCCTGTTTGAGAAGAAAAGTGATCTCCTTCAAAGTGGGACTTGGTTCATTAGTGCTCCAGCCCACTTGTATCATAATGTATACATTAATACAGGTTTTGGAACAAATAGATTAAAGTAGATTAATTTACAACTTTGAATATATTTATATAAATAATTATTAAAAGCAATATTCCTTTAGAATAATCAATTGTATTGTTAAGCTATAATTACATTAGAAGAAATTTTGCATTTAAATTCAGCTTACCTAACTTTATATCCCCTTCATCCGACAGTAAGATATTAGCTCCTTTGATATCGCGATGCATCATGCTCAAGGAATGAAGATATTCCAAGCCTTTTAAAGTTTCTTTGCAAGCATAGGCAATCTGCAGTTCTGATAGAGGACCGGTGACTAAAATAATGCAATACAAATTTAAAAGAAAAAATTATTATTCTAATAAAAAAAACTCACATTGCAAATATAAGTACCTAATACAACAAATATATGACAAATTATTAAAATGCTTACTAGTCTATTTACTAAAATATTCACTATTAAAATTAAAAGAAATGAATAATGGCAATATAATAAATTACGTACACAACTACCTTAAATAAAAAATTTATTTATGAAAACAAACAATATTTTGAAAGAGTATTAAGCTTTTATTTTTACACAAAAAATATAAAAGTCTTACTGTGATAAATATCTTGTAAAGATCCACCACCACAATACTCCATACAAATCCATAACTTGTCCCTTCTAAAAAATTTTAAAAAGTCATTAATATGAATAAATTATTTCAACCCCTAAATTAAAGAAATATTTTTCTAATTTTTCGTTTAATAGTAAGACCATCATTGTGTAGCTTAGTACGATTATCACGAATGTAAGGAACATAAATACTTTTATTATCAATTTGCATTTTTTTTTAATAACAAGCACAAATTAAGTATATAAACACGTAAAAGCATCTGGTTTTACTTTGTAAGATTGCAATTTGAACATCATTTTATTTTGTTCATTTACTTATTAAAAATATGTTTATTTTTCTACTAGTCACAGTTATTAAATAACGATGTGGTAGAGGTACACCAATGCCATGTATACAAAACTAGTAAAATTATATAAATCGAAAGTCGCGAGCTTTTCATAATTATTTTTAATACATTGTGAATATGTATGGAACCCAACACTAAACAAGAGTTTCATAACTTGCATATGTTGTAAGATGGTAAATAAAAGTTTTAAGAAATGAGGGGGGAAAAATTTACCGAAGATAACTTCCAAAGTAAGCAACAATGTTAGGGTGTCTGCATGATTTCATCATCAAAATTTCTTGTTGAATCATGGTGAAATCATCTCCTAATAATAAAAACACATGCATGAATATATTTTTTAATACTGTGAAAGACCTTCAAAACATTTAACAAGGTTAAAAAATAACAGGATCCATTTTAATCAAAAACTTAAGCCACATAACAGTTTCATTAACATTATTAATAATATTAATAAATAATTAATACTCTTAGTTATAAAGAAAACCTTGTTTAAACCCATCAAAAATAAATAATGAAAATACAGATTTGGTAGCGAGTTAAAATGCACAATATTTATTACAGCTAGGATATAATGTCTGGTTTGCCCATTGGCAACTTTTGGAGAGTTTTTAAATTTAATGTAAGGGAGCTATACTTACAGAGATGCATGAAATATAAAGCGGAATATTTACCACATTTGGGCATTTTCGTTGATTAGTAACGTAACACAAATCAATACTGGCTATTATATCATGTAGCTTTTCCTGATATTTTGCTAAATTAAGTTTGTGAAGGGTCATTTTTTGCTAAAGTAATATGCTTGGGATATGTTAATTAATAGATACTTTGAATTTGGGAAAGAGCCCTTAAAAATCTCTTGGACTTCTCTAAAAATTATATATGTTCAACAAGATATTTTTAGAGCACAAATTTCATATAATCATTAGTCATAGATTCTTGGAACAGCTGTAATATAGGGTTCCATTTCAATTGGGTGGTTTCTATTGTGTTACCAAGCAGGAAAATATGTACACACATTTAAATCTGTGTTCCACTTCGCTACAACTTGACAGATATAACAACTATTGGCAAATCTTTCACAATTGTAAAAAGTCGTAAATGAACATAACAGGTCTTATATAACACAAGATCTACAAATACTTCCATAAAAAAAATGTGTCAACCTATTTAATGGAAAACTAAGGTAGATAAAAAAAAAGTCTTACCATGTTCCAACTTTATTATTTTGACAGCTGAAAACAATCCATCTTTGACCCGTCTTGCCTGCAGAACAAAGATGAATATATTTTTGAAATGTCAAGATATTATGACTATTGATTTTAGAATAAGAGGACTGTGTTTCAAAGTAAAAAAAAAACAGAAAATTTATTATACTGTTGAGAAGAATATACAAAAAAAGGAGCATGAAATTAAACTATAACGTACGGGTGCACCATATATTACATAATAGGTTGGTTAACAAAAAACTTTTTAAGCTGTGACAAAAATCCTGTGGTAAAACAGCATAAATTTTCCCATAGAACATAATACTTTTAAGTCTGCAATTTTAGCAGTTGGAACTTGAAAATATAAGTAATAGAATTATACATATTCGAACAACATTTTAGTTCAAGTAAAAAATGTAGGTACTTTGTAAAAATAGTATACAATATTTTTTTAAAACTTTTTTTTTGCACCTCTGTTCAAAAATAGTTATAAGATAAAAATATAAAGAATCTTTTGATCAATATTTGTATTTATGTAGTTTATTTTGCTTAACTTTGTAAGTCTTTTTGCAGACAACTTCGATTCGAGGAAAATTCTCAATCAGTGCATGCAGAAATTAATACATTTTCCTAATAAAACGAGCAACTATGGTAAACATCTGGAGTAAAATGTAAATACATGCAAAAGAGTTTCAGGATTTAAAACAATATTGTTTAGAAATTTACCTTATAAACATCGCCGTAAGTTCCGCTACCAACTCGCTGCACAAGTTCATAATCATCTTGCGGATTTCTTCGAGAAATGTTTGAATTTGGGGCACAGGCCATTTTTTAATATTTTCATTACTCTAGATTAGAAAAATTATCGCACTTAAAACTCGTGAGACTAAATATCTTCCCACAATAGCATGCCACTTGAGGATGTAAACAAACACCTCAAACAAAAAGTTTTAGAATTCGCTTTCTGCTCAAAATGTAAACGCAAGTAAAAGTACGATGGTACGAGATTAAAAAAAAGTAACGGTCACGATTATTGTAGAACAGCTGCCCATGTCATAATAACACATTTACAAACACTCGTTACGCACCGATGACAATGAGGAGCTCTGTCCCAGATGTTTGTAATTTCAATTATGTCAGTATGCCTTTATTTCTCGGCAAATGTGACGGTCAATTTAACTTCGCTTTTACTATTATCCTTGTGAATTTCTTTTATGTTTTAAATATTAGTTGAACAATGTTAGGAGGACTTACTGCACAAGTTCTTCTTTGGTTTGAATGCATTTTTACTTTTGTTTTCCACAATGTTTAAATAAGTTAATTAAGCAGGACTTATAAACCATTAGGAAACCAGAGGCATCATAATTTCTATATAACTTTGTCTCAGCGAACATTCTAAATTAGAATTTTTAATGAAAAGCATCTATAAAGACACCTATTATGCATTGAATGTTTTTACGAATAATATACATGACGAGGTCAAAGATCAGTTTACTTCTCACACCATGAAACGAATTCTAAATTATGGAAATATTCGATATTTAAAATAAGTCATCTATAAAATCCACTTATCTATTCCACTTAGGTAGATCCGTAATATCTCGTTAAAAAGTTTTAAGCCATAAAATCATCTTACTTGAATGTACAGTGTCAAAGACAATTTTACAATACCCTACATCAATACAAATCTAATGTTAAATGTAGAATAGAGTTCACTCTAAATGCGTCATTCTTAAAAGTTATCCTAAACTCTTAGTAATTTGCTTCTACTATAATTAAATAGCCTGTCTCTATCTCTCGATTTTACTAAAACCACACATAATTCTAATAACGACGTCATCTAAAATAAAATATACTTTCCGAGTTTTGCATCTGGAAACTAAACAACGATTTTCAATGTGGACGTACGTCATCGTAGAAGTTTTTTAAACACCGGAGGCATGACGTTAAAAATCTTCAAAATAAACTATTTTTAATAGCCAAGGCCATTCAAAAATTGTTATTTCCTCCTATATCAAACAATTTTCTTTTCCAATTCGTTATTAAAATGTTACTTTAAAGTTATTCAACTTTTGTTGATTAGTTTTTCTTTTGAACCAAGATTGCTAGCAGACGATTTTCCTGCACTAAATATATACTACACTATATATGCACTATATATATACCAAGTAATTATTTTCGTATACAATATTCATAAACATCTATCCTTTTGGTTTATTTTAAACTTTAAAAATATGTTTTTCAATAACACTATTTGACAGATCTTTTCGAAAGTTATATTCTATAAATTATTTTTTAAACTTTTATTTATGCGATTTATATTAAAATTTGTGCAACTTCTGTAAGTTCTTGAGACGATAAATTTCAATTTTTGTAAGTAATGAGAAAACTTATAGTGTATGTTATTATAATTTAAAGATTGTTTTGAAATTTTGAGAGGCTTTATCACAAGGTCTCCATATGGTTAAATGCCAAAGTGGCCTGATTTTAATTGGGGATTATATTTCTATCAAGCTACTACCAAACCTTTGCATAAATATTTTGGTTAACATATTTTATGCATAAATTTTTGTTTTTCCTGACTATTTACGAATGAAAGTAAAGTATTAAAATATTAAACAGAACAGCTGTTAGGTCTTGTCAGCTGAGGTCTTAGGATATCTGAAATAGGATAGAGATTTACTGTACGGTCCCCCTTGGCAAACTTTCCGAAATCGCATCAAAAGTCCGTATTTTGGCGACTTTTTTTTAAAAACCATGAATAAAAGAAAAGATCGTATGTGAATTTTTCTTATGAAAACTCAACCAACGGTTTGAAAGGGTTGCCGGAAAACGCATTGGTGCGAAGTCATAGAATTCGAATCTTCAGTCAAACTCAGACAGGTTGCCAGAAAAAATATTTATTGCCAAATCCGAAAAACATCACGCCAAGAAACACCATACAGTAAATCTGATCCCTGAAGGTAGAGTTGCATTTTACTAATTTGATAGTTTTAGCTTCCACACTACGTTTATAACGTAAAAAGGGGAAGGTATTATAGTCGTTCAGTCCGTCTGTCACCCACTTTCATAAGGACAAGTGTGATACTTCAAAAAATTCAGCGCATCGAAATTAGAATATACATTGAAAATTTCAGAAAAGAACCCGAATCTGACATACTTCAATTATTTAAAAAACTACAAAATTTAATGCTCATTTAAAAAGCATAGGAAGCCATTTTCATTAGAATTAAATCACCATTGCCATTCGCAACAATCGCTCGAGAAACTTTAATTCTTTTAGACAAATTAAAATAAATTTATTTTTGCAACATCGTCAGTTTGAAATGACGTCAAATACATTTCACTACGAGATTCTTTGTATGTTTATATGAAATATTTTCATTCTATTTAAAAGCGAGGAATATTACATATTTATTCTTTGAAATATAAATTAATTTTTGCAAACGATAAGTAATAATTATTGAATTTTCGAAATAAAATAAATGAAACTATCCAAATTTAGCATATAAATGTTTCATATAGAGATAATGCTGTGTTTTGCACCTTTATACCTGTTAAACATAACTGTTGTGTGGAAGCAAGTTTGGTGACAGATTCTGTTACAAACACTACTTGTATATTTATAATGTGACTATGTCTTTCAGATAATGATTCGACGAGCTGTGAAATGGAGTGTTGCTACAGGAGTTGTTGGCTTAACTCTAGCTTCCTTGCACAAGAATCGCTGGGAAGTCTCAACAATTGGACTCCTACGATTTGGAAGAGCAGCTGTCACAGTAACTAAAGTTTTCCTCCTTAACTCTCTGAGAAAAAAGCAAAATGGCTTAACTGTAAACTTCCTTTCCCTGCATAAAAATAAATTTTAAATTTAATTTATTTAATTTTTCTAGTAGCATATGATTACAACTAATTTGTCTATACTTCAAATTTTTTTTTAATTTAGTTGAATTTTAAAATATATTTGCTTTATGTGTCTGTATCCCTCAGAGGGTTAAGAAAATATTATAATGTATTTTGTAGTGGTTAATTAGGTTTTATGCTTATATTTATATACTTTTCCAGTGCTAAAGTTTCAGATTTTTTTTACTCTAAAGCCTTACAGTATTTCTTGAATTGCATTCCATTTCTATGCACTATTTATAGAATTTAAGGTTGTTAAAAGTATGGTAACTATTGAGTGAAATTTATTGCTGTGAGAGTAAGTTTGAGTTTTATAGGTAATCTTTCATTTATGTTAAAAAAAAATAAACTGAAAACGTTTATTGCTTGAAAATGCACAGTAATAATATTTATGTAAGTGATGTTTCATTAAGTAAGAATTTATATTAAAATATTTTACTTTTTTTTGTCTTGTACCTCATAATTTTGTTTGCCAGTGTTTTAAAACAGTTTATTTATTAAAGGTTGGAAAAATTGCAGTTGATTACAAGTTGTCCTTGAGGGGTGTAGCAGCTAAGAGTGAAGAATATGAGCAACTTAAATCTGAGGTATGAGTAGTTTGGGATTTTAAAAATTATTAAAAATTTTAGTTTTATTATAACTGCAATGTCAAAAGCAAATTATTCCCCTAATGAACGTTTAGGCTACCTTCAGTTAATATTTTCAAGATTTTGTTAATTAGCATACGGAATTCAGTTCATGATGTTTTTTTTTAGATTTACAAGTATACAAAATTAATTTTACAAGTATAAAAAAATTAAAATGCTGTCTTCCAAATAACATTGACCAAAGCAAAATAGTCCTTATATTCTTTGTACTTCTCAGCATAAGTTGAATCATTATATATATTGTCCATTTTCACAGGTACATTTTCGATCTGCCAAAAAACTTTTAGATCTGTGTTGTAAAAATGGTGGTGCATTTATTAAAGTTGGTCAGCACATAGGGGCTTTGAATTATTTGTTGCCCTTTGAATATGTTTCAACTTTAAAAGTTTTACACAACAAGGCACCTAAAGCTTCAATCGAAGATGTTTTACATGTTGTCAAAGAAGATTTAGGAAATGATGTAAGCTTCTTCTATTTATATTTAAAGTATAAGTAAGTGATCTGGTTCACACAGGCGTTAAATCTGCCTGGTCGGGTAAACTGCAGTAACTTGCCGAATGACCTTTTCCCATTGTAGTTTGCACTCAATAACTCTTATTATAAGAAAACATACTGAAAACGACTGATTATTTCAGAGCAAAAATGGTTTATTTCATTGTTGGGGTTACTGCAGTTTAACTGTCTACAGCAGAAGACAATTGGTATAGATTTTGCAGTAGCTTAATATTTTTTCTAAAGTATGAAAGTTAATGCTTATTGATTATAATTATAAATTTTTTTAATGAATTACTTTGGAATCCTACTCTAAATACTAGTGTATAGTCTTGATAATATTTGTAGAATGGTAGCACTAAATATATTGAATGTTGATGTCCATTACTTTGAAGTTTACAACTTTGTAAGCTTACCCTGCATTATTAGCATTGAGCATATTGTTATCATGCATATCATTAGCATTGAGGTACAATATCAAGTTAAACTTGATATTGAACCTGAATGAGGGGATATAAGCAGTAGAGATATTAAAACTGTTCGCTATCGCACCCTTTTTAGAGGAGGGACGGGGGGGAAGCTGAATCCTTTCTCCCTTCCTGCCGCAGTCATGTTGAGGCTCGCTCCAGGAGTTGTGTTGAATAAAACAGTATCTAAATTGCACTTTTTTTAAGAAGCTTTTATATCAGTCTGTGGTTAGTAGCTTTTTGAAATTTTTTAGGCATTGACTTCATGAAAAGGACAATTTTTGGGATAGTTTATTCAATGAAATAATTTGTATGTCAAACTTATTATTCTCTAAACAGTTAAATAAATTTTGCACACACAACAATGAAGCATATGAATTGAATTTTAGAAAGAAAGTTAATGAAAATAGGCAATTTTGGGAACTACAAGTTTAAATTAGAAGTAACTGTTGCATTTGGCTTGATTCTGCTTCTTTAGGTTTATATAAATTGTTTGTAGAACTACTTCTAAGTCACAGCTATTGTTATAAACCTACTTGTTATAATCTCAAGGTTCCATCACAATTTTAAAATCCATTGCGAATTTTTCAGCAGTAAGGGAATCTAAAATATGTATGTAATAATATGTTTGTAAATTTTATATATTGAAAAAGTAATCATTGTCACATTTCCCTGGATAAAATTCCTTTAAATGTAAAGTAATTAGATTAATCAATCCTTTTGGCCTATATTTTATTTACACTTAACATTTTTGCGTGATTAACAAAATGCTAAATGTGATTAAATATTTGTTTTTGACCTAGTAATTACTGATATGTGTGTTACTTAAAAACTGTTATAATTATGCAATAGCAAACATAAAAAAATTATACTTATTTATTAAACAAGTTTAAATTATGAATGCTTGATTTGTAGGCTGCTCACATATTTAAAAGTTTTGAACCTGAGCCAATCGGAGCAGCATCATTAGCACAAGTTCATTTAGCTACTTTGCAAGATGGAACCCAAGTAGCAGTCAAGGTGCAGCATAGAAGTGTACAAGCACATGCAAAAGTGGATATGGCAACAATGGAAGTATGAACTTTTAAATGAAGTACTTGTAGTACTCTTGTGCTTATGAAATGTAATTAAAACAGAGATATTTTAATTTTTCGTAAAAACTCTTAAACTGATGGTATTATCAAGGAATTTGAATTTCCAGTTTTTTTCTGGATCTTTAAGAACCTTGTTATAGCGAATATGCCACTAAAATTTTCAAAATATATTTTTGTTGTTGTTATATCATTGAATCTTGCTTAATATTTAGATTAGTAATTGACATTTTATTGAAAAATTGAGTGTTTTTCCTAAACTTCAAACATATGCGTTTGTGTTACAAAAAACAGTAAACATGTCAGTGTGTCATGTCAAAACTTAATACACTAAACACCTTGCTGGGGATGCAGGTTTGACTCCTACTTAAAATTTCCCCCTGCGCTTGCATTTGGGTTATAAAAAATTGTGATTATAAAAGAATAATGATTATGGATTTATTTATGATTATGATGATTATTTATGATTTATTTCACCTGCACTTGCATTTGGGTTACAAAAAACTGTGATTTTTAAAATGCAATTATGGATATATATTGTTTTGTATCGATGATTGTGCTTGATTGTTATCTGGTCACGGAAATTATTTTATCTGTATGACTGGACAAGCAAATAAGATATTGTTAAATGAGTTTTGTTACACACATGCTTATATATATATTTTTTAGCTACTTGTCAATATCGTGGACTGGATGTTTCCCGAATTTACCTTTATTTGGCTTGCTGAAGAAACTAAGAGAAACCTTCCTTTAGAGTTAGATTTCATTCATGAAGGGCAAAATGCTGAAAGAGTAAGAAGAATGTTTTCTTCTTTACCATGGTTGAAGGTAAATATACAAAATTTACTTATTTTGAATGCAAGTAATGTATCTCAACAGTTTTTTGTAATGAGTTGTGAATCAGAGTTGGGAAAAAAACCCGATTTTTTTTTTAAAACCCAAAACCAGATTTTTTTGGTTTAAACCAGGTTTTTTTAAAAACTTTTCTGGTTTTTAACTAGTTTGTGGATTTGCTGGACTCTAATGATGTTTATATAAATTTCAAACTTTATTTTAAGGTTTACTTTACTAATAGGATCCCCATATTTTTTTTAAAATTTGATATTTTATAAAAGAAACTAATTTTGGGGCTAAATATACTCCAATTATTTCAGTTTCCACATATTCATACATAACAGACGTTAGAATTTGTAATGTATGTCAATTAAACCATTCGCAGTATTATAACCTTAATTTAAATAACTAAAGTGATTATGAAGTAACTACAAACTTTTTAGATACAATTTATTATGATCAAGGATCACTACAATTCAAAATTTTTAACAAAAAAAAAACTAGCTTTGCAGCTTTTCCGATCCTAAGCTTATTACGCAATTTAGACCGCACTAGATCGATAGAGGAAAAAATGCTTTCAACGTTAGCTGTTGTTGTTTTAGCAGTCAGAATGAGTTCAACTTCACTAAAAACATTACTGTTAAACTTTTTTATATCTACTGCTTGGCCTCCCCACCATTCTATTGCAGACACCTCTTTTACATAATCGCTCTCAAAAAGATATTTCTGAAAGGGGGAGCTGTTGGCACAATATTTCATATTGAGTTGTTTTGTCAAGGTGGAAGTTACAAATAAAACTAATTAATTTTTTTTTATTTTAAATTCAAAAATGTTTTTAAAAAATTCTGAAAAAAACCCCACTTTGGATTTTTTGAAAAAAAAAAAAACATTTGGTTTAAACCTTTGTTTAAACCATGCCAACCCTGTTGTGAATATTTTTTAGAACAAATTTAATCACAATTTGTTAAAAGAAAGATTGAAATCGGTAAAAAAAATTGCATAGTGTTTTTTGTTGTAATTTTATTTTTAAATTGCCATTTGCAAAAGGTAAAATTTAGATAAATGTATTACTGGCACATTGTTTTGTCTAATTTAGTGTGTTTAATTTTGCAATTTTTTAGAATTAGTGATCAAAGGAAAAATGACTAAAGACAATTCCTATTTTCTTTGCAAGGTTCCTCGTATATATTGGGATTATTCTACTAAACGAGTTCTAACCATGGAGTACTGTGCTGGTGGCAAAGTAGATGACAGTTCATACATAAAAGCCCACAACATTTCTCCCGCTGAAGTATCTAGAAAATTAGGAGAGCTCTATAGCCAAATGATATTTGTGCAAGGATATGTCCACTGTGATCCCCATCCTGGTAATATACTTGTTCATAAGGATGAAAATGCAAAGGAAGCCAAGATTGTCTTACTGGATCATGGTCTTTATGTGGTAAAAATTGTTTTCTCTTCTGTTACTTTTTATACTTTACTTACTTTTCTATATACAGTCCCTGGATAAATTATTAGACACACTGTATTTTTTTTTTAGTAATTTTATGTTTCTTACGAGTTTTTATGCAATAATGGTATATTTAAACTACAATATTATTGATTTTTATTTAAAAGAATTGTTGTAGACTATAGATTTGTATTTATTTTAAGATAATTATGATTAGGATTAATTTATATTAATTATTTATTATAAGATTTTTTATATGTGGAATCATCATCCTCAAATGCAGGAGACAGTACAGTCTTACATTGATAGCATGCCGCGCAGAATTAAAGCTTTGATAGCGGCTAAACGGCTAAAGGTGGCTCACTAAATATTGACTTTTACTAACATTAATTTCACTTTTCTTTAAAACTTAATAAACTTATGCTTTTCTAAATTAATGCTGTTTTATTATGTCAAATAAATCGGAAATTGATTGAATAATATAAAAATAAAAAACAAATCAATTTAAAATAATAAAACGGTACAATTTCACCCGGTAATTAAAATAATATTTTACATGAAATCTTGCAGTGCGTCTAATAATTTGTCCAGGGACTGTATGTCATGTGGGCTGCACAGTTTTCTTTTTAAACGGCATCAATAAAAACCTTTGTCTAATATTTTTTGTTTGCGATAATTTTATTACTGTATGACTGGATTGGATACTTAAACGTTTAGTCTATTTGTATGCATCAATTAACTATCTATAAAAATGTTTTTATAAGCTTGCATTAAGTTTTTTTCGTTTTGCTGTAATTTTCTAGTATGCATTACTAAAACCATCCAACTAAAAAGTTTTTTTCTATGAATTCTTTTGTTCATTGCATTCAATTGCATGTTCCTTTGTAGAAAAATATGACCTTGTCCAATGTTATAACATTTAACAAAGGTCTGTTTTCAATAGCTGCATATATTGAACTTTTTAATAAAATTTTTATAGTGGGCATTACACTTTAAAATTTAATATTAAAGGAACCAGTTATAATAAGGATTATGAGGATGCAGTTGAAGAGCTCAAGTGCAAAACAAGTTAAATCACTTTTTTGAAAAAAAATTGAGTTGGTTAGCTTTTCATACAGGTATTGTAGGAAGGGATCCACCAACATTTTGATTTGCACAAAAAAGTGACTTTTGACAAAAAGTGAAAACTTTTTTTGTGCAAATCAAAATGTTGGTGGATCCCTTCCTACAATACCTGTATGAAAAGCTAACCAACTCAATTTTTTCCAAAAAGTGATTTAACTTGTTTTGCACTTGAGCTCTTCAGTTATGGTGCATAATTATTTTGTTAAAAATATACTTACCATAGATAATTCAATTTACAATTGCAAATCATTATTCTTAATCTTTCATTCAAAAAGTTTGAAAAAAAAAATGTCTCCTGTTGTTTTTGACTAGAAAATGTTCTTAATATTATACAGGATTTAACAGATCAGTTCAGGTTTGAGTACTCCAATATGTGGTTATCTTTAATGAAAGCAGATCTCAAGGGTGTGGAATATTGGGGCAGAAAGCTCGGAGTTGGGGACCTTTATGCACTATTAGCTTGCATAGTAACAGGTCGGTCTTGGACAGCAGTTACAAAAGGCATAGAAAAGTTTAAATCAACATCTGACGAGGTAAATATTTACTCCACACATTATTTAATAAATTCATTTTTTAATTATTGTAATTTTTTTAAATGAATCGTTTCAATATTTTAGGAGCAAGAAATCAAGAACAATGCTGCCATGTATCTTCCTGAAATTACTGTACTTTTGAGTAGAGTTCCTCGTGAAATGCTGCTTGTTTTCAAGACCAATGATCTCTTGAGAGGCATTGAATGTTCTTTAGGTAAGAATTTAATAGACTTGATAATCTAGTGTATATATTTTTTTGAATTTGTTAATATAGTGTGTCTTAAACTAATTCAAGTAAAATGTGTGGGAACAACTGAAAATAATAATAATTGTTTTGTTTATTCTACTAAAATGTAAACATTTAAAATATTTTTAATTAAATTTTAATTTTAAACCAATAGTCTGCCTCTATACTATGATTAGAATTTAACATTGACTATGTCAACACCGGTATTTTCTCATGCTAACCAATGAAATTTAAAAAAACAGATATTGCAAATTTTGCTTATTTTCTTCTTAGCTTAACCACCAACATAGGAAATGGTAAACTTATTATCATTGACAGGGATATTTTAGCCACATTTTATGAATGTAAGAGTTTGAAAATTCCCTCCCTCATAGTATAATTTGGCTGACCAGACATCCTGTATTTTGTGAAACTGTCTTGTATCTAATTTAGATTGAAACATTTTATTACCGTACGTTTTTATCAAATGCAGAACATAGTTAAAGTGTCACATTGCTTCAAATCAATTTCATTTAAACTTTTCAAAGTTTTGAACACTAAAACAAATGAGGATAAAGTACTCTGTGGACCCCATTGTGTGTCGTCCACCCGACCCCCTTTTTTTAAAAAAAAATATAGATATTTCAGTTTAGACGAAAGCGAGGCCAGCGAAGTAGCATCACCATGCCACAAGTTGGGTGTTCAAATCGTTTATTAGGCAAAATAAACTCAGCTGATTATTCCTTCATTTGGATGGTAATATGCCAAGCTATCCCGGGACCTAAATATTGAGGGGTTGATATAAGTCTAAATTTCCGACCGCAATATCTGATGCATGGCAATTGCTAAGCTAATATATTATACAAGATTTACTTCAACAACGAGAAATTTTTTTGAAAATATGTACAGAAAATATACTATAATTTTTAAGCAAACTTAAATCTAAAAGTTATCATATCTGTTTATGTATGTTGTTACTTTTTAAACTAGAGATTAGGCACCAATTTAGGCGATTGGTTAAAAAATTACTCGCTTTGTCTTTGCTAAGGAGAGGAGGATCATTTGTTTAACCAAACAGATTAATCTAATTTTTTATTCCTCTCAACTGTGACAAATAAGCCTGGCACCAAGTATAGTAAACTTTTTTGAGAAACATGACTTTTTCAGTATTTTTTTTAAAGTTCAAACTAATAATTAACTTATTGGTTCTACTCATTTTAAATGTCTTAAACTTACTATAAAGCTTAAATTCAAAATCATGTAATCATAAACATTAATAATGTGAAATTTATTTCAAACAGTTTAGTTTTTAGTGATTACCCAGGTTTTTATCCAAATTATCCATACTAAATGACACTGTCTTTTCACATCCTGTACTAAAACCTATAATCAGTATTACTGAGTTGTAATAACACTTAGCTTAAACCTCTCTTTATTATCCATATCCAACACTTTGAAAACATTACATGAAATATTATAATTTTTTTATAGATGTTTTTTTAAACTGGTTATATTTTTGTAGGTGTTAAGGGTGCAGCAGGATCTTTTATCGCTATGTCCAAGTGCTGTATAAAAACCTTGTACGATGAAAAAATGAAGGACTGCCAGTCGTATTTTAGCTCTTTTAAAATAGTAGTTGCAAGAACTGTTGCATATTCCAGAATTTTGATTTATCAGTATTATTTATGGTGGACAAGTTTTAACTTCTTTTCAAAATTGGGAATGTATTCTTAAAAGATCTGGTAATCCTATATATGTTGTTACATCGGGCATTCTATTATTTATTTATCATGTTGTTGATAATATGTATATTAAACCATTTAGTTTACATTAATTTCCTGTTAATTTTATCCTATGAATAGTAGATGTTCTTGTTATATTTTTATAGTAAAAATTAAGTATATTATGTTTATTGAAACTGACATTTTATTTGAATATCATAATTATTTAAAATCCCAGAAATTATTTTACTCTTAAGTTATTTAATTGCTATCATTTATAAATAAATATCTGAAAAACAATAACAATTGTTCATTTTGTGAAGATGATCCATGTAAGATAATCTAAAGACGTAAAAATCAGTGATTTTAATTTTGATTAAATAGTCTTCATATTTTTTTAAATAAAAAATTAAGGAGCATAGCTAAAATAGGCTATTTTTACATATATTTTTGCTATCAGTATAATTGTGTATGCGTTGCAAATTATTTAATAGTTTTACATATTTAAAGAATATAGAATTTTTTCAAGCAGTTTTGAATATTTACATTTTTTATAATACTAAGAAAATAGGTCATGTAGCTAAGTGGTAGCACTTCACCGCAAATCTAAATTACAAATCCTTGTGTGGGTAAGGTTCGCTTGGCCTTTCATCTCTTAAGGGTCAATAAAATGAGGACCAAGTTAGCTTGGGAACTAAACCTGAGTTTTTAAGCATTAGTTATATCAATTATTGGAACTTCTGCTGCAATACATCTTATTGCTGGTCTTTAAAGCTGAAATGAGCACAACTTGGGTCTATCTATATATAGGTTGTTGGGCCTCTGAGTTTTAATAAAGTTCTATAAATATGTTCATAGTTTGTGAATTACTTAATTTTATTGTATAAAAACTTTATTGTTTAAATTGAGATTGTCTAATTGTAAGTTATTGTTCAACTCTGAGTTGAAAAAATAAAAATTTAAAGAAAGTTATGTAAATGTTTGATTGATAGTTTTAAAAATTTTGTTTGCATTATTTCTCATCTTGTTTCAATGTAGAACTCAATGGCATGTTTTTAATAAACAAATTTTAGATAATCATTAATGAACATAGTAAAAAAGAACAAATATAATAAAGATTAATATCTTTCCCTTGATATTGACAAAGTGTTGAGATATGTTTTCTATTCCCACTTCTCCAATTGAAAAGGGTGAAATTGTTTTGGTCACCAGCCGAATGTACAAATCTTTGAGCATTGGCTCTGCCAAAGAGTGCAGTGCTATTGATGTGGAAAATTATTTTTTAAAAACTACAGCTGAAAGTAATCAATGGTTGGAACATAATTTTGCATGCCAACCAAAACTTATTGCACACAGAAATACTGAATACTTATAAAATATTAAAGTGCATACATTCTGGCTTTTCAGTTTCAGTATAACTGATAAACATGGTTTCTCTAGACAGCAGTATTTTATAAATGATGATTTATCATTGTTAAATGTGTCCACTGCTCAATTTTCTTTTTCAAAGCATTTTATTAGGTAAGAAAAAACGAACAGAGCATTAAAATTATTTAAAAAATTGGTATTTTAATCATTAAAATCTAATAGGCTTTTAACTTAACAGATATGTTTGCAGTTCAGTTGCATTCAATTGATTTTTTATTTTCTTTAAAAAAAATTTGTTTTTAATATGTATTTTCATTTTTTTTTTTTGTATAAACTATTATTAAAAGAAGTATTCAAGTTGTTACTTCTACTAAATTTCCATAGATGTCAGCACTAAAAGATTTATATCACAAAACAGCGAAATCATTGAAATTTGTTACATGTTCAACTAACTTCACTGATAAAATTATCAATCAATTAAATTTTTTTTTAATGTGAATGATTCTCGTGTCACGCTCTCCGTACTACGATTTCATTGGTGGTTTCGTTTTCTTTCCGTACTACGATTTCATTGGTTGTTTCGGTTTGAATTCACGGTCAAAATGCGTAAATAGATGAAAAGAAACTTTTCCTTCTATACAAGTTTTCATTAATAAAAGATTAAAACAACCAACAGCATAGCAATAGTTGGCATTAAAAAAATAACTAAAATATTCTTAGAAAACTCACTTTCGAATGCCAAAACAAAAGTAATTCGAGAAAGATGAAAAACAAGACCGCGGAGCTGTAGCCAGATCCGACGTAAAACAACCTCATTAAAAAGAAATAGTTTTAATTAATATTTAATTAATTATTTAACGAAGACGAAATACGATTTTTAATATAGTCAATAATTTATCTTTTCAAAAACATACTTAAAAAACGATGATAGAGTTGATGTACGGGCTATTTTACAAGTGTTTATTGAAAAAACATTAAAAAAAACTTAGCTGAATAGAATTATCCAAAAAATTATCCTGGTTTAAGAATAGCAACAGTTCTATCAACGTG
This sequence comes from Oedothorax gibbosus, assembly GCA_019343175.1. Classification (NCBI taxonomy): domain Eukaryota; kingdom Metazoa; phylum Arthropoda; class Arachnida; order Araneae; family Linyphiidae; genus Oedothorax; species Oedothorax gibbosus. The sequence continues at coordinate 37,392,664 of CM033272.1, forward strand.
TAAAAAAAAATTCAGAAAGCTACTAGCCATAGACTCTGATGGTAAAAAAGCTTCTAAAAAGTCAATTTTTGAACTGAACCGCAACTTCCAGAGGCAACCTCAACATAGCGGGAGAAATTAAACAGATTCTTACCTCCCGTTTTAGCTTCCACACTACGTTTATAACGTAAAAAGTGGAAGGTATTATAATCGTTCAGTCCGTCTGTCTGTCCGTCTGTCACCCACTTTCATAGCCCAAACTACAAATGCTACGGACAAGTGTGAACCGTCAAAAGATTCAGCGCATCGAAATTAGAATACATTGAAAATTTCAGAAAAGATTTCGAATTCGAAGTACTTCAATTATTTAAACAAGAAGTTCATAAAGAACTAAAATAGCCTACTTTCCTGTTACTTAAATACTTACTGAAGTTCTAATCGGGAAAAAAAACTAGGTTCCTAAAGTAAATATCAACAGCCGTTTCTACACTAGATTTATACATATTAGAAAAAAATCAACTATTTTCCTTAATATTCTTTCGTAAATTAATTAAATATTATTTATCATCTGCTCGTGATTTATTTGTAGTTCGAAGAATAATTAAACATTTATTAATAACAAAAGTAATGAAACTACTCCGAACTGCATTAAAAAATAAGAAATGTAAATTAAAACTAAGCATAATTGCATGCAAAAGTATGCCTTGCCGCTTTCTTGGTAGATAATTAATGAATAATCAAAGAATCCAATTGTGCTACATTTTATGACGTCATTCCAAACTGATTCATGAAAATAATATTTTGCTTCAAATATGTTTAAATAAATAAAGTTTCTCATGTCATTGTTGATTTGGCAACAGTGATTTAAATGACTCAAAATTGAATTTCATTGCTAATTCAATGGGAAATTCGCCGACAGATAGTAGATTTATGTCCGTCCGGATGTACAAACAGACGGACAAAAAATTTAACAAAAAAAGAATTTTTAAGATCCGATGGAGAGATGGAACCGATTTTGGAAGAGGGGTACGGACAGACAAACGGACATCGACCGCATGTCAATACCTACTTTTTCATTTTTAGCCTACTTTTCTTTTTTTAATTCGAAAGAATTAAAACAAGAAGTTCATAAAGAACTAAAATAGCCTACTTTCCTGTTACTTAAATACTTACTGAAGTTCTAATCGGGAAAAAAACTAGGTTCCTAAAGTAAATATCATCAACAGCCGTTTCTACACTAGATTTATACACATTAGAAAAAAAAAATCGAAACACAGCACCCAGCTATAATTTAAACTTCTAAAAGCCAAAATCAACTATATTCCTTAATATTCGTTCGCAAATTAATTAAATATTATTTATCATCTGCTCGTGATTTATTTGTAGTTCGAAGAATAAATATTTATTAATAACAAAAGTAATGAAACTACTCCGAACTGCATTAAAAAACAAGAAATGTAAATTAAAACTAAGCATAATTGCATGCAAAAGTATGCCTTGCCGCTTTCTTGGTAGATAATTAATGAATAATCAAAGAATCAAATTGTTCTAATTTTATGACGTCATTCCAAACTGATTCATGAAATTATTATTTTGCTTCAAATATGTTTAAATAAAGTTTCTCATGCCATTGTTGATTTGGCAACAGTGATTTAAATGACTCAAAATTGAATTTCAATGCTAATTCAATGGGAAATTCGCCGACAGATATAGATTTATGTCCGTCCGGACGTACAGACAGACGGACAAAAAGTATGAAAGTTGGGTATCTGAGGTCATAGCTTTCTAACAAAAAAAGAATTTTTAAGATCCGATGATTAGAACCGATTTTGGAAGGGGGGTACAGACAGACAGACAAACGGAAAGATAGGCGGACAGACAGACGGACAGACATACGAACAGACAGACATACGAACAGACAGACAGATGGACCGACAGACAGTTGGACATCAACCGCATTTCAATACCTACAGTGATTTAAATGACTCAAAATTGAATTTCAATGCTAATTCAATGGGAAATTCGCCGACAGATAGTAGATTTATGTCCGTCCGGACGTACAGACAGACGGACAAAAAGTATGAAAGTTGGGTATCTGAGGTTATAGCTTTCTAACAAAAAAAGAATTTTTAAGATCCGATGATTAGAACCGATTTTGGAAGGGGGGTACGGACAGACAGACAGACAGACGGACATCGACCGCATGTCAATACCTACTTTTTCATTTTTTTAATTCTTTCGAATTAAAAAAAGAAAAGTAGGCTAAACAAGAAGTTCATAAAGAACTAAAATAGCCTACTTTCCTGTTACTTAAATACTTACTGAAGTTCTAATCGGGAAAAAAAAACTATGTTCCAAAAGTAAATATCATCAACAGCCGTTTCTACACTCTTAAAACAAAAGAGTGAAATCCACTCCTATAGGAGAAGTGCATTTTCGGCGTCCGTAAAGGAGTGGAAATTAACTAAGACTGAGTTAAAACCGCTCGTTTTAAGAGTGTAGGACGCAGATTGTTTTCTTTTATTTCTTTTACCCACTCCGAAAAAGAGTGAAATTCACTCCTATAGGAGAAGTGCATTTTCGGCACGGAAAGGAGTGGAAATTAACTCAGACTGAGTTAAAACCGCTCGTTTGTTTTAAGAGTGTACACTAGATTTATACACATTAGAAAAAAAAATCGAAACACAGCACCCAGCTATAATTTAAACTTCTAAAAGCCAAAATCAACTATTTTCCTTAATATTCTTTCGTAAATTAATTAAATATTATTTATCATCTGCTCGTGATTTATTTGTAGTTCGAAGAATAATTAAATATTTATTAATAACAAAAGTAATGAAACTACTCCGAACTGCATTAAAAAATAAGAAATGTAAATTAAAACTAAGCATAATTGCATGCAAAAGTATGCCTTGCCGCTTTCTTGGTAGATAATTAATGAATAATCAAAGAATCGAATTGTGCTACACTTTATGACGTCTTTCCAAACTGATTCATGAAAATATTATTTTGCTTCAAATATGTTTAAATAAATAAAGTTTCTCATGCCATTGTTGATTTGGCAACAGTGATTTAAATGACTCAAAATTGAATTTCAATGTTAATTCAATGGGAAATTCGCCGAAAGATAGTAGATTTATATCCGTCCAGACGTACAGACAGACGGACAAAAAGTATGAAAGTTGGGTATCTGAGGTCATAGCTTTCTAACAAAAAAGAATTTTTAAGATCCGAGGGATAGAACCGATTTTGGAAGAGGGATACGGACAGACGGACAGACAGACAGACGGAAAGACAGACAGACATACGAACAGACAGACAGATGGATATCAACCGCATTTCAATACCTACAGTGATTTAAATGACTCAAAATTGAATTTCAATGCTAATTCAACGGGAAATTCGCCGACAGATAGTAGATTTATGTCCGTCCGGACGTACAGACAGACGGACAAAAAGTATGAAAGTTGGGTATCTGAGGTCATAGCTTTCTAACAAAAAAAGAATTTTTAAGATCCGATGATTAGAACCGATTTTGGAAGGGGGGTACAGACAGACAGACAAACGGACAGACAGGCGGACAGACAGACGGACAGACATACGAACAGACAGACATACGAACAGACAGACAGATGGACAGACAGACAGTTGGACATCAACCGCATTTCAATACCTACAGTGATTTAAATGACTCAAAATTGAATTTCAATGCTAATTCAATGGGAAATTCGCCGACAGATAGTAGATTTATGTCCGTCCGGACGTATAGACAGACGGACAAAAAGTATGAAAGTTGGGTATCTGAGGTCATAGCTTTCAAACAAAAAAAGAATTTTTAAGATCCGATGATTAGAACCGATTTTGGAGGGGGGTACAGACAGACAGACAAACGGACAGACAGGCGGACAGACAGACGGACAGACATACGAACAGACAGACATACGAACAGACAGACAGATGGACAGACAGACAGTTGGACATCAACCGCATTTCAATACCTACAGTGATTTAAATGACTCAAATTGAATTTCAATGCTAATTCAATGGGAAATTCGCCGACAGATAGTAGATTTATGTCCGTCCGGACGTACAGACAGACGGACAAAAAGTATGAAAGTTGGGTATCTGAGGTCATAGCTTTCTAAGAAAAAAAGAATTTTTAAGATCCGATGATTAGAACCGATTTTGGAAGGGGGGTACGGACGGACAGACGGACAGACGGACAGACAGACAGACAGACAGACAGACGGACAGACGGACATCGACCGCATGTCAATACCTACTTTTTCATTTTTTTAATTCTTTCGAATTAAAAAAAGAAAAGTAGGCTAAAAATGAAAAAGTAGGTATTGACATGCGGTCGATGTCCGTCTGTCTGTCTGTCTGTCCGTACCCCCCTTCCAAAATCGGTTCTATCCATCGGATCTTAAAAATTCTTTTTTTGTTAGAAAGCTATGACCTCAGATACCCAACTTTCATACTTTTTGTCCGTCTGTCTGTACGTCCGGACGGATATAAATCTACTATCTGTCGGCGAATTTCCCATTGAATTAGCATTGAAATTAAATTTTGAGTCATTTAAATCGCTGTAGGTATTGAAATGCGGTTGATGTCCATCTGTCTGTCTGTTCGTATGTCTGTCTGTCTTTCCGTCTGTCTGTCTGTCCGTCCGTTTGTCTGTCCGTACCCCCCTTCCAAAACCGGTTCTATCCATCGGATCTTAAAAATTCTTTTTTTGTTAGAAAGCTATGTCCTCAGATACCCAACTTTCATACTTTTTGTCCGTCTGTCCGTACGTCCGGACGGACATAAATCTACTATCTGTCGGCGAATTTCCCATTGAATTAGCATTGAAATTCAATTTTGAGTCATTTAAATCGCTGTAGGTATTGAAATGCGGTTGATGTCCATCTGTCTGTCTGTTCGTATGTCTGTCTGTCTTTCCGTCTGTCTATCTGTCCGTCTGTCCGTATCCCTCTTCCAAAATCGGTTCTATCCCTCGGATCTTAAAAATTCTTTTTTTGTTAGAAAGCTATGACCTCAGAGACCCAACTTTCATACTTTTTGTCCGTCTGTCTGTACGTCCGGACGGACATAAATCTACTATCTTTCGGCGAATTTCCCATTGAATTAGCATTGAAATTCAATTTTGAGTCATTTAAATCACTGTTGCCAAATCAACAATGGCATGAGAAACTTTATTTATTTAAACATATTTGAAGCAAAATAATATTTTCATGAATCAGTTTGGAATGACGTCATAAAATGTAGCACAATTTGATTCTTTGATTATTCATTATTTATCTACCAAACAAGCGGCAAGGCATACTTTTTCATGCAATTATGCTTAGTTTTAATTTACATTTCTTATTTTTTAATGTAGTTCGGAGTAGTTTCATTACTTTTGTTATTAATAAATATTTAATTATTCTTCGAACTACAAATAAATCACGAGCAGATGATAAATAATATTTAATTAATTTGCGAAAGAATATTAAGGAAAATAGTTGATTTTGGTTTTTAGAAGTTTAAATTATAGCTGGGTGCTGTGTTTCGATTTTTTTTTCTAATGTGTATAAATCTAGTGTAGAAACGGCTGTTGATGATATTTACTTTAGGAACCTAGTTTTTTTTTTCCGATTAGAACTTCAGTAAGTATTTAAGTAACATGAAAGTAGGCTATTTTAGTTCTTTATGAACTTCTTGTTTTAATTCTTTCGAATTAAAAAAGAAAAGTAGGCTAAAAACTGCAAAATTTAATGCTCATTTAAAAAGCATCATAGACAAGCTTAGGAAGCCATTTTTATTAGAATTAAATCACCATTGTCATCGTAACAATCGCTCGAGAAACTTTAATTCTTTTAGACAATAAATTAAGATAAATTTATTTTTGCGACATCTATCACTTTGAAATGACGTCAAATATATTTCACTACGAGATTCTTTGTACGTTGATATGAAATGTTTTAATTCTATTTAAAAGCGAGGAATATTACATATTTATTCTTTGAAATACAGCTTAATTTTTACAAACGATAAGTAATAATTATTGAATTTTCGAAATAAAATTTAAATGAAACTAGCCAAATTTATTTATTAAATATTTTCACTGTTGCCATTTCGTTAAACGTACGAGAAACTTTATTTAAAATAAAAATAAAAACTTTTGAAAGAATATTTATTTATGTGATATATAATCCAGTTTGGATTGTTGTAATATCACAATAGAGTTCTTTTGATGGTTCATTATATATGTATGTAAAAAGATGCATAAAGAATTCTAACTTTGCATAAAGAATATGCAAAGTGTCGCTTTTATTTTTAACGCATCAATTTTATTAATTTACTTTTCGAACTGTAAACTGGTGGCTACTAAAATATATTTATTAAAAAATATATCATTATGCTTCGAACTTAAAAAAAAAAAATAGCAAACGATAAAGATTAATTATTAAATCTGCAAAAGAAGATTAAAGAAATTAGTTAATTTTGGAATTACAACTAGCTAAAGGCGCTGTTTGGCGAATTTCTTTCTGTGGTGTATAAATAGTGTTTCCTGTTGTGTTGAGCACAAATGTTGTGTGGAAGCGGTTTAAGTGACAGATTCTGTAACAAACCAACTTGTCTCTTCTTCTAAAGAAGTGTGCGAGAGCGCACGGTTTTACTATCTCTATTGTATTGAAATGCTGAAGATGTCTGTCTGTCCGTAATCCCCCCTCCTTCCGAATTCGGTTCTATCTGTTGGATTTTGGAAATTCTTTTTTTGTTGGAAAGATATTACATTGGAGACTTTTCTTTTATACTTTTTCTCGGTCTGTCTGGATGGACATCTGTCTACTTATCTGTCGATTGTCTTCCCATTTGAATAGTGTTAAATTGAATTTGTATTCATTTTTTTTGCTGTTGCTATATTAACAATAGCATGAGAAACTATTTATTTGAAATGAATATTTGACGGAAAATTTATTTTTGTCATAGTAATCCGTTTGGAATAACGGGATAATATGAACCAAAAGAAGCACTGTGTGATTCTTTTATTGTTCAACATCTATATTTACTAAGAAAAGCGGTACCAAGTGTTCATTTTTTTGCATAAAAAGCTGATTTAGTTTAATTTACATGTATTCGTTTATTAAGGGGACGCGGTACCCAAAATTTAGGGCTGCCCAGAAAATAATTAAACATGAGCGAATGCTGTGAGCTAAGGATATTGCAAAGAAGAAATCCTTTATAATGGTGGAGGTTTATTGAAAATGATATAGTGGTTTGATAAACTGGTTTTGGAAATTTTATGTTGATTTTTTAAACGTTAAATTTTTTCAGCTTGTGAATGGTTAAAACCCTAAGGCTTTTGGGTAAATTAATGTAGAGCTTCAAAATTTTTTCCTGTGTTGAGACATATACGTTTAACAAAAGTTGGTATGAGATAAGGTCTAGTGTGAATAGATTTTTAAAAAAAATGATGAAGTTGAAAATGTACAAAAAATCTGTGGCAATTTTTATACATAAAGCTTCATAACTGTTCTCGTTTAACTGATAGCTCAATACCCATACCAACTTTTATTAATAGATGTTGAGGGAACATTTTGAAAAAAAATCCATTAAAAAATTCTTTAAATTGTAGTAGGAGTAGCATTTTGAAAACACGTTACAATTTTTCAATTAAAAAAAAACAAGTTTCAATATTTATTATTTTTAGCCTACTTTTCTTTTTTTAATTCGAAAGAATTAAAAAAATGAAAAAGTAGGTATTGACATGCGGTCGATGTCCGTCTGTCCGTCTGTCCGTCTGTCTGTCCGTCCGTACCCCCCTTCCAAAATCGGTTCTAATCATCGGATCTTAAAAATTCTTTTTTTGTTAGAAAGCTATAACCTCAGATACCCAACTTTCATACTTTTTGTCCGTCTGTCTGTACGTCCGGACGGACATAAATCTACTATCTGTCGGCGAATTTCCCATTGAATTAGCATTGAAATTCAATTTTGAGTCATTTAAATCACTGTAGGTATTGAAATGCGGTTGATGTCCAACTGTCTGTCTGTCCATCTGTCTGTCTGTTCGTATGTCTGTCTGTTCGTATGTCTGTCCGTCTGTCTGTCCGCCTGTCTGTCCGTTTGTCTGTCTGTCTGTACCCCCCTTCCAAAATCGGTTCTAATGATCGGATCTTAAAAATTCTTTTTTTGTTAGAAAGCTATGACCTCAGATACCCAACTTTCATAATTTTTGTCCGTCTGTCTGTACGTCCGGACGGACATAAATCTACTATCTGTCGGCGAATTTCCCATTGAATTAGCATTGACATTCAATTTTAAGTCATTTAAATCACTGTAGGTATTGAAATGCGGTTGATGTCCATCTGTCTGTCTGTCCATCTGTCTGCTGTCTGTTCGTATGTCTGTCCGTCTGTCTGTCCGCCTGTCTGTCCGTTTGTCTGTCTGTCTGTACCCCCCTTCCAAAATCGGTTCTAATCATCGGATCTTAAAAATTCTTTTTTGTTAGAAAGCTATGACCTCAGATACCCAACTTTCATACTTTTTGTCCGTCTGTCTGTACGTCCGGACGGACATAAATCTACTATCTGTCGGCGAATTTCCCATTGAATTAGCATTGAAATTCAATTTTGAGTCATTTAAATCACTGTTGCCAAATCAACAATGGCATGAGAAACTTTATTTAAACATATTTGAAGCAAAATAATATTTTCATGAATCAGTTTGGAATGACGTCATAAAATGTAGAACAATTTGATTCTTTGATTATTCATTAATTATCTACCAAGAAAGCGGCAAGGCATACTTTTGCATGCAATTATGCTTAGTTTTAATTTACATTTCTTGTTTTTTAATGCAGTTCGGAGTAGTTTCATTACTTTTGTTATTAATAAATATTTATTCTTCGAACTACAAATAAATCACGAGCAGATGATAAATAATATTTAATTAATTTGCGAACGAATATTAAGGAAAATAGTTGATTTTGGCTTTTAGAAGTTTAAATTATAGCTGGGTGCTGTGTTTCGATTTTTTTTCTAATGTGTATAAATCTAGTGTAGAAACGGCTGTTGATGATATTTACTTTAGGAACCTAGTTTTTTTCCCGATTAGGACTTCAGTAAGTATTTAAGTAACAGGAAAGTAGGCTATTTTAGTTCTTTATGAACTTCTTGTTTCGTATATGTTTATTGAATGTTAGTTCTTTGTAAAAATAGTTTAATTTGAATGCTAGAGATAAAAATACTGTATTTAATTTTTTGGGTACCGCGTCCCCTTAATGTATAATTCTAAAAGGGCGTCGAAATACAGATTATTCAAGGTTATTCACTGTGATGCTTTTTTTAAAATATGTTTTTGTTGTCGGAAGATGATAGATTTTTTTGTTTGTTGTTGCATAGTGTTTTTTTTTCGAAAATTATCAATCGTTGTGTCCAAAGAATAAAATTATAAATTAAAGTGTTATGATAAGGTTTTGCTTCAGTCAAATCCTAGTATCCGTTTCGGCGACATTTGCCAACAATTTTGGAGGATGATAAAGTGTGCATTGTGTATAATTTTTTCGATTTTTGTTATTTCTAAATATATTTCGAAAAATTCTATATTTTACAAATTTTTTTATGTTGATACTTATTTAAGAATAAGAAGCTCGCGTTACTTATTCGTTGGCGACAATTTCAAAACACGCCAAATGTATAACCGGAACTGATACTATGATTTGACTTTTGCTTCCATTTTTAAAAGTAAGCAATTTCACATAATTATTTTTCGAACTGCAAATAAATTTTGCAAACGATAAAGAATATTAATTGAATTGCGAAAGAAAATTAATGAAAATAGCCATAGTATAAATCTTGAGTAGAAACGGTTCTAGGTGACAGTTACTGTTAAAAACCTACTTGTTTAAAAAAAATATTTGGAATTGGAATTATAAGTTAATATAAATAACATGATATATTATATTTTACAACAAAAGGGAACAATAACGTAAGCTTATTACCCTATAGAAGATTAAATGGTACGTGTACTTGAATCGATTTGATATACATATTTTAGCCCGTGCGAAGAACGGACATTTATTTGTTAGTAGTTTTAGAAATTTTAGTTACTGCGAAACATTTAATTGGAGAATTTAGAAAAACAAGTATTTTTTTCTTTATTTCTTCAACAAATGATTTCCCGTACTTCTTGAAAACTTTTTTTTTTCATAACTGATCCTCTAAAATCATGAAAAGGGAAGGAGTAGCTTAAACACATCTAAGAGAAACCTTAGGAAATTTACTTTTTTTTTATCACACGACTTTTCGGTTGATCCAAAAAGATATTCAAGATCAGACTTCTCGAAAAAATAAACAAAGTAAAAAAAGAAATAAAAAATACATTTTCAAAAATATCGGGGGGAGACTACTTAAAAACAGATTAATTTATCACTATTTCAACAAGCTCGTAATTATAACCCCAGCGTCGGAAAACACATAAGTTATGTTGATGAAATCTTTCGTCGACATCTTTAGCGTGCCCATGCGTCGTAATACTAAATTTTGTGAATTTTTTCACGTCTCTCCTATAATGCCTGCCAACCGCCCCTTGCAGGAACAGAAGCCTCTTGAAACCAAGTTAATCACGAGATCTTTGGCCTAAACCAAACATGGTAATTATGCACTTAATGATAGGGTCGTGTTCAGGTTATTGATCACGAACCACTGCACCAAATAGCAAATATTCAACCGGCTACTGAACTATCAGTAAACTTCTTTTTTTAAACAGTGTTTCTATCTTATTTATCCATGTATATTCATATTTTTATTTTATATTTCTAAATAACTTTCACTAACTTATTTAAAAGCAGACCATTTATCATTTTCTATAAATTAAAATCCGTTGTTCTTTTATCAGACATTTTCATATTACATTGGAATTTGACTCAATAATTAAAAGCCAAAAACCGTAATTCCCTTTTCCATGAATTTAACTTCTAGTGCTATTGCTCTATCTATTCGTACGTTTTTCTGTAGTATATGTGTATTCTAGCGTCACAGATTTTTTGTAAATTATAGCTTCACGCAGTTTTTTACGGACTATACAGTGAGTGAATGTCAAACTTTGATTTAGTAGAATCTGAATTTAGAACAAATATCACGCTATTACTGTTACTTTTGAAAAGAAATTTATGGAAAGAACAGATTTTCTTTATTGAATTACATAAATCTGAGTTTATTTATTATAAAAATAGATTTACGCGTAGTTACTTTCAGGTTGCTTTACAGCTTTTCCTATTTTAAACAACTGTAACTTAATAATATGAAATTTTCTGGTGTTATCATTATGCATAACTATATATGTACTTGATAACTAAGGCCAATGAAATGAGACCTAAAAAAACAAACATTGTTCTACAGATTCGACCTGATGTATAGTATATAAAAACTAATAAATCATGAATAAGAATGAAAAATTCAAAACGATAAACTTCAAACGCATAGACAAATCTGTTCTGTCCTCTTTTTACTTAACAATTTTACTGGCATATAAGTATTTGACTGGCAAAAATTTACAGAAAACCTTAAAAGCTGAACACTAAATATTAAAAAAAATTCTTTTGTAAAACCATGGCACCATCTATGATACTGTACATATATGTTATTTTTGGGATTTAATATTTTTTTTACAGTTGCAAAATTTTTCTTCTATTCTCTGTTCTTTTTTTTTCTTCTATTAAACTACAGAAAGGGATAAATAAAAGATTTCCAAATTAAGTTTATTATATTTTTATAAGGTATTATAAAAATATAATACAATTAATTCTGAAGCATTTCACTTATCTCTTTCTATAGTTTCTTAACTAAGTCTTCAACTCACAAAAAGGGGCCAAGTTAGAAATGGATTTGAATCGTTGCTGTTGCTCTAACCCAGCCATTTAGTGGCTATGAGTATCAATCATGCGTTTAATAGCCCGGTTCAGGTGGTTTTCGGCCCCGCCTTCACTACGCAGAAATTGCAGGTGACGCCCCGAATTAAGAAATACAAAATGAATCCAAAATGAGACATTATAACATCAGTTATGTTTGGCAATTTGGAGATGGAATAACCGCTCAGTGATCACCATAAGAGTTTAGCTTTAAAATTACTTCTTTCCTGGGCACTGAGAAAAATGACAGTTTTTAAATCTGAGTAAATCTGTTTTTATTTTTAAATGAGGCATTTTTTAAAAAAATATATGACAACCCAATACTTTTAATTATGTTATACTATACACACTCAGTTTCAAACAAAATTACTTTTTAAATTAATTTAAATGCAATAAGTTTCACCAGGAAGGTTTGCCGAAAGGTTTTTGTATTGGACAAAATGTAGAATTGTACATATTGGACACAATGTAGAATTGTACATATTGGACACAATGTAGAATCTTCTCTGAAGGGTGGAGTTTCGCTTCCCAACTATACTGCTCGTCATCGTATAAATCACACATGTACTTGAAAATAGTAGAATAAGCCAGAAGTTATCACGATATACTCATATTAAAACAAAAACCCACTAACTTTTGAAACAAGTACATACTCAATTTTTAAACAAGGACATACTCACAAATGACCCCATAAGATCAATCTCATCTCATTCTTGAAATATATAGACATTCTCAAAAATAATCATGAGCAGGTATTTCATTCTTGAGTATATGCATAGTTTCAGAAATGAGTATATGAAAAGGTTCAAACTTGGAGTAACATTAATTTGGAGCCATTTGTATTGTGTGACATACTCAGATTTGAGAATTTTTACTATGTTTGGAAAATGTAGTTTTTAGAATGCAGCCAGTGAACAAAAATTGCATGACATAATTAAGAAAACCGTTTTATTTGACCATTAGGAGGTCTTACCACAGAAATTTTTTTTTTCAAATGTGGATAAAATTTTGTTGAATTTTTTTATATATTAAATACTAAATAAATAGAAATAATCTTCAGTAATCGCAATACCTTCAGTGATTTGCAAACTAAACTGGATTATATTTACTATTTTAACTAACTAAACCATGTAACCCACTTTTGAAGAATGTAGAAACAAATTTTAAATATAAAATTAAGGATTATTAAAAAAAAACGATGCTCAAAAATATATTCTTAATAGCTTTGCAGATCCACCAGTTTTTTTTTACTCTAACACTTGATAAAAAAAACTCCAATTCACCTTCGAAACAGAACGAACCAAGTTATGTCACGCACTGGGGTGGCCATTGTTGAGATCAAATTTAAATTGAGCTCTCACATCTTTTTAAAATGGCCCAACATCGTGTCAAAACGTCCATCAAGTTCTTCTTTTTCATTGTTGTCACCCCCTTTGCGCTCTTTGTGGGTCCAATCTTCGCAGCCCGCCCCCTACGATTTACCTGGGCTAATAATAAAGGTTAGCGATAGAGTACAATGGTATAGTCTAGTGTTCCCCGGTCTTACGCGAGGTTCTATTTATTTGAGACGTTAAGAAAAGCCTTTTCTGTAATTTGGTTTCTAGTATTTCCTTCATGACATTATTGCTTTGCATTTTTGCGTCAGAATCATTGCCCACCTAGTTTTTCCCAGGTAATTTGTATTGGGTAAAGAAGCAAAACACTCTTGACATACATTACGAAGTTATATATGAATCGTAAGAAGAAAATATTTATTTACATGGGGAAAACAAGTATTTTCATCGTACAAGAAGAACTAGGTATGAAATAAGTTAGAAGTAGGTATCAAATTTGTGTATTTTTTACAATACGAATCCTATTTACAATGTTGAATAGAAACAGAATGATTAATTTATTAGAAAACGTAAGGCTAGTTTTGTTGTGCAAAAAAATATATAAAAACATATGATTGCTATCCTGTATAATAATTAAAAAATATTCGTTTATCGAAAAATACGCAATTCTCAAAAGGTACTGTACTTTATATAAATAATAGCATATTGAAAATAGCCAACAGTATATTTTTACAATCTCCAAGAATTCATTTCTTACTATACATTTTTTCTGAAATATATATATTATAAATATTTATTTTTCATTAAAAGTACATTTATATTCTTTTAAAACATAACCATTTTGTAATACAAATCTTCCTCTTGATAATCCATCAACATCAGTACCAAGCTTAATTCCTTTTACTGGTTTAAATACCAAGTAAGATATACAAGTTTCGATCAATTACTAATTGATCCAGAACTGTTGGGACTCATTTCTTCAGCCGTGGTTACCTAAAAAAACCCAAATAAAATATAAAAAAAGTTATCAATATGTTAAAATAATATAATTACCATAGGCTGCGACTAAAACCAACATTTTACTGACATTATGGTCACTTTTATAAAAAGGTCCAATTCATACATTTTTTAAAACAAAAATATACCCTGGAGATTTCTGTCATGTACACTTTACAGATAAAAGTTAGTCTACAAAATAGTTACTACAAAAGAAACGCAGATGTAAAATTTATAATTTATGTATAGAGATAAATATTCTACTTAGGCTATAGCTCAGCTTATTTGCAAATACTAGCGACGAAAAATGTAATATAGAAATAGTAAAGAAGACGGTAAATGTAATAAATAGTATTTCAAAAACAAACGGTAGAAGTCATTTTTTTTTTCAGATAATGTTTTAAGTGTCGATAACGATATATTTTACTGTGAGTAAATAGTTTTCAAATATTAATCATTAAGCCTTACAATAGATGAAGTTATAAATTTCACTAGAAATAACAATGCTAAATCTTCATCAGGTTGGTATGGTTAAATTGACGTTGTACTAGAGGTCTATTTGCAACGTGATTCGTTATGTTGAATCGCTGTTAAGTAATGAAAGTCTTCATCAAAAGTGTGACGACAATGATTGCATGAAACTGACGAAATCACTCGCAGACGAACACGACACCCCCCTCTCTTTCCGATAAAAATCTAGAATAACAAATATATCGTTGCCAGAGAACGAGCAGAGATTTTATCGTCGTTTATGTTAAAAAGACGAGACCTCTGGCATAATACGCTGTTAAAAAATAACAAAGGAGAAAGTGCGCTGAAAATTTGGGAACGGGAAGGTGAGAACTTTTGATGTTCAAAGCAGATTAACGTTCCCATGCTTAAAGTTGTCGAACGGGTTGTGATTATAATTCAGTGAATGAATATTTTTAAAAAAAACGTTATTATTAAATTATATGTGATGTTGTAGATGCTATATACCAATTATTTGTTGTATCATACGAATTTCAGAGTGCCTTTAAGATTAATTTAAGATTTCTCATAGGCATTACCAAAAAAAAATTGTGCCTAAATTTCCCACAATGAGTGTTTCCAATATTTATGGTAAAATTTTATATGTTTAAGTAAAGTAATTATTATTACAAACTATTTCTTAATGAAAATTCAAACAAGAATTCAACATCTACATAGTTTACATACTAATCTTTGGTACATTTCTTAAAAATTGGCATTGAAATCCTTAATTATTTTGTAGTTCTCTGAAATCAGAATTAAATATAGTAACTTTTCCCTGATGTCTGTTCCAATTCTAAATTACATGACAGTCATGTAAACAATCTGATAAGTACTGGGTGATCATCAGTAAAAAAAGATAATCCAAATTATAAATTCATATTTCAGGCAATGCATTAAACTGCACGAGGGGTAGGATTTAGCAGATGTTTCTCTTTTGCTCTAAACGCGTCGCAACCCCTCTCATTCATTACCCATCATTTGCACCATTTTTATTATCCGAACATCCTTTTAAAAGGACAGAATAAGAGGACAAAGCAGAACATATACGTATTTTTTTTTAGAATATTATTATTAGCATTCATGTATTGAGAACGACACCCATTTTTGTTCCTACACTTTTCGACAGGGTTGCCAAGACTAACTGCCATCAATCGTCGCGTTAAGAGTTACACTTCAATTATCAAATAAATATTAAAAATTATCAAATTATTTTTTCATTTCTTTAACCTGTATATATTACCAAAAATAATGACTTTACTCAACGTCAAAAGTGATTATTTTGCTCTAAATATGTAAATTGAATAGTTATAAAGGAAGCCAAACTAGGGATTTTTGCCAAATATGGCAGAAGTACTTAAAAATAGTGCGATTGTGCAGTTAGGAACTTCCATTCCCTATTCAAGCAGATGGTGTTGGGGGGGGGGGGGTGAAAAAAAACCCTTGTCGATTGAAAACTGAACCATCCTTTCCGTTTAACTTTTTTTATTTTTATCTCACGATATAAAAAGGTGACGCGAGAGCGAGATCTCATCTTACCAGGGAATGATTTGTTCTTTAATAGGGTATGGGGATGTCTTTCATAAGTTTTCGTTTGAATCGTGATTCAAATGAAATTTATCGGTGTCGAATTCAATCAGAATTCATTTTACTGAATTAAGTTACTGCATACTAAATGCAATGCTAAATCTTGAAATGAAATCAACGTTTAAAAAGATGTTCGATCAGTTTTGAATATCTAAAGATGATTGAAAAATGCAGTTAAAGTAATATTATTGTAATGCAAGTGCTTAAATCCACTTTTGAAATGGATATTACTATTTAACTTCGTTTTTTAAATGGGGTTTTAATTTGACATTAATATCTAGATGTTGGAGGTTTTTTTTTAAAAACTAAATACATATTTAAACATTGCCACTCTAATTACAAAATAGAATGAACACAATTCAAATATTCAAGAATAGAGAACTTAACTCAACTCAATAATATATATATTTTTTAAAGTGTTCGGCTAGTTAAATATGCGACAGAGGTTCATAAAAATGTACACAAAGGACGATTTACATTACGAAACTACTATAGAACAGATTTTAGGAAATGTTATTCTATACTTTTTTCAAACACAATTAAAGACATCGTTTCTTAAATTTTTTAACTCTAAAAAATATCTTTGGCAATAATCATTTAAGTTTTATTCGTACTCTTAGATTTCTAATGGCTAAAACAGGTTCTTACGTGCTTATTATTATTATTATTATTATAATTAAAATATATTATATTTTAATTCATACTCTTTTCATTTCTTAGGTTTGTTTTAGTTAAAATACGGATAGAATGTTATAAATGTAAAAATTTGCAACCATTGCCAGAATTTGAAAGTATAATTTTGGAATTGAAATTACAAGGAAAATTTAACATATAAAATGGAAATCTTCTTAAATTATATACTTTTTTTATATGAATTTTTTTCTTTTGGTTTATTATTGATCGCGTTTGTCAGTAAGAAACCGTTTTGAAGTTTTCTTCAAAGGTAACATTTGTAAGAGATAATAGTATTTTTTAAAAAATTTATTTTATTATTCGAAGTCCAAAAAAGCGTAAAATTATCACCAAAAAATAGAGATTTTTTTTTTCATTATAATTTATATTTTAATGGAAAAAGTAACATATTTTGCAATTTTGTACCAACTAGTTACACTGGGGTCATTGAACATTGAGAAATTATGAGTACGGTAGTATTTACACTGCGATGCAAAAGTTTAGACAATGACGTTTTTTAGCTGTAAAATTTAGAATTGTGATAGTAGAATTACAAAACACCCCTAAACATATTAAATAAATATTTTGAAATGCTATAATTGAAACATAATTGTTTGATTTGCTATAACAATTTTTTTTCATAAAATAAAAATTTGTACGATGCAAAAGTTTAGACACAAATGCGAGAATATGCAAATTTAAAGTAGATATTCGCCAAATTTTGCATATTTATTGATGAATTGAATTTGATAAATTGAAAAAACACGATATCCGGTGAACTAAACAGATTTAATAACGATATTGGTTCAATTTTACCCTAAAAAGACAATATAGCCCCTTTAAATATTTATTCAAATCATATTTGCTTCAAATGTACAATTAACATCTCTAATACGAGCAGAATACCTACCAGTCCATCACCTTAAAGTTTTGGCACGAGTTCGTGGATTTAGAGACATACATTGACCGATTTTCATGATGAAAAGTGCAGTCTTTCCCGTATAAAATCACAAAATAGCGGCATATTATTCTTTTTTGCACTTTAGTACAATGCAGAGATAGTCACCTCTTCAAAAACGACAAAAAAGTCGTTCATTTTAACGTAAATTCACTCCACACCATTACGAAAGTTCCTTCTTTATGCTAGGGTTCTTTCGTAATTAATTTCGTATTAAGAAACTTTCGTAATGGTGTGGAGTGAATTTACGTTAAAATGAATGACTTTTGTTGTCGTTTTTGAAGAGGTGACTATCTCTGCATTGTACTAAAGTGCAAAAAAGAATAATATGCCGCTATTTTGTGATTTTATACGGGAAAGATTGCACTTTTCATCAAGAAAATCGGTCAATACATGTCTCTAAATCAACGAATTCGTGCCAAAACTTTAAGGTGATGGACTGGTAGGTATTCTGTTCGTATTTAGAGATGTTAATTGTACATTTGAAGCAAATATGATTTGAATAAATATTTAAAGGGGCTATATTGTCTTTTTGGTGTAAAATTGAACCAATATCGTTATTAAATCTGTTTAGTTCACCGGATATCGTGTTTTTTCAATTTATCAAATTCAATTCATCAATAAATATGCAAAATTTGGCGAATATCTACTTTAAATTTGCATATTCTCGCATTTGTGTCTAAACTTTTGCATCGTACAAATTTTTATTTTATGAAAAAAAAATTGTTATAGCAAATCAAACAATTATGTTTCAATTATAGCATTTCAAAATATTTATTTAAAATGTTTAGGGGTGTTTTGTAATTCTACTATCACAATTCTAAATTTTACAGCTAAAAAACGTCACTGTCTAAACTTTTGCATCGCAGTGTACAATGGAAATATTTGAAACTTACAGATGAAAGCTTTATTTTATCGCTAAATAAATTCTCAATCTCATTAAAATATCCATAAAACGGGCTGAATGAGAAAAAAAGTGTTTTTTGGTAAAAAAAACTAAGATTTTGATATTGGAAATAATATTATAGAATTAATTGGGTCAACTAGCTAGACTGAGGGTTGTGTGAAAAATTACGATCACGGTAGAAACTAAGATCAACATTTCTCAAAACTGTTCAATAGTTAGAATATAATTTTTACGCTACATACGTATTCAACTTAAAACAGTAAAGTAACTCAAATTCAACAAAAGTACTCTACTTCAAAGTCGCCAAAAAACGTGTAATATGGGCTATATGTGGTTTCGTGTACAAAATTGATGTTTTAACTTCAAGTTCAGATACATGTACTTTACTAAAAGTGAGCTCGATATTGTTGAATCGTGCGAAGGACTGGTATTAAATGACTTGTCATAATATAAATAAATTTTAAAAAGCAATTCCAACGATACATTTAAATTCGAATTTTTATTTGACGATCGATTGCCGTAAAACATTTGTATTTTTAGACCTATGCCTATGATAATATAAATAAATTTTAAAAAAGAAAGACATTTCAACATTACATTGAACTCGTATTATTTCTTTTCTTTTTCGAAATCGGTGACTTTCTTTTTTGTCTGTTTAAAAAGAGCTCGCAGCTTATTCCCCACTGCAAACGAAGTCAATTAAAAAAGATTAAATAATTATTCTTTTGAGAGACAAGTTTAAGCCATTTGTCGTTTATTAATTCCAGCAACAAATAAAACTTTTTGCTCAAAAATCATTCCTTACTTCATTTCTAGGGCGTTTTAGTCTCGGCGGCAAAAAAGCTCTTTGCTTCTCCTCAAGATCCTGAACTCTTTTGTTGTAGGCATCGATTTGTTGATGCAAACGAGCGTCTTCGATCTGGAAAACATAGTATGTACTAAGCATAAGCTATCGAAAAGGTTGCGATGCCAAATTAGATCTGATATATGATACATATTCGTGATGACAGTTGAATTATAAATTAATGCACAAAATTTCAAAAGGAATATAGAGAGTATGAAATATAAAATAATTTTTGCTCAAATTTAATGCTTAATTCTAATTTATCTCTATTACGATGTTGTCGAAAAAAGTCTTGACACGCAACAAAACAATTTAACGTATAACAAACAAAATAATATAAGAATTATTTAAAATTACAATAATTTATTAAACAAATAATTATTACTTCTGTTCTTATTAATTGCGATTGTATCAGAAATGTACACACAATATTTTGTTGTGTTATGTATAAGAAAAATGAGATTCTTCAAAACATAGCTACTAATCATGATTAAGTCTACATCTATGCTGCTGGATTTGAAAGTAATATCTTCTTTTCTAAAAGTTAGTGAGTTTGAAAAATAATTCTTTCATATTTAATTAAAGGTTCTCTTTAAAATAATATGTTTGGGTGATCGCACCTAAAATTAATACGAAATATTGAATGTGTATATATAAAAGCATTTAAAATATCCAATAGAAAAAATTAATATAAGCTAATTTAACTTTATATATTTCATGCCCTTTATCTCACCTTAGCCAGATCTTCGTCAAATTCCAAACACCCAACTCCGTCTAACCTTTGCAAATCTATTGTGCCTTTCCATCTGACGCATACGCCGTTCATAATGAAGCTGCTTTTCAAGTTTACCTAAAAAGTAATTAAAATATTCTAAATGTAGAAAAGAGTTCACATTCAAAAATAAATTTTCCACACTCACTTCTAATTTCAATCACTTCTTTCGAAGTAACTAACGGGGCGGGAGATTTTTAAATATTTAGTTATTGTTTGTAAATGCGATTAGTAACGACATGCCAAAATACCGACAGAGCCGAAACACCGACATGGCAAAATCCCGACAGGATCGAATATATAAACTGTTTGTTGTTAAAAAAAAGATCAACAGAAGAAAAGTAAAAGGTAAAAGGAGTAAAATTACTTTGTTTGGAGGGCCTCAACAAAGAAATTTCACTTCTAAATTCAAACGAGAAGGAAATAATCTAATGGGGATACAGTTAAGAGAAGAACAGCAATATAAGTGAAATTTCTTGGTGCGAAAAGTATTCTTACACTGCACAACAAGAAATTTCACTTCTAAATTCAAAGGAGAACACTTTCATCTAATAGATATGAAGTAAAGAGAAGAACAAGGGAAGTGAAATTTTTTGTTGTGAAGGGAAATCGCAACAAGAAATTGCACTTCTAAAGGGGAAGACCAGTATCCAATGGATATGCAGTCAAGAGAAGAACAGTAAAAAGAGTGAAAATCCTTTTTTTGAAATACCACAACAAAGAAATTTCATTTCTAAATTAAAAAAAAGATGACAAGAATCCGATGGGTATGTAGTAAGAAGAACAGTAAGTTTTGCGAAAATTATTTTTGCAGAAGGAAGGCCCCCAAAATTAAATTTCACTTCTAAATTCTAAAAACAGACAAGAATTTTAAATATACACAATGAATCAAAGAATAAAGAGTGATAAAAGGAGTGAAATGTATTTTTGTGAAAGAAGATCACAACAAGAAATTTCACTTCTAAATTCAAAGGAGGAGACTAGAATCCAATGTGCATGCTGTCAAGTGAAAGTTAGTGAGAAATATAATGTTTTTGTTGGATTAACGAAAGCCACAAGAAGAAATATCGTATCCAAATATCATGAATAAGTCCACTATTCTAAGAATAGACAGCCAAGAGAAGAACACAAGATAAATTAAATTTCTTATTGCTACAGAAAAACCACAAAAAGAAATTTTACTGCTGAATTCTGAAAACATGTTAAGAATTTTCAATGTACACAGTAATGCAAAGAATTAAGAGAAAGATTTTTCTCATTGTAAAGAAAGAATGTTGCAAGAATCTTTTTTAAATTCCAATATGATAACAATAATTCTAAGGATACGAAAGCAGTTAAGAAAATAATGTTAAGAAAATTAAAATTTATTATTGATGAAGGAAGAGCAAAAACTCTAATTTAATTTCCAAATTCAAATGGTACTTTAATTTACAAAATATTAAGGAAAGAAACTTTAAAAAAAACCGATTAAAAAAACACAATTTCTTTATTTTGCGATAATATATTATTACAAACAATTACTTTATCCCCTAACTGACTTTGATATTGACCTTCCTTTAATGAAAAAAAAACAAGTTGATTTATTTAAATTTGCATAGTATTTTAAAATCGTCTAAAAAGATATCATAATTTTTTTTATTTGCATGCAACTCTTTCTCAAGCGTTAAGACCTAAGGGCATAAAAGAGAACAATTCTCTATAGTCTGAGATAATTAACCATTTGAAGATGCTATCTACTACTACAATTAGTTTCGCCGTTCGGTCTATGTTTATAAGTTCCCGATTATACTTTGATGTATGTCACGTAAAAAAATTTACATTTCAACGCATGTTTGGTTTTGGTTGCATTAACATCGCACTAGAGCTAGACGAGGGCTCTTGGCGACGGGCGACATGATTTCGAACGGCCTTTTCCAACGTATGAAAAGGTTATAATTTCCTAAGGCAATATTTTTGTAATTGCTAATAGAGAATTGGAGTTGTTTGCAATCATAAGTAAAAACAAGCATCTGAGTTTATATTCCACGATGATTGTAAAAAAATCCGTTTTTTAAAACTAACAAATATGACGCCATAAACATTTCCAGGCCTAAATCCTAGGTTTTTTCATTCGTTAAAATAGTCTGTGTTTGACTAATAAGATTTGCAAATTACTTATAGAGATAAAAAAAAGGCACAAAAAATTAAGTTGTTTCATAGAATTATTATCTTGTTAGTCTGAATGTATGATAGGGATAAAACAAATATTCCAAATACAAAAACAATTATATTTGCAAAAATTAAAATGAAAAAATGATAAGTGCATGATTATGAGATGCTCTCATATATCTTTTAAAAAGAGTAATACAATTAAATTTTAAAAATAACACTTTTGAACTACATAAAACAACTGCACTAATAAAAACCTGAATCTAAGGTAAATATTCTAAAAAATAGCTGAAACCTTTAAAGAGGATACTCTTATCTATCCATCAATTGCATGTGTGAAACATCACTGTACAATCTCTCCCTCCAGGAATTAGGAAGCCCTAGTTATAGTTTGTTACAAACCTGCCTTATCAATGACATTTGCACTAAGAGCACCCTGATACGAGATTATGTTTTGGGGGATGGTTGATTTTTTTCTGTAACATGTAAAAAGTATAATGTTTTCATTTTAATTAAAATAGAATTTATGTAAAATTATATTCAACATGAATCTAGGAATCGTACTGAAACGACAGTTGAACTAAACTGATATTAAGATATTTATATTTTTATATTTATAAAAAAAGTTTTTTTAAAAAATAATTGTACGATTTTGAAAGCTTACGCACAGGCAATGTTCGCAGTGAAGCACAATAGCAAGTCATAACCCAGAGTAAGTTATTAAGCAATTTTTGTTGTTGTTTTGTTAGACAAGGGAAATGATGATATCAATTTGAAGAGCAATCATGAGTCAGTAAATTGGTAAATCACTTAGCCACCACCTGTTCACAGCATCAGAAAGGCCGGAAGTCACATATAAGCTACAATACTAATGCCAATTCATTCGTCAGGTAAAACAGAGGCTTACAACGGAACTGCCCTTGTTACACGCACAAATTGCACTACAGCGAAAGATGTCCCTGTTAGGTGTGAAGTGATTAAGAGGTGCAATGGAGCGAGCCGTTTAATAAGCCTATTATTGCGCATCGCTGAGTGCGCCCAAGTATGCTTGTTTGAATCCGTACAAGTGTTGACATGTGGGGAACGTTGACTTCGGTCTTTTGGAGTAATACATGACTATGCTCAGGTACACCATTAAAAATTTCCAACTAGGTGTCACCAAAAAATATGGTTTCTAGTATAGTTGTAACGGCTGTGTGGTGAAATGTTTCACCATAATTTTGTAATTTGGTTGAACCATTTTTCCACTTTCGAAAACAAAAACCTGAAAAGTGGTTCAACTGAATTATAAAAATATGGTGAAACGTTTCACCACATAGCCGTTGCGGCTACTATGTAGGAATCATTTATTATTTTTTTTTGGAGAAACCAACGAAATTTTAACATTGTAGTAGCACTAACTCGGTTAAGCATTTTATTGCCGAAGAAACGTTGAAAAAGTTGTTAAAATTATATGTCTATGAAAAATGACGTACAAAAATAAAATTACGTCATAATATTACGCATTGTTAATATCATTAACGGTGATACAAAGATTAAACTTTATGAAGTTTGGTAAATACTTTGTATGTTTCTCATAAGTTATTTATTCAAATTGAATCATGTATCCAACCGTTTTTATGTGTATCTAGCCTACATTTTGAAACGATTAGAAATTATACCTTGTATGATACAACTCATCCCACGACCTCGTGCCAAACAGGTAGCTAATTTTCGGATTAAGGCGTGTAAGTATTGCTTTGCGGGTGGCTAATGATAGGGCAGCCATTCGTATTACCATATGAATTGAATTCGGTGAGCAAGATATAATCCTCTTCAGAGCAGTGATGGATACACATGCTTTTGTGATGGATAGATTTTTTTTCTCATGATTTAGTATAGTTACAAAATCAGTTAAAATGCATGGAACACAGCTTGTACTTTTCAAAAATTATGTCTTGTGTTTCTTTTCTTCTTTTTTTTTCAAGATGCAGTAAATTTACATAATTTTTCTATTGTAAGTTATTTATCATTTCGTTTGTAAAAATATTCTGAAAAACATGAACAAAAAACATATGAATTACATGAAAAGGTGGTAAGACAAAATTGCTGAAATTTTAAGGATAAATACAATTTTGAAATTTAATTGTTAATTGTTGAATTATAAATTTTGAATTTTCACTGCAGTGATAAAATATCCAAGAAATTAATGAATATTAAGAAAATATTATATTTGAACTGTTTTAAAGGAGACATTTTTCATTTACTTTTCTTCCATTCTTTGGAAAAGTTATTTAAGTTAGTATAAAGTTGATGTCTATTTTTTTTAAAACAAACATCAGATTTTTCTTCTCGATAGTTCGAGTTGTTCCAATTATTTCCAAGAACTAGTTCAAACTAGTAATTTCATTTTGATTTTAAATAGTTGTAGAACTGGTTTCGCATTCTTTCAACACTTATAATTTTTTTTGTAGCTCATCTGTAGAGACGGAGGAAATTACACGTACAACATTGTGCCAAGAAAGTTTTGAAGTTTTGTAAGCCTGGAATCAGTTGCTAAGTCAAAGAATACTCATGACATGTAAAATTGTAAAGAAGAGAGCAGAACAAGATGATTGTTGGGCGATGATTTTTATTCGCGTATGTTTTTGACACGATAAGTTACGCAGCTGCAGAGACGGTAGGAACAATATTTACTTTGTTCAGTAAGTGCGAAACCGCTTCACTTCTTCCAAATACCGAACATAATTCCTCTTTTCTGTTTGCATCGCTAAATAAGCTACAAGCACCTGCTAGTATTGCTTAATTGATAATCTGTTACTAAAGAAACAAAATCGAATTTAAAAACGATACCCAAGCGCAGCTTAAGCAACAATAACTGTCTTCAATATAACGGAATCCCCCTCCCAATATAGCCTTTTATGATACCTTCGCCCTCTGCGGGGGTGTAGTGGTGACCTGTGCTGCAGGGCGTGCTGCTTTTCTGGCGAGGGTGGCTTCGGAGGACCACCTGGGGTGACTCACGGCGTGACAACGAAACGCACAGGTTGGTCCTTTCAAGCAGGTCTTACGGACAACTAATGATGGAAGACGCACTCACGCCCTAGTGTGTGTATTATTCATTTGATTTCGGCTGAGATATCTGGACGACTGCCGTTTGGGAGATTATCTAGGGGGTCTTCTTCTGGTTTCAAGTAGGGACATAGTTCAGTACTTTCTCGTTAATCGGAATTATTATCTCTGTAAAAAAAAATCTGGTAGAAAACAAAAAATTTCTGTTATTTTCTTACAGAAAAATGTTCTGTAAAATTAGATCTCAATTTGTCAAAAGACACATTTTCTCTGTAACAGATAAAATCTATAACCACTGTCCACTGATATTGATTGCATCTGTTGACAATTTTTTTTTCTGTTTTGATCCCGAACGAAATTTTAAAGATAAAAGTTTTGCCCATGGCAGCGGTGGTGCTGTGGTCAATGCGCCTGATTTCTATATGCCATGAGTGAGTCTTCGCATACTGGTCATAAGATCACCTTTTTATTTTAACGAACCTTTCCCTATACAGAAATTATCTGTAATGCATAAATATTTTCTGTAGGGCAGGGTTACAGTAAAATTCTGTCAACCTATTTTTTCTATACCCCTACTGAAATTTTCTGGATATTTTGCTGCTAGAAATTTTCCGTAATATTAAAGTTTCTTTTTACATTGTACTGTATTTTTTTTATTGCCGAGGGAGGGTTGGTTTGTTTTGAATAACGTCACTCAGCAGCGTGCTCGTTCGATAACAGTGATTCCGTGTCTTTGCAGAGTGTATTTCCAGGAGCGAAGATGGTGAAATAAAAAAAAATACAAGGAGTAATGAACCCCTCTCCCCTCACTTTCCCGACTCATAAGCTATTCCGATTTATAAAGTAAAACAAGTCATTCGGTGTGTCGAGACAGCATTTAGAATAGCGAAAGTTTGGTTTAGCAAGTATGAACTATATATTGTTCAAAGCTGGTTTTAAATTTCGTAAATTGGTTGAAAAAGTCAAATTTTGACCTAGCATCTTTAATTCAATAACCAATAAAATAAACCAATAAAATCTGAAGACTTTTTGAGGCAAAATAGAGTTTTTGTGCTTTTATTTGGTTGTCTAATCACATGTATTTGGCGGAATAATTAGATAAATTTTATACTATAAACCTTATAAGCCTCAAGAATAATAACATTGAAGTTGCAATTAAATAAAAACTCACCTTGCCTTTCTCTTGATCAAATTGACACAGGTCCCGGCATTCATTAAAGGGTCCGAAAAACAATTGGAAATTTATCCCAGAATTCACGAAAGCCTGCATTAGAAAGAACTGAAGTATTATATTGTACTATTTTATATTCAAATAATTGTCAATACAATTCAAATATGGTTTACTCTAGTTTCTGGAATTTTTGCAATTTAAATTGTAGCATTTTTCATCGAATAAATCACATAAGCTGTAAAAAAAAATCTGTCATTCTGACAACTCGACCATTGAGACTTAATATTAAGATATTTATGTATTTTGACTTCGTTCTTGCCGGGCGATTGTTAATATGGCAACAGCTATTTAAAGGAATAAAAATTATTTTAATGCTACTTATATGGGTAGACCGTCACAGACATGTAGACAGACGTCGTCTGGTCGTACATACAGAACGAATAAAGGATATGTTTCTGATGTAATACCTTTTTAACAATCTTTAAAATAGAACAGATAGAACCGATTTTCGGAAAGGGGGGGGGGGGTGCAGACGAACCGACTCCGGTTATCTCTACCGTGCCAATACCTACTTTCCATTTTTTAAAAACATTTCTCTAGAATAAAAAAAAGGAAAGTAGGCTAAAAACTTACAAGTAATCACGATACTATAAATTTTGAAACAAGGACATGCTCAAAAATGTCCTTGTTTCAAACCAAGTCGATTTCAACGCATTTTTGAAGAATGGGCAATGACATGCTCTAAAATAAGTACCGCAGGTGTTTCATTATTAAGTACATGCCATGGTTTCAGAAATGCCTATTTAAAAGTTTCTAAACTTGAGTATCATTTACTCGGAGTTATTTTGTTTATGCGACTTACTCATCAGACTTATATATTTTTTACTCAGTTTTGAAAATGTTTTTAGTGTGTACCAACTTTCCCTCTAGGATTACTATATGATATATTATTTTTTTATGCAAAAAGTGATAGAATTTGATAGTGATTTAATTGTATTTGTTTCGAGTTTATTCCAAAGACAATTTTGTAAATACAGAATTTTCCAAGTTCAGCTAACTCATGTGAAAATCAAGGACCTAAATCAACAAAGTGATAAAAACTTATCTCCGTAAACTTTTACTCTTGACTAATCACACAAAAAATTGTTTCAATTGGAAATGTTTTTAAGACCATTTCTTCAAAAATAAGTCTAATTCTGATTTTTTTTAAAAAATGTATTATTTAAAATAAATTTAATTTAAAATTTATGTAGTGAAAACAACCATTCATATTTGCCCATTACAGGTCATTCGGAGGAAAATATGAACTTTCTGGAAAATGATTCGGAAAACCTGCTTACGATTTCCGTAAATCCGTCCCGACAGGCAGCTTTAAACTTGAGACGCCTTTCTTCAATGGGTCGGTCTTTGTGTCCCGTGTAGCGAACCTGCAACACAAATAAAAAAATACATACTAACCCTGCAAACATTAATGCCAAGTTTCAAATTGAATTTTAATAAAAAAAAGCCATAAAGCATTTTCTGTGTTATTTCTTCCATTTATTTCTTAACCATTTTTGCAATTTAGAATAAATATTTTATGTTCAACATTTTCATTTATTTTAGATAAGAAGTATATAGAAATAAAACTTGAGGTGTGCAAAACTACACGCGACTCTCAATTACGACTCCATAAATAATAAAAATTTAAACCTTCCCTTATAAGGTAATTTGAGTAATTTTAAAACCGAAAAAGTAGCAGCTACCTTTGGTGCATGCGCGATTTTCACGATTACTTTATTTTGCTGTTCGACAAGTACTGTGAACTCGAGTACCAAATTTGAAGTTCGTGTAGTTCTTTTAGTTCGAGCTTTAGAGAGGTTTCGGATAGACAGACGGACCAAAGTTTAAAAGCCACTTTTTTAGAATAGCACCCTCCAAACCGCGTAAAAAACATTCATTACCTTATATTTCCTATTAGTTAATTGAAAGTAATAATAAAGTAATAGTATCTTACAGTGTTTATCTATACAGCTTTGTTAAAGTTGCTAAAAAATATAATTAAAAAAAAATAAGAATAAGAAATGATTTTTTTTTGTCTGCAGAAGAATTTGGCGTTTGAAAATTGGTTAAAAAATAAAGTTTTTTTAATAAAAATCTTGTTTAAATATTTTTGTTCAATGTTCACCATATCTCCGATTAGTAGATAAGGTGAACATTGATCAAGGTCGCAGTGTCTTTGCATGTGCAAGATAAGAAACTATAGCACACTTCTGTCTAATTATGTTTACAGCATAAGCTGCAATCAAATACAGTAAAAACGCTGTGAACATGCAGCAGACGTGCACCTTTATAACTGTTTTCTCACAATATAACTTTTTTTTTAAATCTGAAAATAGTTGCATTTTTCGGTTTTCTCTGTGACTGATAAAATTGTTATTTTTTTAAAAGGAAAAACGATCTTTTTGATTTTAAGTTAGTAATTAACAAACCTCATAAAAATCATAAAATTAATTGTGCTTCCTAGATATTGGGCAATATCTTATATATAAATTAAAGTCCCATTTTTTCGTTGTGCCGGCATCACGCCTGAACGGCTGGACCGATTTCACTAATTCTTTTTTCGTTGTGTTTGTTATTGTCAGGAGAAGGTTCTTATGAAAGAAAAAATTAAGAAAATTGCGCAGAAAATTAAAAAAAAATATTTTTCCGATTTATCCATAGGAATAGCATTGTAAGATTAGAATTTATACCTTTTATTTCAATTTAAAAAGAAATCCCCGGGCGTTCAGCGTGAACGAAAATTAAGTATAAACACGTAAGAGCACGTGAGTTTAATCTGTAGGATTGTTATTTGAATATTATTTTATTTTATTTATTGAATTTAAATCTTTTGATTTTTGTTACCGAATTTAATTTAATAGATCTTTACAAATGGTAAGAGATTAAGACATTTTTACAATGTCTCATGACAGCAAAGGCAATAACTATTCTAGATCTGATGAATACTTCCAAGAAATGTCGACTTTCTCTATGTATAGCGTATGTATTTTATGTTTATGAAACTGGAAATTTGGTACAGCTATGATATAATGGCCCATTGAATTCTGTCATTGGCGGCTTTTGGCGAAGTTTAAAATCTAACGTAGGATAGCTATTCGCATCCATTTCTATGGCTTAGGGTTAGTTTGAATTATCGTCGCACTAGAGCTATACACGAGGGCTATTGGCTACGGGTGTCTTAATTTAGAACCACAGTCAAGTGACGAGCCGCCACCTGAGTGTGTACCCAATGCAACTTTTAAGGGCGACATCGTACGCAGCTTCGGGACTTTGAAAAATATTTAACGTGCAACGTGCACTCCCACCACACGGGATCCATTCAGGACACGGGGCATTTTTGGCTGTTTATAGGTCGGCAGTTATTTTGACGATGCCCGGACCCGAATCTGGGACATATCGCATGCAAGGCGAACGCCGTTACCGACTGGGCTACCCAGCCCTGTCGAGTGGTCGAATATGGAGTGAAATGTTTACCACATTTTGGGCATTTTCAAGTATAGGAGGGCAAATAGAAACTGGCCATTATAACATAGCTATTCTGGCAATTTTAACACGGACTATGGGAAAACTCTCTAATTCCTAGAAGGGCCTGGATACAATCGGACTTCTTTTTTTTCAAAAAAATAACGCTGATATTAGAATGGGAGGAAATGATAATATGCTGATGGAGTGCTGGATCAATTGGTATAAAATAAAAGTTTACATAAAAAAAATACCGTTAGTGGGGTAAGGGGACACCCGTGCAACGCCGGGTTTATAAAGCTAGTTTGTTATAAAAAAACAGTTTTTTTGTTCAGTTTTGTTTTCAGTTCAATCCATTTTCCCCAATATCGTTTTATTATGGATACAAATTTCCGAAAATTATTTTTTTATGTATTAAAGTTTCTAAAAATTATTTCACTTCAATATAGTGTCAATAAATAGTGCCATCTACAGAAAAAGTGGAAAGATGCAACTGTTTTCTGATTAAAAAGAAGTCATATAGTGACAAAACCATTAGTGATCGAGAAAAACAAAACCAGATTCGTGTTCAGCATCAAAAACTACACAAGAAACATTTATTGCATTTTACAAGGGTCCAAAGCCAAAATTTTGTTTTTGCGATTTTGAGTACGTCCTTGACGCAAAAAAAAATAGCTCAATAAGTATAGCAGGCATAGAAAAACTGATTTATATATAAATTCAGCTGCCTAATTATAACTAAATTAGGTTTTAAAAAAATTCTAGACACCAAATGAAAAAAATGTAGCCTAGTGTAATTTTTTAACAGGCATTCCTTCTTTAAATTGCTTTAATCGTCTTCTATAACAGTAACTCCCAAGCAAATATAAAATTATGTCAGACAAGAGTTTTAAGAGTTATTCATTCTTAAAAGACTTAAAAACTACGTATATGAAGATTTCCAATGGAAAAATAAAATAAAATCGGAATTTTATCTAAGAGGAAGTATTTGATTAACTAGACAATATTGAGGAGAAAATAGGAGACATGATATTATAGGCGCGATGTATTCGAATATCAGTGAATATGGAAGGAGGAGACGAACGGACGAAAATATCATATGTGATATCGATGAATGTGATATCGATGATGTGGATATCGATGCCAATAAATAATTTCCATTTCTTTAAAGTTCTTTTGAATTAAAAAGAAAGAAATTTGGCTAAAGATATGTTTGACCAGCGAAATTATTTTTACAATGCTAAATTTTGAGTAAGTGACTATTTAAGAAAATTTCTCTATTTTCCAACGCGCGGAATTGCTCAAAAGATGTTTTTACATATATTGTGCCGTTGTGATTGATTCCAGTATTATATGATGTGTTGCTTATTTTCTACAAGCTTATTTAGATGCATTATTATTTTTTGAATCATAGTGAAACTTGGATTTTTTTTGCTTATGAAATGCATACTGTAATTATTGCAGCAATATTGAGTCGAATAATGTTAAACTTTATGGAAATGAAATTTGGTAATTTAGGTTTTCAAGAAATTCACCCTAATTTTAATAATAAAATAAGTTATCAACACTTTATAATAAATGTGTGATATCTATGAGTATGGCTATTCTATTTATAATTAAATGAAAAAATATATTACCTCACTTTCTCGGCTAAGCTTCTTGAAGAGATCATCTGACTCGAATTTATTTTTTTGATCTGCAACGACTCTTGGCATATTTACCATACACTTTTGAACATAATCAAAGGGCAGCATCCTGCAACACCTGAACCACTTTGACCATCTTCAATACACAAAATATCTTTAATTCCCCCGTCTAACCGAAGGAATTATCCGCTCTACGATTGGGTGGAAAAGTCTAGTTTCTTTCTGTCATTGGCCTCAATGACATGAAGGTGGACCTATAGGCGGGTGCACTTACTCGGTAGGCGGGACTGATGACAGCACAGCGCAAATAAAAGTGATAGATGATGCGGGCATACAAAGCTGCGTGCACTGTAATTAGGATAGGAGGTTAAAAACCCTGTAATTGACTTGGTTGAGTGAAACATTTGACTTACGAAGCACCTACAGTTATTTATTTTCGTCATAGGATAAGGAATACAGCCGGATAGAGAAACTCAACTGAGATTTATGATTAGGTTAAAAGGTGGTAAATTGTATTTCTTTTAAAGTTTGCAAGTTAAAAAAGATAAATTTTATATTTTAATTATAAAACATAAAAATATATATTTTTATTTTACTTATTTATTGACAAAACATTTTTGTTTTACGTTAAAAGGTTTGCTGATTTCAATTTTGAATGCTTTCTGTCACGTTACGTATAGTATTAAAAAAAATTGCTAAAACCTATAATCATATCTTGATTTTAAAGCTTCATTGAAAAATATTCAATTGCAAATTAAGGCTAAAAATGCTATACGCAATAATTAAAAACAAGAAGTTCATAAAGAACTAAAATAGCCTACTTTCCTGTTACTTAAATACTTACTGAAGTTCTAATCGGGAAAAAAACTAGGTTCCTAAAGTAAATATCATCAACAGCCGTTTCTACACTAGATTTATACACATTAGAAAAAAAATCGAAACACAGCACCCAGCTATAATTTAAACTTCTAAAAGCCAAAATCAACTATTTTCCTTAATATTCGTTCGCAAATTAATTAAATATTATTTATCATCTGCTCGTGATTTATTTGTAGTTCGAAGAATAAATATTTATTAATAACAAAAGTAATGAAACTACTCCGAACTGCATTAAAAAACAAGAAATGTAAATTAAAACTAAGCATAATTGCATGCAAAAGTATGCCTTGCCGCTTTCTTGGTAGATAATTAATGAATAATCAAAGAATCAAATTATTCTACATTTTATGACGTCATTCCAAACTGATTCATGAAAATATTATTTTGCTTCAAATATGTTTAAATAAAGTTTCTCATGCCATTATTGATTTGGCAACAGTGATTTAAATGACTCAAAATTGAATTTCAATGCTAATTCAATGGGAAACTCGCCGACAGATAGTAGATTTATGTCCGTCCGGACGTACAGACAGACGGACAAAAAGTATGAAAGTTGGGTATCTGAGGTCATAGCTTTCTAACAAAAAAAGAATTTTTAAGATCCGATGATTAGAACCGATTTTGGAAGGGGGGTACAGACAGACAGACAAACGGACAGACAGGCGGACAGACAGACGGACAGACATACGAACAGACAGACATACGAATGGACAGACATATGGACAGACAGACAGTTGGACATCAACCGCATTTCAATACCTACAGTGATTTAAATGACTCAAAATTGAATTTCAATGCTAATTCAATGGGAAATTCGCCGACAGATAGTAGATTTATGTCCGTCCGGACGTACAGACAGACGGAAAAAAAGTATGAAAGTTGGGTATCTGAGGTTATAGCTTTCTAACAAAAAAAGAATTTTTAAGATCCGATGATCAGAACCGATTTTGGAAGGTGGGTACGGACGGACAGACGGACATCGACCGCATGTCAATACCTACTTTTTCATTTGTAGCCTACTTTTCTTTTTTTAATTCGAAAGAATTAAAAACAAGAAGTTCATAAAGAACTAAAATAGCCTACTTTCCTGTTACTTAAATACTTACTGAAGTTCTAATCGGGAAAAAACTAGGTTTCTAACAGTAAATATCATCAACAGCCGTTTCTACACTAGATTTATACATATTAGAAAAAAATCGAAACACAGCATCCAGCTAATAATTTAAACTTCTAAAAGCCAAAATCAACTATCTTCCTTAATATTATTTCGCAAATCAATTAAACATTATTTATCGTCTGCTCGCGATTTATTTGTAGTTCGAGGAATAATTAAATATTTATTAATAACAAAAGTAATGAAACTCCAAACTGCATTAAAAAAATAAGAAATGTAAATTAAAACTTAGCATAATTGTATGCAAAAGTATGCCTTGCCGCTTTCTTGTTAGATAATTAATGAATAATCAAGGAATCAAATTGTGCTACATTTTATGACGTCATTCCAAACTGATTCATGAAAATATTATTTTGCTTCAAATATGTTTAAATAAATAAAGTTTCTCATGCCATTGTTGATTTGGCAACAGTGATTTAAATGACTCAAAATTGAATTTCAATGCTAATTCAATGGGAAATTCGCCGACAGATAGTAGATTTATGTCCGTCCGGACGTACAGACAGACAGACGGACAAAAAGTATGAAAGTTGGGTATCTGAGGTCATAGCTTTCTAACAAAAAAAGAATTTTTAAGATCCGATGGATAGAACCGATATTGGAAGGGGGGGGGGGGGGGGTACGGACAGACAGACAGACGGACGGACAGACAGACGGAAAGACAGACAGAAATACGAACAGACAGACAGATGGACATCAACCGCATTTCAATACCTACAGTGACTTAAATGACTCAAAATTAAATTTCAATGCTAATTCAATGGGAAATTCGCCGACAGATAGTAGATTTATGTCCGTCCGTACGTACAGACAGACGGACAAAAAGTATGAAAGTTGGGTATCTGAGGTCATAGCTTTCTAACAAAAAAAGAATTTTTAAGATCCGATGATTAGAACCGATTTTGGAAGGGGGGTACAGACAGACAGACAAACGGACAGACAGACATACGAACAGACAGACAGATGGACAGACAGACAGTTGGACATCAACCGCATTTCAATACCTACAGTGATTTAAATGACTCAAAATTGAATTTCAATGCTAATTCAATGGGAAATTCGCCGACAGATAGTAGATTTATGTCCGTCCGGACGTACAGACAGACGGACAAAAAGTATGAAAGTTGGGTATCTGAGGTTATAGCTTTCTAACAAAAAAAGAATTTTTAAGATCCGATGATTAGAACCGATTTTGGAAGGGGGGTACGGACGGACAGGCGGACAGACAGACAGACGGACATCTGTCTGTCTGTACCCCCTTCCAAAATCGGTTCTAATCATCGGATCTTAAAAATTCTTTTTTTGTTAGAAAGCTATGACCTCAGATACCCAACTTTCATACTTTTTGTCCGTCTGTCTGTACGTCCGGACGGACATAAATCTACTATCTGTCGGCGAATTTCCCATTGAATTAGCATTGAAATTCAATTTTGAGTCATTTAAATCACTGTAGGTATTGAAATGCGGTTGATGTCCAACTGTCTGTCTGTCCATCTGTCTGTCTGTTCGTATGTCTGTCTGTTCGTATGTCTGTCCGTCTGTCTGTCCGCCTGTCTGTCCGTTTGTCTGTCTGTCTGTACCCCCCTTCCAAAATCGGTTCTAATCATCGGATCTTAAAAATTCTTTTTTTGTTAGAAAGCTATGACCTCAGATACCCAACTTTCATACTTTTTGTCCGTCTGTCTGTACGTCCGGACGGACATAAATCTACTATCTGTCGGCGAATTTCCCATTGAATTAGCATTGAAATTCAATTTTGAGTCATTTAAATCACTGTAGGTATTGAAATGCGGTTGATGTCCAACTGTCTGTCTGTCCATCTGTCTGTCTGTTCGTATGTCTGTCTGTTCGTATGTCTGTCCGTCTGTCTGTCCGCCTGTCTGTCCGTTGTCTGTCTGTCTGTACCCCCCTTCCAAAATCGGTTCTAATCATCGGATCTTAAAAATTCTTTTTTGTTAGAAAGCTATAACCTCAGATACCCAACTTTCATACTTTTTGTCCGTCTGTCTGTACGTCCGGACGGACATAAATCTACTATCTGTCGGCGAATTTCCCATTGAATTAGCATTGAAATTCAATTTTGAGTCATTTAAATCACTGTAGGTATTGAAATGCGGTTGATGTCCATCTGTCTGTCTGTTCGTATGTCTGTCCGTCTGTCTGTCCGCCTGTCTGTCCGTTTGTCTGTCTGTCTGTACCCCCCTTCCAAAATCGGTTCTAATCATCGGATCTTAAAAATTCTTTTTTTGTTAGAAAGCTATGACCTCAGATACCCAACTTTCATACTTTTTGTCCGTCTGTCTGTACGTCCGGACGGACATAAATCTACTATCTGTCGGCGAATTTCCCATTGAATTAGCATTGAAATTCAATTTTGAGTCATTTAAATCACTGTTGCCAAATCAACTATGACATGAGAAACTTTTTTTATTTAAATATATTGAAGCAAAATAATATTTTCATGAATCAGTTTGGAATGACGTCATAAAATGTAGCACAATTTGATTCTTTGATTGTTCATTAATTATCTAACAAGAAAGCGGCACGGCATACTTTTGCATACAATTATGCTTAGTTTTAATTTACATTTCTTATTTTTTTTAATGCAGTTTGGAGTTTCATTACTTTTGTTATTAATAAATATTTAATTATTCTTCGAACTACAAATAAATCGCGAGCAGACGATAAATAATATTTAATTAATTTGAGAAATAATATTAAGGAAAATAGTTGATTTTGGCTTTTAGAAGTTTAAATTATTAGCTGGATGCTGTGTTTCGATTTTTTTTTTCTAATCTGTATAAATCTAGTGTAGAAACGGCTGTTGATGATATTTACTGTAAGAACCTAGTTTTTTCCCGATTAGAACTTTAGTAAGTATTTAAGTAACAGGAAAGTAGGCTATTTTAGTTCTTTATGAACTTCTTGTTTTAATTCTTTCGAATTAAAAAAAGAAAAGTAGGCTAAAAATATTACTTACTATTAGTAGTTCTGTAAAACTGTTTTTTCTTTGCTTGCTGATATCGCACAAAGAAAAAATACCTTATACGAAAGAGTAAAAGTGAAGTTCCAGGGTAATTTGCAAATTCCAGGGTAATTGCAAATACGAACGGTCTGCAACTTAAGTTTTATGATATTTTGTTTCTAAATATAATTAGTTTTGTGATGTACTTAAGAATTTTTTTTTTTATTTATCTATCTATTTTAAAGAAAGTCGTGTTAGTGGGACCATTTATAACTCAAGAACGGCTGAACTGATTTGGATGAAAATTGGTGGGGAGCTAGCTTAGAACCAGGAATAAGCTATAGGATACTTTTTATTCGAACCCAAAGGGTGTAGGAGTGCAAAACGTGAGCTGATTTCCAAATAGGAATAGCATTGTAAGATTAGAATTTATACTTTTTAATTCAATTTAAAGAAATTTCAGCGCGTTCAGCGTGAACGAAAATTAAAAAAGAAAAAAAAAAGAGCACGTCGGTTTAATTTGCTGGATTGTTATTTGAATATCAGTATTTTATTTGTTGATTTTAAATCTCTTTATTTTTTATGATGGATCAGATTTCCCCAACTAGATTTTAATTACGTTTCCGAATTTAATTTAATTGATGTTTACAAATGGTAAGAAATGATGATACCAATACAATATTTATAAAGATTTTAGTGCATATCTAACAAAAATTTATAATATATGATTGCACAACAAATAAAAGAAATTCAGAAGATAAAAAAAATACATTTAACTTCTAACCGTAATATATACAAGTTTATTTATTATATTTAATATTCATGAAAAGATTATAAACACATTTAACAAATATATTAATACTATGAGTACTGTACTTTTAAACAACAAGTCAAACACACAAATCAAGCTTCAGCAATAATCCAATAATTAATCAATTAAAAAAAATAACAAGGAAAATAAAATTAATTAAATAAATCTCACACAAGCCCTTATTTGTATTTTTTATGTATTATTAGCATGTGCCTTTTCACTGATTGCTTCATTGAAAATCTTTGACCACAGTAATAGCACTCATAAGGCTTGTCTCCCATGTGTGTTTTGGTATGTCTTTTGATGTTGCCCTTGAAGTAGGATGTAGCACAATTTGATTCTTTGATTGTTCATTAATTATCTAACAAGAAAGCGGCACGGCATACTTTTGCATACAATTATGCTTAGTATTAATTTACATTTCTTATTTTTTTTAATGCAGTTTGGAGTTTCATTACTTTTGTTATTAATAAATATTTAATTATTCTTCGAACTACAAATAAATCGCGAGCAGACGATAAATAATATTTAATTAATTTGAGAAATAATATTAAGGAAAATAGTTGATTTTGGCTTTTAGAAGTTTAAATTATTAGCTGGATGCTGTGTTTCGATTTTTTTTTTCTAATCTGTATAAATCTAGTGTAGAAACGGCTGTTGATGATATTTACTGTAAGAACCTAGTTTTTTCCCGATTAGAACTTTAGTAAGTATTTAAGTAACAGGAAAGTAGGCTATTTTAGTTCTTTATGAACTTCTTGTTTTAATTCTTTCGAATTAAAAAAAGAAAAGTAGGCTAAAAATATTACTTACTATTAGTAGTTCTGTAAAACTGTTTTTTCCTTGCTTGCTGATATCGCACAAAGAAAAAATACACCTTATACCAAAGAGTAAAAGTGAAGTTCCAGGGTAATTTGCAAATTCCAGGGTAATTGCAAATACGAACGGTCTGCAACTTAAGTTTTATGATATTTTGTTTCTAAATATAATTAGTTTTGTGATGTACTTAAGAAATTTTTTTTTATTTATCTATCTATTTTAAAGAAAGTCGTGTTAGTGGGACCATTTATAACTCAAGAACGGCTGAACTGATTTGGATGAAAATTGGTGGGGAGCTAGCTTAGAACCAGGAATAAGCTATAGGATACTTTTTATTCGAACCCAAAGGGTGTAGGAGTGCAAAACGTGAGCTGATTTCCAAATAGGAATAGCATTGTAAGATTAGAATTTATACTTTTTAATTCAATTTAAAGAAATTTCAGCGCGTTCAGCGTGAACGAAAATTAAAAAAGAAAAAAAAAGAGCACGTCGGTTTAATTTGCTGGATTGTTATTTGAATATCAGTATTTTATTTGTTGATTTTAAATCTCTTTATTTTTTATGATGGATCGGATTTCCCCAACTAGATTTTAATTACGTTTCCGAATTTAATTTAATTGATGTTTACAAATGGTAAGAAATGATGATATTAAGGAATATAGGTTAACCTAAAGAATCGTGGCCGGATTTGGCGAATTTTCAAAAATGTCGCCAAGTCGAAGTGATAACAAACCCCGGCACTTGCCGAGATGGTTACCATCTCGAAATGAGCAAAAATACTACCTAATTTCAAAATGGCCGACTTAAAACAGCGGAAAGATTCATTAAATTGCAGACCAGATTTATAAAAAAAACGTGAATTTTTAAAATGACGAAGAATTGATTTTAAAAAAGTAAATAATTATTTAAATTCAGTAAGCATCTAATTAATAAAATATTAGTATAAGAAAACTTCAGAATAAATTATATGCGTTTAAGATTTAAATAGATTAACATTTAGAAATTGTCAATGAAATTGCTAATTTCGCCAAAGGTTGCCATCGAGGTTACCAGATTTGGCGTAAAATTGCCGGCCATGATTCTTTAGGTTTACCGGAATATATTCGGCATAAATAAGGAATTTGTACTTTATAAAACTTATCCAATCATACAAGAGGATGAATGTCTGTTTTTTTTCTGACGTTAAGATGGCGTAACGGTCGATTGAATTTTGGCATTGGCAGCTTTTGGCGAAGTTGAAAATTTAACGTAGGGTAGCTATTCCCATCCAGTTGTATGGGTTAGGGTTAGTTTGAATTATCGTCGCATTAAAGCTACACACGAGTGCTATTGGAAACGGGATTCGTAATTTAGAACCACAGTCAAGTTACGAGCCGACACGTGAGTAGGTACCCAATGCAACTTTTAAGGGCGACATCGTACGCAGCGTTGGGAATTTGGAGGATATTTAAAGTGCCCTTCCTCTATACGGGGTATTATTCGTCGGACATTTTTTGGCTGCACGAGCCGTTCATAGGTCTGCAGTTATTTTGGCGATGCCCGGACTTGAACATGGGATCTACCGCATGCAAGACGAAAGTCTTTACCGACTGGGTCCCCCAGCCCTATAGAGTTGTATGAAATATGAAGTGGAATGTTTACCACATTTGGGCAGTTTCGTTTTGCGCTAATTGTGAAATATAAACAAGCCATTATATGTATTATAACATATAGCTGTTCTGGCAATTTGAATAGGGCCCTATGGGAAAGCCCTCAAACTCCGGAAGGTCCTGGATAAAATCAACCCCTCATATCAGAATGGGAGGATATTATAATATCCTGATGGAGTGGACCACAGTGGAGGGATCAATTGGTATAAAATAAAAGTTTACATAAAAAAACCCTACTAATTAGGGTTATTAAGGGTGCACCCGTGCAACGCCGGGTTTATAAAGCTAGTTTGACCTAAAATCACGGAATTATATGCACATTCATTAATAACCTTTCAAACAGACATCGATGTAGCATGTTTGTGACACATTTTCATTTGTACAGTTTAAAAGTTATTGTAAAAGATTATTAAGAAACAAAACCATATTTCATAATGGTCGAACAAATATCTTCAGTCACTTAACCACACTAAGTTATACTCTATTAAAATAAAGGGTTTTCAATTTTAAGAATAAGGTTAACGTTATTGGCTTATAATAGTTTCGACTACGGTGTGCTGAAATTTGAGAACATGTCATGCAAAAAAACAACAACGTAAAGTTAATGTTTTTATTTGCAAATGTTGCCTTAATGATTCCCAAAGTTGTCGTTGATGGGTTAAAGTATATGCTTTGAGAATATTGTCTTCACAATAAAATTAGAACATCCTAGCACTCCTTTTTGAAGGTTTCATTTTTAAAAGTGGAAGAAAATCAAATGAAGAGGAAAGTTTGAGCATAATACACAATATATGTGCTCAAACAATTCAAAATTAAGATTTTTTTTGCCTACTTTTATTTTAATTCGAAAGAATTAAAAAAAAAAGATGCAAAAG
The DNA here is from genome assembly GCA_019343175.1 of Oedothorax gibbosus. NCBI lineage: Eukaryota > Metazoa > Arthropoda > Arachnida > Araneae > Linyphiidae > Oedothorax > Oedothorax gibbosus. The sequence goes on from CM033272.1 coordinate 37,433,814, forward strand.
TAGGTATTGATATCTTGGCGATGTCCGTCCGTACCTCCCTTCCAAAATCGGTTTTATATGTCGGAACTTAAAATATTTTTTTGTTAGATAAGATTTTTATTTATTTAGATTTTAGAAGCTATTTATATATAATTAAAGTTTGACGGGTAAGTTTCAAAGGAGGACGGGTACATTGTTGGACAAGTCGTCCTTGGGGGCGGGTAAAATTTCTGAGATTTTTCAGACCCTGCCTTAGCCCTTGCTTTTGTTTTTTAGTTTTAATATTTTATTTGTTCTTCATTAAGAAATGGATATGGTAAAATATACTTATACACTACGTTTTTTTTTTTAAAGTAAGGTTGCTTAGCTAACAAACGTTTGAGTGTGAAGAGGGGGGGGGGGGATGTCTTAGCTGCACCAACATTTTTGACCAAGGGCCGCCACTGCTGAGGACGTACCTTTTCTTATCGGAACGCCACCACGGTCCATTATAGTGTAAATCTTATAATTAAAAAACAACAACAATAAATTGTTTCTCCAATTAAATTTTTAACTGTGAAAATATTTAAATAATTTATACAGTGATTGAACATGTTACATCATGCAAAGTAATAGAAATACACATACTCTGATTGCATAAAATATAATTGACTTCCTGATCACCGCGTAGTCGTGTCTTCTCATTTTGCTTCGAAATTCAGTCTTTTTCATTAATACTTACTTGATTCTCTTTTTCATAGATAACACGAATATTCAGTTCAATTTTTAATCTAGTAAATTTTTCCAGTTTCCTATATTTATGCCTACAACTGATGCATACTGCTTTCCTTTTGAGTTAATCATTCGAAGCAATTGACCCCACACATTTGCAATGGCAGTTATTGATTTTTTAAAAATTAATTTGCTAATTTTTCTTACAGATTTGTTATATAGTATTAAGTGTCAACTTTTACCTTTACGGTTTAGACAGTCCGCACGCTTACCCATTTCACAAAACGTGACTAAAAACAGATAAATTTCAACGAAGCATAGTCCAGGCAACGAAGAGTTATAGAGGGAAAGTTTTGGAACACAATTTTTGACTTTGTAACTTTGTTTGGACTAGTTAGGAGGTGAACATATCAAAAGTCCCCGCCCCTAGCCCCTGAGCCGAAGGGGGGTGGGGGGGTTGAATGTCCCATTTTTCGGTTTTTGCTTATATCTCGAAAACTATGCATCCTACCGATATAATTGTAATACACAAAATGAAAGCTGATTAAATTTTCTACAAGTTTCACCCCTCACGTGTATTAATATCTTGTATAGTTTTCGAGATATCCGCTCTTGAAAGTCTGTAATTTTGGAGCAAACATCCCCCCCCCCCACATTTTTCCTCTTTTTTGACCGGATAACTCTTCAATAATGCACCGAAACACAAAATATTGACCCTAGAGTGGTAGATAATTTAATTCTTTTCAATAATATATTTTACTTTACTATCTTATCTATTTTCCTTCAAATTTTAAAGCAGTTTCAGTATTCAGCGAAGAGGAGCTGTCAGTCCCATAGAGCTAATACGTTAGTTTTGAAATCACAACTTTTGCAAAAAAATTATTTTATCATGTTACCAAATTTTTACCAGGTATGGGAATCATCATAATATCAATTTAAAACAAAATTGAAAAGAAAATAACATCCGGTTATTTAATTATTAATTGTTAAAGTTTTAAAATAGTGTCGCCATCTGCTGTATATTTTTGGCATTATAAAATTTCAAAAATATATAATTAAATAACTAAATAACATTTTCGTTTCAAATTTGTTTCAATTCGATGTTATGTTGATTCCCTTACCAGGGGGAAAAGGACTAACATGGCAAAAGCAATACATCTGCGGAAGTTGTGATTCCAAAACTAATGCATTAGCTCTAAGGAACTGACAATCCCTCTTATGTACACTTATTCAAAACTGAATGTTTAAATAAAACCCAGATACTCATTTTGTAGGCACGTTGTTACTTTAATATTTTATTACTTTAATATTTATTTTCATATTCTATGTTATCTATTTCATTTCATTCGTCGGACCCCAGTGGGAAAACTGTCAGATGATCAGTAGCGGATTTCTAAATAGGCTAGAGCCTAGGGAGGCAAATTTTCTTCGACTTCCGCAAAATCTTCCAAGCTCGGCTCCGTGTTCTAACGAAGTTTTTGTTCATATGTTCAGTAATCTTAATAAAAATAACTTTCGACAAAATAAACTAGCTTATTTCCTATTTTATTGCCAAACATTTAGTTTTTTAAGATATATACTATACTATATAGCTATACTATAGCATAAGGTGGGGGCAGAGCCAGCGACGCGTTTACCAATAGGCGTTAGAGGCGGCCGCCTGTGGCCCCAAGATTGCGAGGGCCCCCAAATTTCAAAATTAATAACATATACCTAGACACAACTGTTTGCATACAAACATAATAATTGACCGCCAAATTGTCGCTTTTTCGTGTCCCCTATTACCGAACTATACAATCTTCCCCCTTTTTGTTGCTAGGGGCTTCTCCACGTAATTTTAATAGTATTCTCAAGTAAGTTTTTTGCTGTGCATTTCTATCAATGGTTGAATCCAAATTCGTAATCTTAATATAATAAAATGTTAATAATAATCCTAATTTTTTCAAATATTTATATACTGTCTGTCTACGGTTTGTTGGCCCCCAATTTGTTTGTAAATCAAAACAAAAAAACACTTTTATTGAAATAAAAATTACAAAATCTGTTTTTGCAGAGGAGATTTCAGACAATAGATATCCATTTTTGTAAATCGATCGCATAGTAACGGTACACTGGAGATTTTTTCAATTTTGATTGAGATTTAATGCATTGTAAACAGAAGGCAGACTGTAAATAGGCAGTGGTGTTTCAAAATTCACACGTTGTTGTGTTTTTATTCAGAAGTTTTGATAATTTTTTTAAAGACATACCAAATTAGGGTATTATTGAAAATCCTTTAAAATATAACTAAATGTATATTTTTTTGCATAAAAACTTCCCCATTTGTTGTCAATCTATTATTTAAATTTTAATAAAAATAATATATAATGAATATATTATTTTTTTTTATAATAAAAAATATATGTTTATTGTGATTGGGAGTGAATTATTTTTTGAATTATAAGACGTTAATTCCACGAATTTTGTTTTAACTCTTGTATTTTTGAAATAACGTTGAATAAATAATTAATTTAATTATATTTTTAATCTAAATTTTTAATTGAACACATGCAAATATATATATATACACTGGCCTTTTTACACTGGCCTAAAAGCAGAGTTCTGGTGTTTGTAGTGATTTGCTACTTCCTACTTGCATTCATTCGCTGGAGAATTTTGTTCCACAAAATTGTCATCAGAGCTGTTTTAAAATTCATTCTTGAAGCTGCCCTTGCTGACCATCTTATATCCGATAATCTTTTGACTGTGCAGGCATTTTTTTCGAAATGGCTTAACAGAATATTCCATCTACTTGTTGACGCAGAAAAAAATACAAGTGAAATACAAATTATCGAATATATATATATATATATATATATTATATATTATATATATATATATAAAAAATATATTTATTTATTATATATATTATATAATATAATTTTTAATTTATTTTATATATAAATATTATTTAATTATATTAATAAATATAATAAATATATATATATATATATATATATATATATATATATATATATATATATATATATATATATAATATATATATATATATATATATATATATATATATATATATAATATATATATATATATATATATATATATATATATATATATATATATATATATATATATATATATATATATATATATATATATATATATATTCGATAATTTGTATTTCACTTGTATTTTTTTCTGCGTCAACAAGTAGATGGAATATTCTGTTAAGCCATTTCGAAAAAAATGCCTGCACAGTCAAAAGATTATCGGATATAAGATGGTCAGCAAGGGCAGCTTCAAGAATGAATTTTAAAACAGCTCTGATGACAATTTTGTGGAACAAAATTCTCCAGCGAATGAATGCAAGTAGGAAGTAGCAAATCACTACAAACACCAGAACTCTGCTTTTCGGCCAGTGTAAAACTCTTTGAATCTTTAAAGACCTTTGTTACAGAAGAAATTCGGGATGATAGAAGTTTCTGTAAAATTGAGGCAGACGCAGCACGACCACTAGACAACGAGAACTGTATTTACCGTGACGAACTAAGTCGTAAGAAAAAATGCACTGTATTTTTCGACGAAAACGGGGAGAATGAGATTGTTGTTAATAAACGAGAAAACTTTATAATTAATACCGTTAATGTTATTTGTGATAAGTTGATTTTTGAACTCGATAACAGACTGAAGTCCTATAAGGAAATCAATAGTCTGTTCGGATTTTTTTTTAAATAATGAGGAGAAAGGAGATGTTTCCGCTGACGAAGTCGAATCCATGATCACTAAACTTACAATACAACAAAGTACAGGGAGGATATTAAGTCTAACAACGACTGCAACGAAAGTGTTCTAGACAAAATAAAACATTTTTTAAAACTTGCAAGAAAAGAACAACTTTGGTCTCCAGCGGAAATGTATAACTTTCTGCAACACGTATTAAAATCGACTTTTCCAAGTGTGGAAACGCTGTTGCGTATTTATCTAACAATTCCGATTAGCAATGAAACTGGAGAACGTTCTTTCTCTGTACTAAAAAGTATAAACAATGTGCAGAGAAATATGATTGGACAGATACGCTTTAACGCCTTAGCGATTCTGAACATCGAATCAGATGAAACAAAAAAAAAATGATTTCGACGAGGTGATAAACGAATTTGCAAAAAGAAAATGCCGAAAGAAAAAGTTGTAAATGGAAAATAAGTATGTAAATATAAGGGCATTAAAAGTATAAGTGAAATTCTTGTCTCTTGTAATATTTAGCCAAGACCATGGTTCTTTTTTTCAGCCCCGATTGCGTCACTAGCATTTCATGCTCCAAAATAGGGGAGGGGAGAATCCCAATTTACAAACTGGTTCATCCTTCATCATGCTTTTTTATTTGTACAAGTATTAAGATTTTTTAAATTCTAATTTCTGTTTGAGGGGGGGGGGGGCGGGCGAGGGGCCCCAAATTCGGAAGACGCCTATGGCCCCAACATCCATAAACGCGTCACTGGGCAGAGCCCCGCAATTCTCAGTATTTTTAACATTGTGGTCGGAAGAGGGTAGATAATCCCTTTGGGGAATTCCTTAAGTTTTGAAGCTGCGTGTATTTGTCCCGTTTCACTTTATTTTGAAAAACAAGCATATTTGTTTTTAGAGACATGTTGAGGGAATTCTTTTAAAACGCAACTGAAGTTTAGTGCTCTAATACATTGGATTATTTGTTAGTATTTCACCTCAAGCCCTATTTTATGTAGCATTACAGTAAGAGATCAGAAAAATTACATCTAAATGATAAAAAAACATACAGCATTTTTTTAAACTTAATTAATTTAGTAATTTAGGGGCACGAACTTTCATTGAACAACGGGTTACAATGAGACAAATCAACCATTGGTGATCAACTTTTGAATCAATTTTTATCCCCTCCTACCCTATAGGTGGCAATTTTTGGTTCAGCCTATAGGCGGCACATTTAGAAATCCGCCACTGCAGATGATCCTTCTGTTCTTCTTTATCTTCGGAGGCAACTTGAGAGACCCCATTGAGGCAAGTCCCCTTGCAATTTTGGAATGCTGAGGAACATTTGAGACTTACATTTTTACAGCTGCACTTTGAGCTGACACAGTGTTTCATGCATCTGCAGAAAATTATTTTCAAAATATCGTCAGGCGCTGCTGCTAACTCACTGTGCACTGGGACCAGGCAGTTGTTCTCAATCTTCCACTCATACATCTGAGGAGGCAGGTCATTTCCCAGTCACAGCTGAACTTGGTGGAATGTTCGGAGGGAATGCTGTTTTACTGCTCCCTCGGTGGGAGGTAGACACAAGAGATATCAGTCTTGATGGTGGCCACTGATCTTAAGAATCACTTATACCTGTAGGCATTGAAGGAAGCCTCTTTCGTAGGAGCCCCATACCACCTCAAGATGCAGGTTTCGCCTGCATTTTGAACCTCTGATCAGTCATAATAAGGATTTTTTAAAAAGAAAATATTTTTAGAACATTTTAAAATTATTACTTTAGTTAAAAACAGAAATTGCTTATTCTCCTAAAAATTGCAAACTTAAATTATATCAAAGTAAAAGATTTGATTTTAAACACAAGAATTAAATGATTCTCTCAATAATTCCAATAAATGAAGTCGTAATCTTGCGTAAAATTTTCATTAGAAAACGTATTTTAAGCAGAGAATGGCTTTTTTTAATATGTATTTCTATAAATTATGGAATATTACAACGACCAACTAACAATAATGACATAACCATTCAATCAGAAATTCCGATTCTTTTTATTTGTCTAATCTGTCGAAGAGTTAGAAATTTGTTTTTACACGTACAGAGCGCTAATAGAATGGAAATTTTAAAAACGGAACGATAATAATTTTTTTAAAAAATTGTGGAGTCATGGGAAGGGATTTTTTATAAGTCCCCCTTGTCATTGTCGCCCAGTGACTTGATTTTCAAATTACTAGGTGATATTTTTCTTTCATTAGCTTCGCCTGGTCTCCAGTGTTAAAAAAAATGCTCGGAATTAAACTATATAAAAATTATACAGTTAATTGAAAAATAATTTTTGAAAATACTATAAACATTGTACATATAATATAATACAATTTTTTTACCTTATTTTCAATGAATAACGTACGTAGTTCTACTTACTAGTTTGGGAGACATTACAAATGTTATGAACCGTAGTACTGTATAATTAAAAATATTTTAAAAACGAACTACATAAAAAAAAATTGGAAAACAGTGGCTAAAATATCTGCTTGCTCTTTGAAACACTGCGTAAAAATATTTTTAAAAAATTAATAAAATAAAAATAAGTACCCCGCAAGCCGCTTTACTTGAGAACTTAACATCGTGTGAGACATCAGTTGGGGGCTTGTATAGTACTGAAACTGAAACATCTTCGGACAAACAGAAGCAAAGAGAAAAGCATCTACATCTACAACAGAGTCACCGTCCAATTATCCCGTCCCGTTTGCAGCCCACGTGTGGTCACTATTTTTATTGCCTAAAAAATTCTACTATGACTGTACAATCTACATATCTGTCTAGACGTCCCTATTGTATTTGTCCTTTCCTGTAAGGCAGTAAAAGCATTATCCGATCCCAATCGTCAGCTTTCAAAGAGGATAGCGAAATTTCTCCCACGAATATCTTTCTTTTACCCTAGTCGGAAAATAGGGGCAGAAAAGAGGGGTGAAGACATAATTGGACCGTAGGACCACCCCGCAGAGAGCCTGGAGCAAAGAGTGCTACTGCTATGTGAGTGCGATGCTGTCGTGAAGAAAGCAGAGCTTTTTTGGGGTGTTTGGTCGTTGGCTAGGGTCTAATGTTACATTGGTATTTGCTGCTATTTTATTTACTATTTCGGATGCCTATGCAAAACTTATGCCCCAACACCATCATTTTTAATGAATCATAAAAATATTTTTAAAACTGTTTGTTCTCAATTGTTTGAAATTTTTAATCCCTACTCTAATTTAATACTTATAAATTTAAATATAAGTAACTTTACCACTACATGATTAGGTTCAATAAAATTAAATGGATATTAGATAAAATTATAAGTTATTGAATAACTAAATTAACAATATTTGTTGACGAGAACGCGAGAAAGATACATCTGGATTGATACAACTTGAGTGCTTGAGTTAAGTTCTAACGTTATATCACTTTGAATATAGTTGCGTTTTTGTGTCACAAATCTACAAATTGGTACTTTTGACAAACTTTCAATGAATATCCCCGATCAATCTGTTATGATTAATTATTCCCAATTATTTATAAATTTTTACATTATAGTGTTATTATATACACATAATTTTAAAAATTTAATATTAAAAAATATATTTTGTGTGTGATTTGCTGAGTAGACCCTGGAATCGTGAAACGCTTTGAAGAGTATATGTTGTTTTCAATTTGATATTAAATTTGTTCACAATTAAATCAATAATAGTGTGATGTTCAAATTATCAGATTCTAATTCACCATTATAGTCATAAATTAAAACGAAATAATTGAAATTAGTTGTATTTTAGTCGGTTTCCCATAGCGAGGAGAAACACTGATAATCAGGACTTTAGCTCACTGAAGCAGAGAGCACCGAAGTCTAGCTCAAGCCCTCAAATTATCGTATTATCGAAAAAAACTCAATCAAAATGAGGAGCAAACTTTCAAAACCCAATATCTCAAACCTTGACTTGAGCCACTTTTGTTTATAAGCTTATCGAAGCTAACTAAATCCTAAGTGTTAATGTTTAAGTGCAGAAGTGGTTTAAGTCAAAGTTGAAGACATTGGGTTTTGAATATGTTTACTCATCTTCAAATATAAACTTTTCTACAAAAAAAAAGCTAAATGTTTTTTTTTTTTAATTCTCGGGGAAAAAACGTTTTTATATAGTGTAAGTTTGAGTCTCATGGGGGGGGGGGATATAGCCCCCTTATCCCCCCCATAAATCCGCCACTGACTTTAACAATTCTGGCTGAAAGCTGCCGTCACACCTTTAGCAGCCAAAGTGGTCAAATCTATTTTTCTTTTTCCCTCCCAAGAAAAGCTCATATTTCGGGAATGCCAAATGTTCTCTTCTTAGGAGTGGAATTTCAAAATAAGCATCAAACAGCCTTGGCAAAGTAACGGAAAAGTAACGCAATTTTTCGTTACTTCGTTACCGCTAAAAGTAACTAAGTTACAGTTACTTTCTGAAAAATGTAACGGCGTTACCCGACGTTACCTAAAAAAGTAACTGTTACAAGTAACGCGTTACTCCGATCCCTGGATTATTTATTCATTTCTTCAATTAAGAAACTAAACAAACTAGATATTTAAAATGCTTATCTAACTAAAACTTACATTTTTTATTTCCTTGAAATATAGTTACATTGTCCAGTTCTTTATTATGGAACAGTGAAATGTCTTTTCTTGACTTTTTTTTAATTATAAACTTAAACATTAGTAATCCCATTAAAAATTAATCGTAATTAGCAGGGTGTTTTAAAATAGACTTTCTACAAGTGTTCTCCTTAGTTTTATTAAAAATTCAGATAAGATAATTTAATTTTAATTAAAAAAAATATGTTGTTACTGTTGTTTACTATTTAAGATTATAAATATGCATTAAATAAATGACTATTCATCATAAGTATTAATTTTCTTAATATTTTGAATGAATTAAGCTGCAAATTCTTCAGGAGAGCCGTTTAAATTTTTGGTAAAAATTCAAATGATCACACAATCGTTCCAAATGAACCTAGATCAAAAATATTTGGCATGGATATCCGTTTTATGAGTATAAAAAGGTATACATAGTCATTTTTTACTTCAAATTTGCCTTTGCTGAGATATTTTTAGATAGGTCTATCTTTCGCGAACAAAATCGTTCAAATTTGTTCGCGAAAGAAAGACCTATCTGAAAATATCTCAGCAAATGCAAATTTAAATTAAAAAATGACTACATGTACTTTTTGGTACTCATAAAACGGATATACCTGCCAAATATTTTTGATCTAGGTTCATTTGGAACGATTTTGTGATTATTTGAATTTTTACTAAAACCTTGAACAGCTCTCCTGAAGAATGATCTTTTTCGCGATAGGTCTCTATTCCGCACACATACACACACAGTGGAATTTAATTTTACTTAAAATTGTTTCAGGTGAAAATATGTATATTTACATTTACACATAAAGGGACTTATTAACATGTTACAAAAGATTCGAAGCTAACAATCAAAATCATTTATTCATTAAAAAAGCTTTCCAACAATTACAAAAAACTCAAATATTTTTTTCAACATTCTTCAAATTTATGCTTATCCCTAATGTGTTTTTTCAGTTCCCAGCTACATGGATAAGTCTTACTGCAAAAGTCGCAGTTGAATGGTTTGTCAACAGCATGCCTCAGAATGTGGAGCTTCAAATCCCTTTTTTGACTAAATCTTTTTGGACAGATAGGGCAATGATGTGGCTTAACTCCTGCGTGGGACTTGCAGTGTCTATTGAAGTTGGACTTGTAATTGCTAGTGTAGGAACAGATTTGGCATTGAAAAATTTGTGTTCCGGGATTTGTATCATCTGTCTGGCTGAGGTCAACCAAATCAACTGCCGATGAAAGTTGTAGATACAGTTCTGAAATTTAAGTTTGATATTGTTAATACCTGAAGCTAAAATTTGAAATTCAGAGTTAATTGAAAAATTAAATTGAAATAGAGATTTTTTCTAAAAAGAGCATCTGTGAATAAGATACATCTATCATATAAATTACAGACTGAACACAAGATTGTTTGCAAAATGCAGAAGTTGAAACAAGTTTACAAACTTAAGAGGGACAAACGACTAAGTACAACTATATAATTATACATTTCTTTTGTACTGGATTCCATTTTCAAAGGCTTTATACTTTGGTGTCTATTTTATGAAATAAAAATTTGAAACTTTCATTAAAACAATGGCTAATATATAAATGAACATTTTTATTGAATGTGTTATTTTCTCTGAAACGAAACAATAATTTGAAACATGCAATATATTTTTCTTGGAATGTTTTGTTACACTCAAAATACATTGTTTTCATCTTCTCCACATTACATCATTTATAATAATTGCATTAATTTACTACTTAACTAAAGAAAATTAATTTCGAATATATATGTCATACTATTTAACATAGACTTATTGAGATTTGAAACTAGTTTTGAATATTACTTCATGGTGTGAATACCAGAAACAGACAGGGACGCTTATTGTATCAAACTTGCTTACATATATATTACTACAACCAATCAATTTTAAACATTTCAAATTTTAATGTTATATGGTTTCAGCTAAATTTTAAACATCAAATTCCAGGAATATTAAATTCTTTCTTTAGAATAAAAATATAAACAAGAAAATCTTATTATACTGAGCATTAAGTTAAGGCTGGAAAGTTAAAACTAGTTCCCAATTTATATAATAAAAATATATAACACACATTGTACAAAAATTGACAACCAACAGAGCAAGCCAGCAAAGTTGATCCAAAAAGTTACCTTTGTCTGTATGTGTTTGTAAAATGTACTTGTATTGTTACTTCAAAACATACCAATACAATATTTATAAAGATTTTAGTGCATATCTAACAAAAATTTATAATATATGATTGCACAACAAATAAAAGAAATTCAGAAGATAAAAAAAATACATTTAACTTCTAACCGTAATATATACAAGTTTATTTATTATATTTAATATTCATGAAAAGATTATAAACACATTTAACAAATATATTAATACTATGAGTACTGTACTTTTAAACAACAAGTCAAACACACAAATCAAGCTTCAGCAATAATCCAATAATTAATCAATTAAAAAAAATAACAAGGAAAATAAAATTAATTAAATAAATCTCACACAAGCCCTTATTTGTATTTTTTATGTATTATTAGCATGTGCCTTTTCACTGATTGCTTCATTGAAAATCTTTGACCACAGTAATAGCACTCATAAGGCTTGTCTCCCATGTGTGTTTTGGTATGTCTTTTGATGTTGCCCTTGAAGTAGGTTTCGTATGAGCAATAGGAGCACTTGAAGGTATGTGGTTTGCAGAAGTTGTGCCTTCTGTGGCAAGGGTTCATGGCGATTTCTGGGCTTGGTCCAAGATTTTCAAAACATATGTTAACATCTAAAAAACATTAAGTAAATTGGTTAAAGACAAATCACAAATCATGAAATATTTCATAAAGAAATAATGAACTAACTTTGAAAGCGATCACATTTTTTAAAAATGTAAAAGTAAATTTCTTGAAGTTCTCGATCGGGTAGATAAAATATAGGTTTACTTTGTAAAATTTTCTGGGTTTTGACGGCAATGTCGAATAAGATTTTTTTCACACAAGTCACAAACATTTTTGGAAATTAATTACCACTTTTTTTATTTTGATTGAAATAAAAACAATTCAGAAAAGTCATGTGTGGACTTGACATTCTATTACACATAACTGAGATTTCCTATTACAAAAGAAAAGTTTTTTTAGGTGTCTTAACAGTTGTGGAATTAATAAAACACATAAAAATGTATTTGCCAATATAAAGCTTATTGAATAATTTGATTATAATTGAACTTGCATTAGGAGTGAAACAGAACATGATCATTACCATTTATACATAAAAATTAAAAAATGAAGTTATGTATGAAGTTATTATGTTAATATGTGACACAAAATATAGATTGATTAATAACAATACAAGCAAATACAGACCATAACACTAAAATTACACCAGAAATCACTTATGATAATCACAATGTTATTACCTTTTTATTTGTTGCGAAAAATTATAGGAAGCATGAAATAAGAACAGAAATAAAAGGTTAGAATCATTTTAGATGATTTGTACATGAAAACATATTAAGATAATTTTATTTTAATTAAAATATAAAAAAAAGCTTTTTAGATTACAATATTTATGAGTTTTTAGCAAGAGCTTGTTAATATTAAGTAAAAGATAAAAAAATATTCAAACATATAAAAAAAATTCCTCAAAAACATAGCATCATAGAACAATTCATTCTTTTTATGGTCCACAATTTGTGATAAAAATACCCCCATTGCCAAGTAGAAACCAAGTAGTTTCAAATACATACAATCCACAAAACGTTTAAAATTTTATAACTCATAACAGAAATTTACATCCTTTTCATAATAAACATAAATAAAGTATAAGCTATAAAAATATATCATAAAATAATAAATACTTAGGATTTTTATAGTGCAAAGTGTTATGGATAATATTATGTATAAATTTTCTATACATAAGTTTTATTGACAAAATTTGGAAAAATTTTCATATAAAAAATAACTAGCACTTAAAATGTTATAACAAACGATAAAAACTAAAGTAGGAATGCTTTACAAGTTTTCAATTCTTATAAAATATAAAAAACTAAACAAACTGTTTTTAATATACATACAAAAAATTAGGAAAAAATACCACATTAATACAACTTATTCAAGATAAAATATTGTCATGTTAGCAGAGCAAGTCCTTATGTACAAGAGTTAAATGATTCTTGAAATGATGCTGCAATCGAAAAGAATTGCCACACAACATGCACATAAAAGGTCTCTCTCTGGTGTGTGTTAACATGTGTCTCTGAATAGATTGTTTTCGATGAGTTTGATAACTGCATTTGTTGCACTTGAATAATTCATATGTGTTCACAGTATCCTTTACTGTCCAGTTTTGAAATGTTTTTATATAACCTAATAAAGAAAGAAAAATATTTATCAAGATATTTTCAATGTAGTTATGATATTATTAAATTAATGTTATTAGTTTGAAGTAAAGACTTTAATTACATTTAGAATTTAAAAGTAGTTTAGTAATTAAAATTTAAAATGAGTTAAAATTCATCTATCAATGCAGCCTGTAACATATAGACTCAGTTTATGTTTATAAACATGCAAAAATTGAAGAGCTAAAAAATTAAAGTTTATTGAAGGAGGAATTAAACTGAAAGCAAATTAATAAAAATTAATTTTTCTTAATTCCAAGGAAACAAACTTGCATATCAAATACATACAAAAACTGTTATTAATTTAAATAATGAGCTTAAATCATTAAAAGAACAGATTTAAATACGGGAAAACTTATAAAATGATGATAAGTTTGCGCATGATATTCATCAATATTTCCTTTTTTTTAAATGTATAACTTCTGTAGTGTAATATGTCCTTAAATACAATGAAAATTCAATAACAATGTATATTAACATTAAATAAAGTTAAAAAAAAATCACAGCACAGATTTACATTAAATAAAAATGAAAAAAAAAATCTATAGTTGAACTTCTTACGAATGTTTTTGTTTTATAAGAAGCCCCACCAAAGGCCCCCCAAAAAAAGCACATTTATAAATACTAAGTATATTTTAATGCATTTATTGATTGTAAAAAACTTTATAATATTACAATGATTTCACGTCAAAACAATTTTTTTTCTAAACATAGCGATTCCATTTTCTAAAAAAAAAATTTTTTTAAAATGTATGCATATTTGTAAGTTTTGAACACATTAACCCACAAATGACGGTTGTCACAGAAGTCTTTCTGTTTAAGTATTATCAAGTAAACAAAATAGAAGACAAAGAAAGACCATAGCCCCGAAAAACTTATATAGAACAAATTAAGTTACATAAACAAAATTAAAAGTATTTGGACACAAAGGTGTTTCACTAAGTAGCCATTGATGGGTGAAAGTAGACCAGGAAAAAAAATACCATAAAATATAACCAATACACTGGAATAATATACAAACTCAAACAATAAAAATAAGTTAAATGAAACAATTATTCACCGAGATATAAATAGTTATGACAGGTAATTACATTTTCAATTATGATAATAAATCTATTTCAATCTTATGTTATTACTGCAGTTAAGTTATCTTGCTTTTTTTTTAAATATAACAACATTAATAACAATTCACCATTTTATAAATACAGCTAATATAAAACAAACCTGGTAATAAAATTTCCAGACCCTAGGCAAAAGTGTTAGGTTCTTATTTTAATAATTAGCAATTTATAATTTGAGAAATACAATTTTATAAAGACATAGTACAAATCACATAGTCATTTTTAATAGATTTGTATTTCATACTAATCTTCTATATATATAAAAGAAAGTCGTGTTAGTTACACTATTTATAACTCAAGAACGGCTGAACTGATTTGGCTGAAAATTGGTGGGAAGGTAGCTTAGAACCAGGAATAGGCTATAGGATACTTTTTATTCGAACCCAAACGGGTGTAGGGGTGCGAAACATGAGCCGATTTTCCCATAGGAATAGCATTGTAAGATAAGAATTTATACATTTTAATTCAATTTAAAGAAATTCCAGCGCGTTCAGCGTGAACGAAAATTAAGAAAAGAAAAAAAAGAGCGCATGGGTTTAATTTTCTGGATTGTTATTTGAATATCAGTATTTTATTTTATTTGTTGATTTTAAATCTTTTCATTTTTTTTCATGGTGGATCAGATTTCCTCAACTAAATTTTAATTACTTTTCCCGAATTTAATATAATTGATGTTTACAAATGGTAAGAAATGATGATATGGAGGAATATAGGTTAACCTAAAGAATTGTGACCGGATTTGGCAAATTTTCAAAAATGTCGCCAAGTCGAAGTGATAACAAACCCCGGCACTTGCCGAGATGGTTACCATCTCGAAATGACCAAAAATACTACCTAATTTCAAAATGGCCGACTTAAAACAGCGTAAAAATTGATTAAATTGCAGACCAGATTTATAAAAAAAAAGTGAAACTTAAAAATGACGAAGAATTGATTTAAAAAAAAAGTAAATAATGATTTAAAATCAGTAAGCATCTAATTAATAAATTAGTATCAGAAAACTTCAGAATAAATTATATGCGTTTAAGATTTAAATAGATTAACATTTAGAAATTGTCAATGCAATTGTAAATTTCGCCAAAGGTTGCCATCGGGGGTTACCAGATTTGGCGTAAAATTGCCGGCCACGATTCTTTAGGTTAACCGGAATATATTCGGCATAAATAAGGAATTTGTACTTTATAAAACTTTTTCAACCATACAAGAGGATGAATGTCTGTTTTTTTCTGATGTTAAGATGGCGTAATGGTCGACATTTGGCATTGGCAGTTTTTGGCGAAGTTGAAAATTTAACGTAGGGTAGCTATTCCCATCCAGTTGTATGGGTTAGGGTTAGTTTGAATTAACGTCGCATTAAAGCTACACACGAGTGCTATTGGAAACGGGAGTCGTAATTTAGAACCACAGTCAAGTTACGAGCCGTCACGCGAGTAGGTACCCAATGCAACTTTTAAGGGCGACATCGTACACAGCGTTGGGAATTTGCATGATATTTAAAGTGCCCTTCCTCTATACGGGGTATTATTCGTCAGACATTTTTTGGTTGCACGAGCCGTTCATAGGTCTGCAGTTATTTTGGCGATGCCCGGACCTGAACCTGGGATCTACCGCATGCAAGACGAAAGTCTTTACCGACTGGGTCCCCCAACCCTATCGAGTTGTATGAAATATGAAGTGGAATGTTTACCACATTTGGGCAGTTTCGTTTTGCGCTAATTGTGAAATAGAAACAGGCTATTATATCATATAGCTGTTCTGGCAATTTGAATAGGGGCCTATGGGAAAGCCCTCAAACTCCGGAAGGGCCTGGATAAAATCATATCAGAATTGGAGGAGATTATAATATCCTGATGGAGTGGACCACAGTGGAGGGATCAATTGGTATGAAATAAAAGTTTACATTAAAAAACCTACTAGTTAGGGTTATTAAGGGTGGACCCGTGTAACGCTGTGTTTATAAAGCTAGTTAAAATATATGTTACAGTATAGTTTTTATGTAAAAAACTATATTCTAACATACTTTAATACATTTTTTTATTTAAAGTTTACAATCATATTTACTAAATAGGTATAACATTTACTTAAGTGCTAGAATACATGAACACTCATACATTGCATTTAATGTTCAATCCAAAATGTCCAATAACATAAATAATTCTTAATAACTATAAAAAGCACCTGAATGAATAATATTGTTTCCTTATTGAAATTGGTATCATAAAGGGTATAAAAAATGTTATAGTTCCAGTAGAAACATGGTTCTGGTAAATCAAGGGTGTAATGACAAAACTCAACGATCTCCAAAGCATAACTAAGATATAGGGTTAGTCCTGTTCATTGTTCTTTTGATTATCATAAATTGAATGGGACAGTGTCAAACCAATGAACCGGCCAGACCCTATATCGTAGTGGTGATACTTTGGAGAATGAGTTTTGCAACTACACTCTTCAATTACTAGATGCAATCACAAATTGTGTGGACAAAAAAAAAAAGGCAATGCAAAGATAAAATTTGTAAAACATGACATAAATGTTTTTAATATAATAAATGAATTCATTTGGAATTTTTAAAAAGAAATCTAGAAACTGTATATTATGATCACAAAAGTATACAGTAAAACTTTTTGAGGAGGAACAGCCTTCATTTATAGGTTTATTTGAAAGCACCCTCAAGATATATAATTTTTTGCTACACAAGCAATAATTGAACAGTATCTACTGCTAAGCCAAATCATGAAAGCTATGTTAGTTAAATAAGAAAACCTATGAAGCTATTGAGCAGATTCAGATAGGCTATATGATGTAAAAATTATTCTCCAAAAGAAATTCCGATTTTTACTAATTATGTAACTTATTATAAACCATAAAAGCCTTTACTGATACTCTTATTTGCCAACTACTGTGCATGCTAATAACATTAGTTTTCAAAAATTATTGATCCCTGAAAATAGCACAGCACCATTAAACAAAGAGCTGTAAAAGTCGTTAGTAACAGATAATTTTTTTGGATCTTTTAGATGACTTAAAGTTTAGGAAAAAAGCAATACAAATTAAGGAATTTATGAATTGATTAACTTGCATACTTTTCATAAATATTATATTATATATACTCACAATAATGCTCACTCAAATGTTACTGTCAGTAACTAATTCAACATGCAAACTAATGAGTACAATATTACACTTTTGTGAATGTTTTCTGTAATTTTTTTTCAGATATTAAGAATATATAACGACTCCTATTTAAGTGACACTTCTGCCATGTAACTTAAAAGGATCAGTTTCCCTTTCTGTACAGCATAATGCATAATTAGTTAAGGGGAGCAATACATGTAACCACCTGAATTTTGATTGTTTTTCAGAGACGTTATTAAAAGGGAATAAATACATAAATCTTTTAAAAATTCTGTACGTTTATACATTAAAATACAACTTTTTTAAATAGTTTTTTCAAAATGGCCGCCGTATTAACTAATTTTCTGAAACCCTCGCGGATAAAAGTATCAAAAGTATCTGAAATCAAAATTTTTGATTTGAAAATGTTCATAAAACTTACATCTTCTAGTTAAACCAATAAAAAATCAAAAAAGTTGAAAAATTGTAAATTGGCAAGCCTCAGAATAAAAATGTTAGATTTTTTACCCTTTTTTCAAAGGTTTTTCGGTAAAAACAAACTAATTTAAAAATTTTGTTTGGTATTTTTGAGGTTCAACTAGAAGATAATATATAGGGAAGACGTATACCAAATTTTATAAGGATTGATTTAGAACTTTTTGAGTTATCTTGCTCGCCAATTTAAAAAAAATAGTTTTGAGATAAACGTGCTTGAAGTTTTGACAACGCCCTCAAGCGCCGAGTTGAGGTGAAGCATTTAAATGAGATTTTAATCAATAAATAATGAGAATTTCATTCTAAAAATTTGGAGGCATATTTTTGAGATCTTATTTTAACTATTTATGAAATAAAAAAATTCAATTTTTACATGTATCGCCCCTTAATTAGCTTTTATACAGCGTGATATTAGTTAATTAGCTGTTATACAGCACAAGATTGTTAATTAGCTGTAATTGCATATGTTATTTTATATGAGAAATCATATGTCGCTTTAGGTGGTGCTTCAGCCTGTACTTATTCCCACATTGTTCACACTCGAAAGGTTTCTCTCCTGTATGTATCCTCACATGCTGCTTTAGGGTTGCCGAACTTGTGGATGTGTACTGGCATACTCTGCATACGAACACACATAGAGGACGACTGTTCTCGTCTCTGGTGTCGATCATGC
Source organism: Oedothorax gibbosus (assembly GCA_019343175.1). NCBI lineage: Eukaryota > Metazoa > Arthropoda > Arachnida > Araneae > Linyphiidae > Oedothorax > Oedothorax gibbosus. The sequence continues at coordinate 37,452,673 of CM033272.1, forward strand.
GGTAAAATAAGGGATCTTGGCCCTCTCCAGATTGCTGACCTGTAAAAGATACTAAGATAGATCACTTCAAATAAATGAGTTATGAACACTTGTAGAAAGTAATAAAACACACTTAACCATAAGAAATATTATTTGATTGATTTATTTATAGATTTTTTTAATCAAAGTAAAAAAAAATACAAATTAAAACTTTCATACTTAAATTGATAGTAAGATCACTTTGTTAATTTGAGCATCTGTTTTATCGAAAACGTGAGACTCACATTTCTTGGTGTTGAATATTAAATTTAAGTTGTAAAATAAGGATTACAGTATAAGTTACAAAATCAAATTATTTTTTAATAATTGAAAATATTCATGGAGCATATACACAGAAAAGTATTTGTTCATATTCATGTGTTGTAAGTATACAACAGTGACAGTTAAACCATTAATGAGAAAACTATAATGTCTCTGTGGCTTATAAAAGGTTAACAGCTTGATATAGAGTTCAAATAGAGTTCATTGCAAAAGTCACAGTAATTAAATTACACATATTACAATGTATGGAAAAGAGATGCATGCCTTATTTAGTTAATATTAACAGTATACACATTTCGGGCATAGTGTAATATGTTTAAATAAATGATGAAGAATGATATTAATTAATGACATTAAATGATAAAGTTTTAATTTTATAAGCATTATAAGATCCATATAAAAGTACTTATTAAACAGACATAACATACAAGTAGACTGTTAAGAAAATGGGTTCTTTAAGGCATAAATAAGAAAGGCAAAATTTGTTTAGTGCTTTAAGGCATAGAATAACAAGTAAAAATATTATTTTAGTACGTAAAATATTATTTTAATAAAGACACGGCAAAATCAAATTTGAGTGCATTATTGCGAATTGATAACATTCTTTAAAATTATATTCATAAAATAAATTATAGCGCAATACTGAAAAAAACCCTTAATATACATATCAACGTTTACTTTTAAATAAGTCAGCCTCATTTTTAAAGAAGACCTTTATTTAGACATCTTTGAGAATTTCTTTGGGGAAAAGGAATTATTTTACAGTTGAGTCAGATGAACATTCAGATGGTATGTCAAATGATGTTTCAACCGAAAACTTTTACCACAAGATTGGCATTGAAAAGGTTTTTCTCCCGTATGTATTCTCATATGGCGGTCTATGTTTTGCTTTTTAATTGTTTTGTAGGGACATACATGGCATAAATGTAACTGGAATTTGGGCTGGCTAAAGTTTTTAGTGGGCAACATCCAATCTTGGTTTGACATTCCTAAAAATAGATGCAACAATAGATATTAGTAATTACAGTTATAGAAATTATTTGAAAAAAAAATGCAGAGAAAATGGACCAAAACTAGAATAGGACAAATGTTATTTGAAAGTTATTTGATTGCAACAAACAAGTAGTTTTATAATTAGAGATAAGTCAAGAGTAAAAAATTGGGAACACAAAAAGTTGTTTGCTGCCACATCTGCCAAATTTAATGTTCTATATTAAGAGGAACATTTCATATAACCGTAATATTAAACATTTATTGCTATATAAATAAATTCACAACCTTCTTTGATTGTGTTAGTCGAAATTTTAAAAAAGAATTAACAAAGCTCTGTTTGCTTGAAATCTATTACCAGGGGAAAAAATCTAACTAAATCTCCTAACATAATGAACTTAACTTTTTTTGTTATACATTCACAATGTGAATATACCATTTTATAAGAATAAAGTTCATTATAAATCATTCCAATACAGGGAAATAATCAAAATATTTCCTTTATAATATAATGACTACAAAATAGCATCAAATAAAATATTTATTAAAAATTGTAAATACAAATAAAGATAGAAAAATACCACAATATTTTAAATACACCAGATCAAATGTACCTAGGGCAGTACACTATAAAAAAAAAGACATTAAAAAAAACCATCATGTAAACTAGATAACTTCAAATAATGCATAACAGTAAAAGACATATACAATAATAAATAAATGTATAATTATTAAGTGTCATTATATTGCACGATTATACAAGTGTGCATAATGAATATAGCAAATTGGTAAGTAATACATAATTTACATCTTAATAAAACTTCAAAAATACTAAACAAAAAAACATACCTATACATAAATATATAGGAATAATTAGTTAAGTAACATTATTTGCATAAAATAATGATTTAGACAAAAGTTTTAGTAACTGTTAACACATCTTTGTTTTGATCAAATTTATAAATTACGTAAAACATATTTCGGTATGCAAAATGCCTAATGCAGTTATTAAAAACTTGTTTTGAAATATACATATGAGTACTATGTTACATAAGTTATTAAAGTCACTACTCATAAAATATAAGGTAAAAACCTATTCATTTAAAAAAGTCACTAGGGGTTCACAAATAAAAATAAAATGAAAACATATCTCAATTAGAAATTATCAAAAGACATTAAAAATAATTAACAAATTGTATAAAAAAATACCCCAAGTAATTTTTATTTTATGCGAAATAAATGTTTATAATCTTTGCAACAAAAGTGGTTTTACTAGGAACAAAATAAATATCGCCTTTCAGAACTTGTACCAAAAACTGTTCATTGGAGCAGTGTACAGCTGTGGACAAAAAAAGTAAACACTAGGATTATTTCGGACGTTAGTCATCCTATGGAATCGGACCTTTTTGACTTTGTGAAAAATAACATTCTGAGTTAAATTCATGACACAAAATTTGCATAAGGGGCAGTCTTCATATTAAAAATGTTACCAACTTCAAAATTTTGAATAGAAACACCCCTTTTTGAGTCCATATTTCGAATTTATGACATATTTTAACACAAAATACCAAGTTTTGTTAGTTTTTGAGCATTCTTAGTGGAGTTAGAGACGTGCAAAGTTTAGGGGCCGTAATGTTAAATGAGTTGCACATAAAAAAAACTATCCCACTCTATAAATAATTAAGATAATGAAACGAATTTTTTACTAAATAATAATTATAATAACCCAAACAAAATGCATACACTATTAGGGTATTTAAAAGAATTTATATTTTTAAATAATTATTATATTAATATTAAAAAAAATTATGAATAGAAACCCCTTAATATTTTTACAGAAATGAATTTAAGACATGAAGTTTAAGCGAAATCCCAAATTAAATTTTTTTTATCCATAATTTGCTGAGTAAATCACAAAATACTTTTTAATTACCCTTTAGGGGACTGTGTATAAGATTACAATATGTGAACTTGATAAACAAATACGGCCTTGCAAAAGGAAGAAAACATTAAACCAACGACCTTGAAAATTCTGATGTATCACACAACAGGCGTCTTTAAGGTTGATTAATGATATGTAGTTCATTTAGTTTTGGCTTAAATAACGTCCCACTAGAGCTACACGAGGGCTATTAAATATTGATATATATACAACTGCCGAAGTGCCGGAAAAGCTCTGAGTGAACATAAATTAAATCTGTATTTGGAATAAGTAACGTTAACCAAAGTATTTATTATATTTTAAGCAAAATATAAACTATCGAATTATAAGCTTAATGTGTCTATCACTTTCATAGTCATCTCTAGAATAGCTACGTTTAAATTGATTACTTTTTAATAGTAGTAGGCCTTCTAATATTTCATCATTTTTATTATTCGCTTTTATATATTCTTTTACTTTTACTCGAATTTTTAATCTGTCATAAATATTTGTTATTAGTCTGCTTTATTCATCTTTTATTTAAACATGGAAGCGATGCGCAGTATTTTTAAGAAAAATCTACTGGACAACTTTTAGGAAATTGAATGGAAAGAATTGAAGGAATTTTTTTGAAATTAAATATTAAAAATTTTCGTTTTTGTATTTACATTAGATTTTTGCTTCAGGCAAATCATATACACACATGAACTAATGCATTTGAGCCTGTATCCGAAAAAAAAAAGATATTCTATTCATCTTTTAAAATGTTTTTATTAAATTTCAATGCATGCATCTCCAATTAATTTTTTTTACAATGGGGGCTGCAATATTGGCGGTCAAGCCTTTGCAGACTCGGCATGTTCCACAGAACTGAGAGCCATTTTTAAAAATATTTTTTCAGTGTCTTGTGTTAAAGTCAATTTATTTCGTATATTTAAACAAATGTTTATAATTTTTATTTGTTTTTTAGTAAGAAAGTTTATTAGTTATTTAACGTCACATAGGATTGCTTAAAAATTAACTCACAATAAATTTAATATTTTCTAAATAACGCATGTATGCGCACACGCTATTTTTTTCTTTTTTAAATCACTTATAGATTTTTAAACTTCATCACCAAAAATTTTTTTAATGGAGGATTATGGTAAGAATTTTTGTAATTAACCCAACTTTAAGAGGCAAACTCTTGAATATAATTATATGGATGCAATGCTTTTTTAAAAAATAATAATCAACTATGGTAAATGCTCAGAATATTTTTTGAAACATAACTATAGGCTTGTGTTGCATTTCCATGCTTTAATTTTTTAAAATTACAAAATGAAAATTTTTATTTTACAGTAACAAACGATTTTTTGCATTTCAAACTATTATCATCTGCTCGTCTATTTTGAACGCGCTGAAAGTGTTTAAAAATATTCCATTGTCATGAAAATATTATAAAATACTATGCAGTTAGATATAAATATCTTTGAATCAAATTCATAAAATAAAATATGTTAATAACTAGTAAAATAATTGAAAAATATGTACCAATAATAATTTATTTACTTTTAAAAAAATAATTTATAGTTCATTCTGTCATTCTTAATTCAAAAATTCAAATTAATATTTTTAATTTTGATTAGAATTAAATTAGGTTTGAATTTTTAATAAATTATGGATCAGAAAATATTCTTTAAAAAAACTAAATCACACGTCCGTCTCTGTCAAATATGTAAACTAAAACTTAACTACAACTTTCAGCATGCCAACGAATGATTAATATTCAATAATAAATAAAAAAAATAAAAAAATTCATAAACAAGTTTACCAACAAAACATATACCTAAACTTAAAACATATCGTGGCTCTCATAAAAAAATATATATATTGTTGTCTCGTTACTCAATGGCGCCCAGTATAGAAATCCTTGAATTACACAAAAAAATTTAAAATTTAATAAATAAACTTAAAATGTTAACTATACAGTTGAAATAAACTTGCAAAAAGGGGGGAAAATTAGACTTCATCACCCTTAACTTTTGATCCCTTGCAGGGCTCCTCAACATATTCTACCTTATATTTCAATATTTCGCTTTTCCCCTTGGACGAACCTATAAACTACGCTTGTTATTTTACAGATGGTCCCCCAAAGGACGTCGAGTGATTCGATTAAATAACTCGTCAAATATTCATTCAAATGTAACAAAAACTTAGATTTAGGGGTTTTCGAGGGTGCTTAACATTTCTAAGTTATTAAAATTGGGTGTTGCTATTGGAAATTTTAAAGTTCGTAACATTTTTAATATTAAGACGTCCCCTTATGCAAATTTTGTGTCATGCAATTAACTCAGAATGTTATTTATTCACAAAGTCAAAAAGGTCCGATTTCTCATGATGACTAACGGCCGAAATAATCCTAGTGTTTACTTTTTTTTGTCCACAGCTGTACATAGAGTAAAACAAATAAGTATTTTAAAATGTTTGTTTACTACGAAAGACACTTTTGAAGTACACATACATTATTCTTGTTCGGATACACAATAAAAAATGTATTTTACATTTTGCTGCATGTGTTGTATGGTAAAGCTGCCATTGGATTTTTAAAAAACCCACCCGAATTAGTAAATTTGTCAACAAATACGTTTTTCTAGGATAATTCACTACCAATAGTTAGCTTTAAATAAATAGTAAAAATAATCCTAAACTAATTTTTTTCAATTGGTTCCAGAAATAAAATATTTTTTTTAACCTGCATCATAGTATTTTAACTCTTGTATTGAGTATATAATTTTGTCAAGTACTTGGAATAAATTAAAATATCAAGAATAAATTAAATTATTGCTGTTTTTGATGAACAGTCATATGTTGCTTTAAATGATGCTTCAAACGAAACATATTTCCGCAAAACGAACACGTAAACGGTCGCTCCCCAGTGTGTATTCTAACATGTCTCTTGAGGGTGGCAGCATTCGAGGCACTGTAAGAACAAACACGACACACAAAAATGGAAGCTTGCTTCGACCCAAAGTTCACCAGTCGAAAATACAGGGATTGTCCACTTTGGGTGTCTTGATTAAGTTCTCCTGTAAAAAGACATTGAATCAAGGTAAAAATTAATAGCGAGTGAATATAAAATATAACAAAAAAATGCATATAATTTTTATTGAATTATTATGAAAGGATATTTCTGCAGTTGTAAACGTTGGATTTCAGTTATCAGTTATCTCTGAAATTAAGGCTGCCTGGTAAACAGAAAGTGCTAAAATATTTTTTGATTTATATTCTTATTTTCTAAAATAGCAGAGCGGAGTTCTGAGGAAAGTGCTTATTTTTCGCTTTATAATAGATATTAATTATTATATTACTTAGCGCCTCAGAATTTTAGAATATCTGCAGAGTTTCCAAAATTTTGCTATCCTAAAATTATTGAATTTTCCCGATTACAGAATTGGTTAACAACTTTAATTAAAAAAAACACGGCAGAATTTTGATTTCAGAATTGCCGGAGATTCAATGACTTTTGAATCACGGAAGTTTTCTGATATTAGTAGCTATCTCTTGGGATTCCTCAGTTTAGAAACATCGTACATTTTCGAGACTTGTTTCTTTTATGAACAACCAAGAATTACTTTGTTTTTCTCAAGAATGAATGATTTTGTGAGAATTTTTTTGAAGTCGATTCACAGACGCTCAGTCAGAGAGTTCCAGATAATCAAGGTAAAGATCAAGGTCCTAATCAAAGCCTTTGTATATAAAAATGAATCATGAAGTTGAAGAAAGAAATATGAAACATATATGTCAAGCATTTTCATTACAAAGCAGAGTTGATCAGGGAAATAGCATGGTTACTGGTTAGCATAGTTTAATTGTTATTCTATTAATTACTACTAGGAAAAAAATATAACAATTGAAATTTTTTTATATCATTTTCAGAGCACTTTTAAATTTTTTTTAATGTATTAATTGAAACATCTTTAGAAATAGATAAAATATATGCAAATTACACTTGTAAAGATACTAACTATAAGAAGTATCTTATTTCAAAAAAGCTTTCTGAAATAGGTAACTACTTAGTTATTAAACTTCAAATATTGAACATGTTACTTATAACTAGATCTTTATATTATCATTAACATATACCTATTTATAATTAAAACAGTAAAGTTAAGTGAAAAATATGTTAAATATACATTATTTAAAATATACAGGAACCAATAAAATTTTGTTGCAGGGAAAAAAAAGTATATTGTCAGTGTTAAATGCATACAAATAAAATCACAAGAGGACTAAATTATATATTTAAGATGACAGTAGAAACATAAAACTAGGTACTTACTGGGAAAACAAAATTATACCTAGATAAACTGGGGAAAAAAATATTTTAAACAAAGCATCAGTATAATACAATGTAAATTGCAAGTCAATTAAAACTTAGATTCATTTTCAAATATTTTTTGTAATCACACTACATAATTTAAATTAAGAAGTATTTTAATGAATTTGTTTTCAATTTATTGATAACAAAGTATAAGTAGTTTTCATTTATTATCTTTGGTAAGTACATTTCATAAACCATTTAACAAGTATTTTGCACTTAAAACAAATTAAAGGCATTTTAAAAGTAAACTACAAAGAGTTGGGTAAACTGAAAACATGAATGGCTTGGCTACTTATATGGACTATTTAAAAAAAAATATTTAAAATATTTCATTATAAAACTATGGTCCAAAAATTATCAAACTCGTAGAATCATAATGATTTGAGGTGAACTTCTCAGTTGGGGAAAGATTTTTCAGTTAGAGGAATTTTAATTCGAACTACTACTCATAACTAAAACGGTCTTTTGCTGCATTAATCTGATTTCTGATATTCTGCTGGCAACTTTCACAGTGCACCACAATGACAGTGCAGATGAAAGCAAACACAAGTTCAAAAATAAAGGTTTGCCACATTGTGTAAAATATTTTTTTTTGTGTATAGCAGTTCTGCTACACCAAAGTATTTGTGTGTAGCAAGTTTTAATTAATGCATAACACTTTTTAATATAGTCCATCTTTATCGACACACCGCTAATTCCGTTGATTAGCGATGCATTGAAATTTTTTTTACATTTTAAGTTATCTACGTGCTTTGCACATAAATCACACATTATTTTAGTAACAACGTTACCGTTAGATTCGTACTTCAGCCACACTCATTATTCGGATCCAACGACGTGATCCAGTTTTTAACAGTTCGTAACTGAACCGCCATATTTTAACTTTCGTTGATTTTCGCAACACAAATAATAACGAATTGGAAATCTCGCTAAATCTTTCTGTTCTGGCGTGATTATCGGCGGTTTGTTTACACTTTTCGCTACTCACTTCCAGTCTAGTATGGAGTTCAGATGTTTCCCTGCCCGAACGAAAAGCGGCCAACGGATTCGAATTGAGATAGAGCTCCATGACTTAGACAACTGAACTGAATCAATCTGACTTCGAATCGTTTGCAAAAACACCATGGTTATGTATGAGAAACGGAGATGCTTTGTGAGTATCGCAACTAAATGCGATACAAAGCTAAATCGCTATCGCAAGTTTTCATTTTTGTGTCGCGTTTCGCGATGCGATACCGCTTATTTTACACGCTGGCCACATCCAAACATTTAAAATGCCAAAAAAATACAGTAATTTCACACTGTGTCAAACCATGCATATTAGAGCTGTGTTGTAAATCTTTCTGGTTGAATAACTTAAAAAAATCTTAATATTCGGTTACGAATCTATAAAGGATTTAAAAAGACCCAAGTTACACAGATTTATTTTGGGGGCATGCATAAGGCAACTAGATTTTAATAAAAACAAATGTGGATCATAAAACATATTAAATGTAAATTACTTGTCATTTTATTTGATTGTTTATAGGACTAAATCTTCGTAAGCAATCAAATAAACATATAACTGAAAAAATTTTCTTGTAAAATTGTATACACAATTAAAAACACACACAAACTTCAGATTTAATCGTTAAAACTACGAAACTAAAAGTGAAATACTTAAGAAGCTATATGTTTCTTTTAATTCGTTAAGAAAAGTTAATAAGCAGTTTTTAAAGAATTAGTAAAAAAATAATACATTTACAAGAATTGATTATTCTGCAAAAGAAATATGATTATAAATTAAATTATACACTGTCATAAATTGAGAATATACTACCATCGTATTCATACACAACTCTACAATTATCAAAGTTTGGACACACAACAAAATATGACACTTTTCACCAACGACAAAGAAATGGTAAACCTTTTTATACAAAAAAATTTAAATTTTCAATTTTGTGGAAAATGCATAGAAGTTTCAATATTTTTTAGATGGGAATGTTGGAAGCCATCAAAATAGAACCATTAAATTTTATAGTAAAAGTAGAAGTTCTTTTTAAAGATATATTTTGACTTTGTAAGAAAATTTTTGTACTAGTTTTGGCCCGTAATGTGTGACGTCTTGCCAAGCAACTGTGTCTTACAAATGGTCGCTATGGCTAGATATAATGGTTATTCTTGGAGAATTTGTTTGTGATTGAAATATATAAAATCCTTTATTTTCTAATTTAAAACAACTGAAACAAAGAATTATACTTATTACTTGGAAATTTATGAGATATGAAAATAAATTTATAAAATTCAAATACAAACTCATTCTACTAAAATCATCATCAATCAGCATCTCAAGCCGTCTACGAATTTGATCACTGATCAGGGCCTTCATTTGATCCACATGCCTCCTCTGAACTTGTCAATCCGGTAACAAGGTCTTGTAGGACAAGGGTCCTGTAGACTCTACCACTTTAGCGGGTGTCCATGGAGGTGCAGGTGTATAACTCCTGACATATACTGGGTCGTCCGTTGAAACTGTCTTATCCTATCAGCACTGATGAGTGATGACTTGATCTTTCGCAATCCTGTTAAGATCAGGATGTAATCTATCTAGTAGTGAACTCAGTCGACAATTCATCAACAATTCAACTGGAGCGGTGCCAGTGGCGGTGCCAGTAGCGGTGCACGGTAGGGTGTGTTGTAAAAACAAGAAACGTGCAAGGAGTGTTGACCAATCCATGTACAATATAATCTTCCTTAATGACTGTTTTGTTGTAGCTACCATTCGTTCAGCTTGGGCATTCGAAGACGAGTGATATTGTGCCACGAATACTTGACGTATTTGATTTTTGATAAAAAAAACCCTTAAATTTTTGAGAAGTAAAGGTAGACCCACTATCCGAAACTATGGTCTGGGGTAGTCCATGGGTTGCAAAGAGTGAGCGTAACCTCTTAATTGGGCAATTGGCTGACATCGATGGTTAACCACTTGCTATGCGAGTCCACAACCAGAAAAAAAAACTTGACCGTGGAAAGGCCCTGCGAAGTCGATATGAAAGCGCGACCATGGTCTTTCAGCTCTTTAATTCCCATGAGTGTATTGGTGCCTTAGCTGATGCTTGTTGGTTTTCCTGGCAAGTTGTGCATGAATTAACTTTGGTTTCAATATGAGAATCCAACTTTAGCCACCAGACGTAACTCCGAGCTAATCCTTAATTCCTTCTAACAATACCTGTATGACCTGCATGGAGCAGGGAGCATCCTGCAGCATCCTGTAGCTTTTCAGGTACGATGACTCTGCTTCCCCATCCTACCACCACAGACAGCGCTCCCGGTATTGACTTCCGGGCCATTTTTACCACATTAAATTCCCTATGGCTAAGATTCAAATCTACAAAAGACGTCTTCTCTAAATTAGAAATCGGATTCGAAGCCGTATCAGAACTAATTGAAATCTTGAACTATGAATAATTACAACACAACTGTCAACAACACCCCACAACCAAGAAGTTACCCCAACTGTGGCTTCGTCAATATCAATGGCCTATCCAGGCAGCTCACCGAAGTTAGCGACTTCATTACTAGCAACAACTTGGACATTCTACTCGTTAACGAGACCCACCTCAGACCATGCCATATAGCTATAAAATCCCCAACTTCCAACTTTTTCGCAAAGATCGCCTGCACCACAGAGGAGGAGGCACGGCAATATATACCAAGCGCCACCTTAGAGCTATCGATTACCAACTACCCAATCTTCAAGTCATCGAAGCCTGTGCAGTCATGATCGAAAACAACAGCAATATCGGGAAATTCCTTATCGTTTCCGTCTACAACAGGCCGCAAAATACCCTCAATCTAGCAGATCTTTCATCTATCCTGAACACAGGCGTCCCCACTCTCATCGCCGGCGACCTAAATTCCAAACATATGTCATGGAACTGTAGGACAACTAACCCTAACGGAATTATCCTCTATGGCTTTGTCATCAATGAAGGACTGGACCTTCACGCACCAGACGAACCCACTCAATACTTAAACTTCACCACACCGCACATCACCCTGATATCCTTGATGTGGCCATCTTCAAAGACTTTCCCGGTATCCTTAACGCACAAGTTAAGAATGCCCTTAGCTCTGACCACCTCTCTGTGCTTCACTCTCCAAGGAGCCAACAATTCTCCGCCTGCCCTCAGACCCGCCACTGACTGGGACCAGTTCTACACCCTCTCAAGCCTTATAGACACTGCAAACCCACCCCTAACCACCCCTTCCCATATTGATGATGCCATCCTCAACTTCACCACTAAAACTATAAATGACCTAAAAGCCAGCGCCAAGCCCCCTAAGGAACACTACAGTACAGCCTCCCAGCCGACCTCAAAGATGCTATTAAAAACAAAATCAAAATCAAGAAAGCCTACCAACGCACTCTCCATCCCTTACTCAAGCAAAGAATGAATATGGATAATTTAATAAATATTATTTGAAATAAAAGTGCGAGTTTAACTTAGTGAAAAAAAATCGCAAGTTTGATGATTCCAAATGGAATCATTGGAAGTGAAAGGGTTGATGTTGTTGGAAAACTTTGTTTTGGATGATATTTTGTCTTTTGCGGAGAAACTAAGCAAATATAGTGGGAAAATACTTTAACGTGATTTGCAAACAGAGAAAAGTTTTGGTTCTACTGAAAGAAAAATTTGTATAAAACATTCGTTTTAGTAAGGTAAGAAAATATTGTAAGGTTCAAAACAAATGTAATTCCAGAAGACCAATAATACCGATAACAATATCACTGGAACTGTTGCCACTCACAACGTGAAGCACAATTGAGAACTGAATTAATTATTCGAAAGATGATAAAAATCGATACAAATGAGTCAATCATAGTTAAATATTAAATAGTTTTGATACCCTATAAGAAATTAGCTAAGTTTTCCAAATTATGATCCATAACTCTATAGTTCTAACCTTTCGATATAAAAAATTCTTAAAAAAAAAAACAGTATAATGCTGCTCTGAGCCGTGTCCCGAGCTTCAGTTTGGATTTGACCTTGGATTTCTCGAGGATTTCCAAATGCTTTTTAAGGAGAAATTGGCGAGTGATTCTATATCGCGTTCGATTTTATTCATTGTCTGAAAACCAACGGATGTTATGGATGAAGAAATTTTGATTGCTGCTTGGCGCTTTACATTTGAAAAGCGTAGATAATTATCTAGAGGTAATTAAAAAAATATCTAAAAATCGTCGTCGAAGATGGTGGATGATAGCATGTCATCGCAACCGAACTATGTACGTAGAAAATATTTAATTATTTTTTAGTATATTTTTCATGGAATGATATCTAAAACAATATAAACCTAGTGCATTCATAGCATACAAAATGTGCCTTTTTATGGCTTTAAACTTCCAATTAAGTTAAATTGACGTGCTCCTCAGGAAATGGTAAACGATATTTTTTTCAAAAAATAATTCATTGCAAAGCACTTTTAAATATATATATATATATTTGGTTGGTAAATATATTTATATATATCTGTAGGATTTTGCTCTATGTAGAGCACATAATCAGGAGTCTAATACTAGCAATTTTCTTTATCATAAACGAATGTTTTCTATTTCATCTTTTGACGGGATTAATACTATAAAAATATCCCAAAACTATTCTTTTCCGTAGTTATATTTTTAACTTTTAATGTCGGAGTATTACTGAATAAAATTAGGTCAAGTAAAAAAGTGTTTATAGTATTGTCTGCCAAAAATTTCGAAATTATTAGTATTAAAAATAACTGATTAAGCTATCCACTCCAACCAGGTTTTAGTATTTTAATGCAAAATCTGGTTCAAAAATTAAATTTATTGATTACGGGTGAGATTATAAGAATACTTTTTCAACTTTTATTAACATAGAAGCATTTTATTATCAACATAATTTACAGTGTTAAATTTTGAATTTCATTCATATATATGTTTGAATTTTACTTTCAAAATAATAAATGCGTCCTGTTTTAAATCAAAATATATTAAGTAAAACCTCTGAGAAAAACTCATAAAATTCAATTTGAAGTTTTAAAATAATTTTTCACCATGTAGGATCGCTTAAAAAAGAGAGAACCCGCCAAGATGGCTGCTCTCTACCTATGGTAACCCTTTCCTTTGAAGTTTCCGCTTTTTTCCCCGATCGGATTGGGAAACTTGCTCGGGTCATCGTCCCGAGCAAGACATTGGATTTCTGCGGTTACACTGCTCGGGTCGGTGCCTTGGTTAACGCCTTGAGCTTCGCTCAAGGCGCTGACCGGGGTAGTGTAACTGCGGCATAACATCGGAGAGCCGAAGAGCTATGTTACTAGTTTTTGTCCGTTTCTTCATCTGTCCCTACATCTGTCTACCTGTCTGTCGATGGTCTACCCATTCATAGAGCATTGATTTTTTAATTTTTTTTAATCCCTTTAAACCGGTGTTGTTACATCAACAACGAATGAGAAACCTTAATTATTTAGTGAATATGTAAGGAAAATAAATAAGTAAAGTTTCTCATTTGTTGTTGATGTGGCAACACTTGTTCAAAGGGATTAAAAATAAAAAATCAATGTCGCCTAGATGTAATGGTGCCACAAAAAAATGGCTCTCAGTTCTGGGGATTATGCCGAGTCTGCAAAGGCTTAACCGCTTATATTGCAGCCCCATTGGAGAAAAAAAATATTTAAGGAAAATTTATTTTTTGTCAAATAAATCAGTTTGAAATGACTTAATAATTTGTAACTAGAGCAGGAAAGAGCAGTATTACATTATCCGAAACAACCACATTGAGAGATTATTTAAAAGCTGATAGATTGTTAGTATGTTGTTGCATTGTTTTTTCTTAAATTATAAATTACAATAGCTTTATAAACCTGGCGTTGCACGGGTGTACCCTTATTGTTTGTTATGGTGTGATTGTTTTTTTATGAAATTTTTTATTTTATATACTAATTGATCCTATCTCTACTGGTCAGCACTCCATCAGAATATTATTGCGAGAGAACCTCCTCCCATTCTGAAATGGGAGGTTGATTGTATCTAAGTCCTTCCAGGAGTTAGAGAGCTTTCCCATAGGCCCCTGTTAAAATTGCTAGAATAGATATGATATAATGGACAGTTTCTATTTGCTTTAATACTTGCTTCTAATACTTTGTCCGGTTACGAATCTGTAAATAGGAGGATATAAAAAGACCTCCTAAGTTTCACAGTTTTATTTTGGGGCATGCATAAGGCAACTAGATTTTAATAAAAACATGGTCATAAACCATATTAAATGTAAATTTTTAAATTTTATAGTAAAAGTAGAAGTTCTTTTGAAAGATATATTTTGAATTTGCAAGAATTTTTTTGTACTGGTTTTGGCCCGTGATGTGTGACGTCTTGCCAAGCAACTGTGTCTTACAAATGGTCGTTATGGCCAGATATGATGGTTATTCTTGGAGAATTTGTTTGTGTTTGAAATATATAAAGCCCATTTCGCACTGCACAACTACTTGCAATTACGTTGCAAAACGTAACTCGTAACTTGTGGTAACCTGGTTTTTCGGGTTTCCACAAAAAATTATTTATCTCACAATTTGGCAAGTTTCATCTTTTTGTAAACAAACTTTATTCAAACAATAGACTCGCTCTTATCTCATTGAAAACATTGCATGCTCTTGAGCGTGAAATTTTCGTTGTTCGTAATACAGAAATTTATGTTTCCGAACTTCATTAATAAGATCAATTTATATTTTTGCCGTCCATTTACTACCCATTTTTAATTGCGCAGATTTTTGCATTTTTTTGCAAGCAAGGAAAGTTGGCGTCTTAAAAAGTAAATAACAACCAGTTGGCGAAGTTTAGTTCACCACAATGTAGCCAAACAAATACTGAATTCTGATTGGCTAATGGTACATGCAACTTGAGATTTTTCCGTGCTCGCATGAAATAATCTCACGACTTGAGTGCAACTTTTAAATGCATGGTATGGTGTCCTATTGCTGTGTCCTGACTACGCCACAAATGCAACAAAACGTGGCGACTTGGCAGAGTCAGCCCCCATGCTATTGCATAGCTTGGTGCCCTTGGCGGTCGCCAAATTTTGTTGCTTTTGTTGCCTTTGTGGCGTTTGATGTCGTAGTGAGGACATAGCCTATGGGAGTTGCAAGTAGTTGTGACAAGGTGTGAAATGGGCTTAAATCATTTACATCCTTTATTTTCGAATTTAATACAACTGAAACAAAGAATTATACTTATTACTTGGAAGTTTATGAGATATGAAAATAAATTTCAAATACAAATTCATCCTACGAAAATCATTAGTATATCTAACTTTCCTCACTCAGCAATCGTTTGTTTCTACAACGTGGATTATTACCGGTGTGATCCTTATCCTCGCTCTTTTATTTTTTTTTATTTTATAGCATTGCAGGTTAGATGTTGGCTTAGGAAAACCATCCCTTTAGCAACAATTTAATTTTGTACTTATGAGAAGTACAAGAAGTATAAAAAGTGTTCTAGGGTTTCTAGTACAGACTTTTTCAGCAGAAGGACACCGAACCACAGTTCAAGCTATAGTGCTGAACTATTCGCTATTCTTGATTCCCTCAGAGTTTTAGAAAACGATGAAAGGGAGGTGTGGTTAATGACCGATAGCCTTAGTGCCTTACAGTATTTGAAGAATTTCTATGAGGTCGGAGGTACCACAGCTGGGGCGATCATCGAGGAGCTCGATAGACTTTCGCGTTTTTTCCCAGTGCATCTAGTTTGGATACCATCTCATGTCGGTTTAGCTGGGAATGAACTGGCTGACGGACTTGCAAGGGCAGGCTGTGCCAGATCTTTGAGGGGGACAACCTGTTGACTTATTCAGAAATTGGCTCCATTTACAAAAAGACAGCAATAGACTCGAGTCCCCCTCAGAACTCTTGGTATGGAGCTAAGAAACCAGGCGAGATTTCTAAATTGCAACTATGCAGGCAAGACCAAACTGCTCTCTCCAGATTCAGCACGGGACACACAAAGAGTTTGAAGTTTGAGGCCGGAACCAAGCTGTTCCCAGACTGCCCCAACTGTCGTGGAAGTGCTCAAGCCAGTCCCGAACACATACTCAATTGCCTCGGTTTGACGTGGAAGGACATCAACGACGACCCACTTTTATTTTTGGACTTTCTCAGGGTCACAAACATTATGGAACTGGTCTAATTTTGACCCAGGGATATGTAAAAAAAAGATTTTAAAAAGTTTAACTGGAAATTTTAATTTAATAAAAAAAAGTTATGGCACGATAAAACTAGAAAATTTTTTCTGGGATTCTTAGAAACTTTCTTTATGGGGGAAGTCCCCCTCAGAACTCTTGGTATGGAGCTAAGAAACCAGGCGAGATTTCTAAATTGCAACTATGCAGGCAAGACCAAACTGCTCTCTCCAGATTCAGCACGGGACACACAAAGAGTTTGAAGTTTGAGGCCGGAACCAAGCTGTTCCCAGACTGCCCCAACTGTCGTGGAAGTGCTCAAGCCAGTCCCGAACACATACTCAATTGCCTCGGTTTGACGTGGAAGGACATCAACGACGACCCACTTTTATTTTTGGACTTTCTCAGGGTCACAAACATTATGGAACTGGTCTAATTTTGACCCAGGGATATGTAAAAAAAAGATTTTAAAAAGTTTAACTGGAAATTTTAATTTAATAAAAAAAAGTTATGGCACGATAAAACTAGAAATTTTTTTCTGGGATTCTTAGAAAACTTCCTGGACTTTTTTTCAACAGAGAGTAAGCAAACAGAGTGCTTATAAACTTAAAGACAGCATTCTATAAAAATTGCACCATGGACTTCATGATAGAAGTAAAAGAAGGAAGGAAGGTTGGGAGGTGTTAGATTTTCTCTTAAATAGATTTGGTAAATATAACTTAAAGTCTTGTTTATTAATAATTTAATAGATGATGAAATACCCTTATACATGGTACCTTTAAGTTTTATTTGCTCTCTACTTCAACTACAGTCAAGTAATACAATCTACAAACAATTTCTTTCTTTCTGATTCCCTGCGGTTTTTAAGCATCTCTTTTTTTGAACAATTTCCCGTACTTCAATTACAGATTAAAAAAAACCCCCAAGAACTGACATTCGTTCACTCTTAAATTCTTTATTTGCAAAGTTTAGTTACAAATATAATTGTCAGATACATACATTAGAATAAATACACAAAAACAATTATTTCGATAAAAGCACAGTTGTGATCCTTTTCACATAAAGGATGTTTACAAAACTTTTGACCAGCCGTTAGATGAATCTGGGTGTTTTGATGAATTATAAGAGAGTATAGTTTCAAAGTCTTCTTCTAAAGACTTTGACTCTTCCTTTTATTTCTGTGACGAATCATCACGTATGTTAAAATAACGCTTAACATCTCCATTTTCCACAGGTTGCATTCCAAAAACTACTTCTTTTCGCACAGGAACAGGATTCGCTCTTTTCTGCAAGCTTTGCCGAAAATTAATTTCCCATAATGAAGGATAATTATTTTGAATAACATATTTTCACAAAAAGTATTGACAATTATCTATCTAATTTGATAAGAAATAGGGAAAATCAAGTCCAAGGCAATAACTGCAAGTAGAGACCAAAAGAGGAACTTTGAAGGATGTGGTGCCTAAAAAAAAGAGTGTAGGTTAAGTTTTTCATACAATACGAAGACGATTGAATGTATTCTTCAGTTTGAAATAATATTAAAGCATTTTATTAAAATTTTTAAAGAAATTATGACTTTTTGTGTGACAAAAATAGTTTTTGAAGTTTCGGCATTACCTTTTAGAGAACAATTTACTATATAGTTGCTTATCTATCGTGAATGCGAGATTACGTGCATTTTTTTAGAAAGATGTATGCGTTTAGCAAGGAGATACAAAATTGTAGATTTTGAAACATTTTTACATTCTTTATCACTTTTTCTTTTACCGCAAAACCTTAATGAAAACATTATTTTAGAGAAATGGGAAATAACTTGTTGACAATTTAATAGTCTATATCTATAGCAATCATAACTAAAACATATCTTTAATATTAATGGAGGGATCCTGGAAAAATATACATAAAAAATACCCACAAGAAAATTCATTTTTTTCTTCACATGTTTTTCTATAAACTATATTTTTTTAAACCTACCAGTCAAAATATTAAATTTTAAAGAAAAATCTTTTGATGCAAAATTGTTTGTCGCCAAATCTATCAATCACAAATGTCCTTGTGTGACGTGTATCGTTTAGAAGAAATTAATACGTGAAATTGGTTGAGGATTAAGACAATCTAACAGTCCTCTACGGCATCATACATAACTTTTTTTATAACTGACAGAAATTTTGACTATCGTTTCTATATTGAACGAAGAACCAGGCCTAAAAAGCGACTAAGAATTTACTCATCTAGTTCATGCTAAAATACCAGACAAAAGGTAATTGGAATTAATTGGTTAAAAATACACACTTTATTTGCTATAATTTTATAACAGTAGGCTTTTTTTGTGTAAAGACAACCCAACTGCAGTATAATGTTATTGTAGAGCATGGTATTCATACTGGAGAGTAACCTTATTATAGAGAGGTTTGTCGCAAAAATGAAGTTATTTTGGGTGATTTTAACTTTCTGAGCACTGACATGGTACAATGATGTGATTGCAAAGGGACAGGTTATATATAGATTTGCTTGAGAGTTTTATATGATTACCTTTTGTACCATCATTGGTGAAATATTGAACTTCAGGTAATAATATATACTGGATTTGGCTTTAATCACAGTTGTAAAAATAGAGTTCATAATTTTTCAGTTAGTGATTACTTGGGGGAGATTGATTACAATAGCATTAAATTTGATACTATCTTTCGGGTAATAGATGTAGTTTGTGCACAAATTGTGCCATGATTTAGGGATGTTAATTTAGGCATACTGCTGCTTTAGTATTTAATATAGGGTTGGTAAGTACTCATACTCTAGAACTATGAATGAGTTTAAGGAAAAATTAAATCTTAGTTGTTAAAAACATTTTAAATTCAAGCCTAAAAGCTCACGTAAGAAATTGTATCCTATGTTGTTTTCTAAAGATCCAAGAAAATCCATCAGGTTAAAGCAGAAGGCATATAAGATTGCGAAAAAATGGGTAGAAGTGTTGATCAGGAATCATACAAAGTTGCTCGGAGAGAGGAAAAACTCACTAAGGCTGTTTAACCCTCGGAGGGATAAGCAAATTGGCTGAAGTGTAAACTTGTTTTCACAGCAAAAGATTAAAATTAAAATTTTTAAGTGAAAATTTAATTTGTTTAAATTTCTAAAAATTATATTTCTGTTGCAGATGATTATACAAATTATAAATTAAAAACAATATGTTTGTTACTGAAAAACCTGACAGTCAGATGGCGGGTTTATATGTCTGTCAGAGGGTTAAGATAACCTTACAGATCTGTTATAGGTAAAGTTTTGGAAACATTGATGAAAATGGGATAAGGGCATTCTTGAAAACTAAGAATTTGCTTTCAGATAATCTATATGGTTTTGGGAAGGTTATGTCATGTACAAATTAATCTTTCAACATGTTATGATAAAGTTACAGAAGAGATCAATAAAGGTTCCATTATGATGGCATTCATTCAATTCCTTATGATGACTAATTGAAAAGGTCGAAAATATTTTTGGGGCATTGATATCGTGGCCCAATTAAATTGTCTAGTATTTATTTCATTCCGGTAAAAAGCGTAAAAAATTAAACATTTTGGATAATTTTTTCTGTTATTCATATGCCAAAAACCTCTATTGAATAATATACATATATGAAAAGAAAATAAAGCTTATCCACTAATGTAGTATTTCCTATAGGTAAAATGTTAAGAAAACTAAGTTAAAATGTTAAGAAAACTAAGTTAAAATTTTAAGAAAACTAAGTTAAAAAGTTAAGACTAATTTGTTCAAATAAGTGAATAAAAATATTATATTTACCAAAGCTTCTTTATCTTTAGCCTTTATTCGCTTCTTGATTTTTTCTTCAAAAGCAGTACTCATCAGCTTCAGCAGCTGACCAGTTTTCACGATTGTTTCGTTCTTCATTTTCGATCTAAAAAAAAAAACTTATTTAAAGATTCTTTAGATGCAACGTATTGTGTCGTATCAGAATTTTAAATACCATTATTTTTATACATTTGCTTCAATTGGTTACGGATTTGTAACCAAGCATGCGTAGAGTACCAAGCATGCTTGGGAACTAAACACTGGGGTTACCGCGTGAGGATGACCGCCTTACCGGGACATATGCCTAGCACCTCAAAGCCCTTGGTCACGTAAGCTGGAATGGGCACGGGAGGCCTTGGCCCTCTAACGGGCTGTTGCGCCGAGGAGTTTGGTTTAGGTTACGGATTTGTATAGTTTTATTTTCTTGAATTTGATACTTATTTTTCTTTAGCTACCGTCGAGTCGGTAAAGTCTTGGACGACAAAATAATTGTAAGATGTTTTGAAAGCTTTTATAATAAAATATAATTGCACGCTTTCCGGTGTAAAAATGTCTACGTGCCATTATCTTGCTTTCACAAATAGGTCCATAGCCAACGAATTATGAAATTTTAAGGGTGCCATGTATTTTGGGCGAGTGCCAGGAAAGGAACTACAATAACTTTTTTTAATAAAATAGTAAAAACATATCTTCTAAATATTATATTGGTTTATGCATTTACTGGCATTAAAACTTTAGAACAATTTATGTTTTATAAACTTTCAATTTTTTCAGCGCAAATATTTATTACAGGAATTTTGTATATTTATGTAAGTTACTTTAATACAGCGTTAATTGATCGTCACTTTTTTTTTTTAACCGGGTCAAATTAAATAGGGATGTGATAGTGGGTGTGGCATTCAATTTTTTAAAGCATTCAGAATATGTCAGTAATACTATGCTAAGAAAAAGTACAGGTCAAAGTACAAGGTTACGAATATATGGTGTATATTATATCATCATTCACTTCCAAAGCCATGAGTGACCCATTATTATTATTATTATTTTAAAATATGGATGCTACTTGATACAAGATACAGATCGGCATAATTAGTTTGGTGGGTCACTCATGGCTTTGAATGTCAAAGCCATTCGAAAAAGGTAATTTTCCTTTATTTTTGTTTTGTTATTGCTTAACTATCTGCTAAAATCATAAGTGATCCACAAAAATAATTCTTAAATTAATTAGGCACACCTAAAAATATAAAACACCATGGGTGACCCTTTGTTTTTGGTAGTTAAAGGGTTGAAAATTTAATAATTAAAAAAAACCTTTAATATCAATTACTGCATAATCTATGAGTTATTAACTTGGAGAAAAATTTGGTTTAAAAATTTTCCACCCTTTATGAAGAGCATTCGATATATAAGTAATTTTTATTTTCTATTTCTAATATTTATTTGATGATATTATAAAATTACACGTGGAAGGTTCCTGAATACTCCATTTTCAAACAAAATCGGCTCGAGCTGGCTTTAGACATCGCCCCTTTGCATGCAAGGAAGGCCATTGAATATTTACTGATCGTATTGTTGAGATGCATTGAGACATATTGTTGAGATGCAGGTCATTGAATATTTACTGATCGTATTGCTGAGATGCAGAATTTTTCATAACTAAACGCACTTTATTATAAATTACTCAATTATTAAAACAACTAAATATTCATTAATTTAATACATTAATCATTTTTAACTTAAACTACTTTAATAAACCGAAATGTGGACACAGATTATTAGGATTTGTTGATTAATTAAATTACGTTACGATTGTTATTTTTAGAATTTTTTTAACTCTTCTCCCCACACAAAATTAAGTTTCAGTTGCGCCTTATATCAAATGGGGAGTTTTTATACAATAAGATACAAATTAAATAGGGAAGTGGGCAATTCTACCATATATTTTTTTATTTTATGTCCCTTGGGCATAACTTATGAAAAAATTAATATTTTGTTTTCATTTTTTCTTATTATGCTAACAGACTGGTCCTTATATAATTATCAAAAGGTATTTGAAAACAGAGAAACTCCAAAAACATTTTAGGACACAAAACATTGCCGAAAATTCCTTACCATCCCCTGTCCCGAATGTCAAATTTTTACTTTAGTGCTCAAGCTAACAGATTTTTTACCTAAAAATTACATTCATTTGAATTTTAAATTGAACTAATACTATATCTTAACAAATTCCTTCCATAAAATTTTGGCTTTTGATATTTATAATATGGATTTCTCTTCTCTTCACTTTGTCCCTCGGATTTGGTACATTGACTGGTCTCATTGCTAAAGCGGCCAAGAGAGACACTGGATTTAGCTAAAGTAATTATTCAATCATGAAAACTAGATTGCAGAAAACTCACATTTCAGTTAGTAGCCGCATTTTTTCGCAAGACTTTACCAACAGGACTAAAAACTCTAAAATCTTATTGAAATGAGCTGCGTGTATTTATTTCTTTCCTTATAGTCTCTCAGGGTTAAGGTTAATTTTTGCTAGATGATTGGAATTTTTTTTTTCTATAAATATTTTTTAAGTGAGTAAAGCGCGTAAAAAAATCAATTTCCGTTAAACTGGAGTTAGTTCCAACACAAAAAAGACCGGAAAACATAATGAATTTCCTTTCCGTTCCTTCCTTACCGCCCCCATGATCTAGGGATGGAAAACCGAAACCGGCTTTAAGACTAACCGGTTTTTTCATGACTTCGGTTTCATTGAAAATTAGTTATTTTCGTAAGCCAGTTTAAACCGGTTTCTTTGATAACGGTTTAAAAAAAAACTGCCATCCCTTATATTAAAAAAAATTGCAAATGAGCCTTGCTGAACTTTTTTTTGTAATTCTAGATCCCTTATAAGCATTTTTACACACATTTAAGGTGACTTTGAAAATATAAATTTCAAAATTTTTTTATACCTAAAAAAATTAAAAATTATGGTAGAACTGCCCAAGTAGCCTACTGCGCTAAGTTTGTGATGGATTTTAACGTATCATTATTAGTGAAAAAGTTAGAAAGAGAAAAATGATGAACATTAAAAGTTTAACTAGCTGTTTTAGTGGGAGTTTAATTTATGACATTCTGCAAAATATGGAATTTAAGAGCCCCACAACTACAAAAACTTGGATTGAGATTTTGATCAATTTTGTGACTGAAAAAATAAAAAAGATTTAGATTGTACAGTACTATCAGATATGTGTTGAAAATTCAATATGATTCATGAGCATTTAAAGTGAACAAGTACCATAGCGTAGATGAATTAAAAAAAAACACAAACATTTTAGTTTACATAAATTTTAAGTGAAACAATATAATTTATTTTTTCAAAGATTCATAACCTTCAAAACACTCTCGAAGTAGGGGAGACCGGGAATAGTTTTCCACCTACCCTTGTATAGAAAATTAGCAATTATTGGGAGCCAATTGGTGACATGGTTTATAAAGCAACACGTCGTAGACCACCCACAAGAATCTTTGTTCAATTGGTGTTGTAACATTATCGTTATAGATTTTTTTGTGATTTTTTCAACGTCAAGTAACTTTTTATACTTATAATATTCAAACATAAATTAAACGTACTTTTATAAAACTTACAATTTCATCATTACGTATACTAAAAGGTGATTCTCCTCTCTCTACGTAACCATGTATTTGTTTTTAAAAAAATGTAAACCTTTACTCGTCAAGGTACTATTAAAATCAAAATATGGCGACGTGTATTTTTTCCAAACTTTTACGGGAAAAGTATTCTAACAACGCCTTGTAAAAACGTACTAGCCAACCTTTAAGAGCTTAACCTTTCAAAACTTTTAAAATAACCAATAATATAACTATAACATAACCAATAATAAATAACCAATAAACTTTTCAATCTTCATAAACTAAGCTTAATATTCCAAAAATGTTCCAAATAATTTTTTAATATATGGCGAAGTATAATATACATTTAGTTATAAATGTAAACAAGTTTTCTTGATTAAAAATTGTCTGCATAGTAATTAAAAAAAGATTACCGAACTCGTACTATTCTGCCCACAAGGAATGGATGCAGTAGCAGAGAAAAGCCTCTAAGAACTTAAATAATCTTCATATATTGCAAATAATTGCAATGTAAAATATTAATCCGTCATATTGCAACCAAAGTTTGGAGTCAATTGGCTGGCTAAAATGAGGGGAAACAATGTCACCGAACTTCGGCGCAGGTGTTAGCTCCAAATTTTTTTTTGCTACCTATAGTATTAATTTAAGACCTCTTTAAAAGATCCCTAAACTATTGTTACACAAAAGGGGAAAATACACAATTTTCTTTGCTACCTATAGTATTAATTTAAGACCTCTTTAAAAGATCCTTAAACTATTGTTACACAAAAGGGGAAAATACACAATTTTCTTGAGTTCAAAGTGATCCACATGATAATGATTTTATTGAAATCGTTAAAATAAAGTTTGGGTAAAATAAACTGATTTTTTTTATTTACAATATTACCTATATATTTTCTGTATATATTCTTTTGGGCGTTTTTAATTTACAATAAATTGTACATAAAAAATAACTAATTTTTTTATAATTTGTTAAATGTTTTAAGAATAGTTGGAAAATTTGCCCCAAGCATTTTTTGTCAGTCTGGGAAAATGTACCAGTATACGGGGCAAGTTTTCCAGCTCAACGTGCTTGCATTTAACCACTTTATGCCAAAAAGCATATTTATTTTTTTGGAAAAGTAGCAATACTAGTTTGTAGCAAAGGCTAAAAGGAAGCCAATGATATCATGTTTTTCTCCAAATATATAAAAGTAAAAAATATACGACCAAAAACCAAAAAATCATGCAAAATTAGCTTACCCCCCCCGGTTTCCCTACATAAAAAATGCAAGTGACTTGAGGAATTGTTTAGAGAGGCTGTGTTTTTCGATAATGTAAAAACACTAAAATCTTGGTTTCAAAAAAGTAGAAAGTATAAATAAGCTTGTAAATAAAAAAAATCCTTATCGAATAAATTATATCGAAAAAGTGACGTGAGCTTTATTCAGAATTGACTTTTTCATTCATAAAAATCCCCCAAATAAAATAAATTCAATTTGGAATTTTAAAGATATACGGCTATCTTGGAAAAAGATATGCATAAAAAATACATATAACTTACCTAAATGAACATTGGAAATGAACACGGTATACATATATAAAGAACTCTAAGTCTTAGCGAGTTAAACGAGAATACTAAAATGACGTGAAGTTGCTAATTGACAAGGAGTGAAACAGATAATTTAAAATAAACAACAGTGTTATGTTTTTTTTACTACTATATGAACCGACTTTATCAAAGAAGAGGGTTTTCTTTGTTATCAGGGAAGAGAGTTTTCCAATATTGCTTTATCATATTACAAAAACTAGACTATTTGAAGTAGATAACGGACACAGTACCCTTTAAACCACTGGCAATAAGTTGAAAAATATATTTTAATTTGATAGACTTATAACAACTCTTCCATCTAAATTAAAATGTTTTAAAGAGGATAATTTCAAGGTACTATTTGTGGTACTTGTGGAAATTTTGTGAATTTTATTAAAAATTGAATTATATATATATTTTTATGAGTTAACGATGGAATATGATCAAACAGTCACTAGTTCATAAGAAAATCCCTTTTCAACCTGCATTGTATCAGCAGTGCATTAGTTTAGTCAAGTTTTAAGTGAATTTTTTTTTTATGTAGCAATTGTATCCAATTCTTTTGATCTACGGCTATCCGAAATCGAATATTAAAATAAACTAACATCTAAAAATATTTATTTTTTCAAACTCAATCGAAAGCTTTTTTTAGTATATAGTACCTGCACCTTATATGGACAGTGCTCTTAATATGGACACTCAAATATCTTTGGAAGTTACATTTCTAATCGAGAGATAGTGCTACATGTCCGTGAAGAAAAGCAGGTAAAAATATTTTAGCATAGGAAGAGCAAAAAAGTGCGCTGTTCACCATTTCGAATGAAATTTGTATTTTCGTGTTGTGCTGATCTAAATTTACAGGAAAGTTTATATACTTAAGAGATATATATAGTAAAATTACTTTAAATATTGAAAAATAGAGTGTTTGATAAAGCTGATAAAACATATTTTTGATTGATATTGCATATATTTCTCGAATTTGTTGTACTTTCCGGATTTGTTGTACAGAAATAAAACGATAAGCTTCTAATATTAAATTTTATTATAAAAGAAGGTAAGTGTAAAAATAAATTTTACATTCATTTAATTAATAAAAATTTAAATGATAAAAATATACTAATTACAAAACTAATTGCACAATTTTTTAAAAAAGAAATTAGTGTAAACGTTACGGCCACAGCCCGAATTCGGCCACTTCGCGAATTGGCCGGCCAAATCGCGAAATATCTAAGGACGCTGTAAATTGGCTGGCCAATGTCCAATCTTTCCTTGATTTTGGTTAGATCGCGAA
This sequence comes from Oedothorax gibbosus, assembly GCA_019343175.1. NCBI lineage: Eukaryota > Metazoa > Arthropoda > Arachnida > Araneae > Linyphiidae > Oedothorax > Oedothorax gibbosus. Next base: position 37,479,721 of record CM033272.1, read on the forward strand.
GTGGCATGAGAGGATCACCCAAAATTGGAAGAAAAAATTATTGGCAAGTATTATTGGCTCCGTATAACCATTAAAAATTACTAGCTGCGGTGGGATGTGGCCATTTGAGACAAAGTAAAAATTAATTTTTAAAAATTTTAATTTAAAATCTTGTCTATTTTTAATTTTTTTTAATGAGAGTATTTACTTTTAAATTAAAAAAGAAAACAAAAGAGGCAATATTAGCAAATTAACTTTTTAATAAAACAAAACAATCGAGCATTCTTTAAATAAGCACATCGCGTTTTGGCCGGTAACTAACTAATAAATTTGTTAGGACATATTTAAAGTTTAAGCTGAACAAAAAAGAAACCCAATTAAATGATTTAATATTTCAAACTCAACGAAGCTATTTCATATTTTTAAGTATACTTTCGACGTCATACAGACGAATCTCCGATGTGAAATAATTTAAAAATTGTATGCATTTATGCCGTTGTAAAAAAAAGCAATTAATTATTATAAAACGTGCTTTAAATATAAAACAGCCATTAAAATGTAATGAAAACAGAACTGAACAGCCATTTCTAGATTTATGTTAAAACAATTATATGTTCTGTACATCATCCCAAAATTTTTCGATTTCAGATTTAAATTTTTGATTTATAATATTGAGTATATATTAGTTAAAAGAGACAGTGTAGTGTAAACAAATCAATCCAATTTCAAATGGAATTCTTTTCATTTTCTTAATTTCAACATGTTTCTTAATATAATTTGTTATTAAAAACTTTGATGTATATATTTAATTATAAAATCTTTAAGGAAAAAATTAAGTAACAAATAATATAATAAAATTTGTAAACTTTATTTCAAAGTTAATAATAATAGTAATAATAATGGATAACAGTAATACTAACAATAATAATATTAACAATTATAATACAATAAAATGCAATATTTTTAATTAATAATGCTAATTGACTATTAAGATAGCACTTAAATTCAATCTTGTTTCACGTTTTCTTAAATTAGTCAGTTAAAACGAGTAAGCTTAGAAGAGGAAACACATTCCCCGTTGCGCGTGTACGCTACAGATTATTATTACCCTTCTTCATCTTCATGATAAGAATATCTCCTTGGACTTTCAACGTTCGCTTCCGCTGTGGTTAGTGGTTACGTAAATGAAAGAGCGCCAAAGTGGTGGTATTAAAAGTGTGTCGATCGTACTATGGGTGGCCTTGAAAGGGTTAGACACCTTTGAACAGCGTCTGGACACCTGTGACGTAGTAGTGGAGCACAATCGTGACGACATGTGTAGGCTTGTAATATTTTCTACTGAGGAATAAGAATGAAAGGAACTTCCGTACTTTGATTTTATGTCGGGTCCGATACGGGAGTCTCACGGTATTGTATTTATTTAAGGGTTCTACATTTTATTAAAAATTAAGTAATACATATTTTTGAACTGTTGTCAATAAAATATTAAAAAAATTTTCATTAAAGAGGTATATTTGACTGTAATGTAGTATCTTTTATTGCTCTAAAAATACCGTTCCCGATTAATTTGTCTCCAATTTTAATTTTTGGTGTAAAAAAACAAATTGGTGACAGTGACAATAAGTTACAGGCAGAAACATAAAGAATGAAAGTTAAAAGTCCTTATCATAGAAAAATGAAACATTTACGTGGAGGAGTAAAACCGATATATATATATTTTTCTTCACATGTTCATAAAATGATAGTTCTTCATTAGCATTATAAGTTGTTACGATTAACAATTTGAAGTGTGATAATTCACACTATTAGTCTACTGATGATTGCATATTAGTTTGTTAAAGCATGAACACAAATTACATTGCAATTTTTTTCTTAATACGGTAAATTTTTATAACAAATTAAATGTTGTTTTATGACTTAATAAGTCGTATAATGTTACAGGCAAATAAGAACCAAATTTTTACAGCATTCTCTGATCAATAATAAAAATCTATATTTTTCTATGAGGAAAATTGATGGGGGAGAGGGGGCGAAATTTAAATCTTTGTTTTGAATTTTTTCTCACAGGGGATGTTAATATAATTACTTAAAAGACCTTTATATTTTAAGTAATTTCAATTTTTTTAAATAAAAATTCTTGTATGTTTTACTTTTGTTCACTACAGTTAAATTATGTTTCCTTCAAAGATATAAATGTTGTTAAACTGAGAGATTAAATAAAGTTTCTAATTAGTTAAAGATAAATAATTTAAAAAATAAGATTCTATTGTATAGTAGGACAAAATACTGAATTCTCATGAACACTGCTTTGAAAACCATTAAATGTAATTTAATATAGTTTGCAAGAAAATGATTTTTGTTTAGTTTTAATATGGTAATGGTATAAAGGTATGGTAAGCGGTATAGGCTGCATGCTTTGTTCTAAGAAGAATAAGAATTCAGTTTGTATATGTATGTTTTAAAAAATTACATTAGTTGTTCTATGTAATTAGAGAGTAGAAACGTCTATGTCCAATGTTGGAGAAGAGCAGAGTACATTTGTCATTTTTTAAACAAAAAGATAGGCAAATATATAGGAGTGAGCTTGTATTAAATATTTACAAAAACACTATCAATTCAAATCAATTTAGTTTTTTTTTAATACTTATTTATATTTTCAGTTCATCGTTTCTTATCTTATATTAATTGTGTTATATTTAAATTAAATGTTTAAGAATCGAATGGTTTTCATTAACGTTGAACTAAGCCATGAATTATAAATGTATAAATTTGATAATTAATACAAAAATCAAGCAAACACATTATAAGTGTAGGATAAAAACATGTAAACAAAGTTATTACTAGTTATATTGCTTAGATCATTACATTAAGATATTCAATAAAATATATTATAAAGATAGGTGAAATATTCACTATATCAAAATATAATTTGCAAAATAAAAAATGTTTTGAAAGGGAAAAAAATCAACAAATCTATCAAAATAAAGTTATTCAAACTTACCTTAAATTCTTAACAAAATGGACAACAGAGTTATTAATCCTACAGAACAGTATCGGCGTCATCTTGAAACACGTTGTCACTAAGTAACAAAATTAGGTTCTTAGACGCAGCACATACCAGAGAAGTGCTCTATCTTTAGAAGTTCAAGGCAATATGCGGCTTTTCCCGGTCAGAAAGTGGTCGCCGGTTGTTGTTACAGGTCCGAAATGACGTGCATAACAGGTTTTAGGTGCTTGTGGGTTAATGACCTAGACTAAAGGTAGGTGAATCATGTGTCGGATTCTTGCGTAATTTACCTAGGAATTCAATTTTCAATCGTATTGTCAGGATGATTTGGAATGTCAAGGAAAAATTAAAATACATTCTCATGCTTCATTTGTTAAGCGATAAGTGCTTGGATTTAACTTGTTTGGTAGAAGATGAACCAAGGTCATGATTTAAAACATTGGTTCTTTTTCCTCCTAGGTATAGACATGTTTTTGACTCAACCTTCCAAAACAATTTAGTAATTGTGTTACAATGTTTAGAATGTTACTTCTATTATCCCTAAAAATGTTTTGATTTTATGTGAGAATACATTTTTAAAGAACTATTTGCTAAATTTATTTTTCAACTATTACACAATTTATTGAATATTAAAACCATATGTTTTGAAAATTTGAATTAAAAACTTAAGCAATATGAAATCAAGTTTTTGCTTTATCTATTTACTAAATCTGTTACAGGGGATAATTTTTTTTTTAAATCATGTTTTTTAAAAATGTGTATTACTTTTGATATAGTTATTCCTGAGTTTTTCATCAAATTCCTTAAATTGTTAAACTTTATAATTTCTTTCCCGGTAAGGGTGTCTTTCGCTTTGAGCAATTAATTTATTTTATATAAGTAAAGTGAGGATTCTTTGAAAGATATATGATCTCGCGTATCATTTAAAGGTATTTTCGTCATCATGTTCTTAAATGAACTATACAAAACAGTAAAAAATTATAAAATAAAAAAAAGTCCCAGTTAATTTCTCAATCACGTTTTATATAAAAAAATATATAGCATAACGGCATACACATTAGTTATAGCTCTAAATTTTAGTTTTCTTGTCGCCATTTATCATTTGTTAAATTTTTTGTGTCTAGTTCCTCCACAAAACTTATGCAAATAGTAATGTAATAGATATTCAATATTTTCTGTAAAGATTTATAATTTGAAATCGAGGATTTATATTCCGAACTTTAAAAAAATGACTTTAGAAATATAAATTAAAATCCACAATTTTTTATTAAACAAATACATATATATTTAAAACAAATTCACTATAGGAGGATATTATTCTTTTTACAAAGCACATATATTATTAACAAAGTTTAAAACTGACAACAAATGCAAAACCATAAGACGCGATTACAGAAGCGGAACACATTTCATGCACAGCTTTCTCATACAAATTCGCAATATATTTAAAGTTTTTTATTCATAAACGTTCATCAAAATGCAATGCTTTCGAAGGTTTTGATGGAAAAGTAAACAGGCTTAAATTTATTACGTAATACACATTATCGTACTACATTTTTAAATATTTGCTGTATAACATTAATTTGAAAGGTACAATTCGGGAACTATATAAGAAGCAACAAGGCCTCAAGTAGAATATTTTTCCATAAGTTTCGAAGACATTGCATTGAGTTATAAACACCGATTTTACATCAAACAAATAAACGACTAGTAACATCGACAAGTTTTTCACTTCTTTAAGAATTCAACAACAAGTTTGCACAGATTCTGGCATCAGCACAAATATCATCAAAACACACTCATTTCGGAATTTCGAAATCACTCTTACACGAATACTTTGCCATTATGCATGCAGTATGAAGAACTGTTTTAAAAACAAACCATAAAATATTGAGCTCAGTATTTGTGTTTCTTTTAAAAAACGTTGGTTTTTGAAAGCATTTTCCAGATAAATTTCAGGGAAAAATATAGATTTTTTTTATAAATTCTTCATCACATGTGTTTTCTCACAAGATATCTGTACAATCGATCGTTCGGAACATTTATTTCAAAGCCATTTGTAATCTCCTTGGCACACACACTTATACAAAGATATTTCAACAAAGCAAAATCCTCTTTTTTGTTTCCGTATGTACATTTTATATATTCTTTGAAAGGTTCTTTCGGCTTTTGCCTCACGTCCCATCGTATTCGTCTTTCTGATTCGTGAAGCATTTGGTGAAGAATTCCTCCATTGTTCGGTACATGTGACGTCGGACGTTCTTCAAAGAGTGATTCTCATCAGTGTAGATCTGTAAAACAAAACAAATTTAATAAGATAAGTACAATTTTGTTACAAAGCTTAGCAAATTGGTGTAAAGTTTAGGTCCAGTCATTTTAAACATTGTCCAGCAAAAAAAAAACCTCAAATAAACTTATAACTTAAACAAATTAAACATATAGCTAAACTGTTGACGTCGATACACACTTGCCCCATCGCAGTTTAAATCATAGATACTGAAAACCCAAAGCCAGAACAACCTAGTATTATAAGTAAATATCTCGGTAACAAATTATTAATAAAGAAGTTTAAAATTCTTCCACGCAAAAACTATTTTGTTTTAGATTCTCTAATTATGTGTATGTTGTAAATACAGTCAGTAGATATAAGAAATTGACGATATTTTGTTAGGAATGCTGTTTAATTTGCTTAGATAACAGAAAGTTTTTACTTTTTTAATCTTTAAACAGAAAACTTATTTTTAACCACCTAAATTTTACAAAAGCAGCTTTGCACACTCTTATTTGCTGTCTTTTAAACTTTAATCAATGTACTATAAAAGGTAAAAAGTTATAATCTTTGAATTACAGCTTAAGACTTAACCCATTTATTTATTTATTTTATTATGGCAAATAATAATTTAAAAACTACTGAGGCGCAATTAAAACTATTGAGACGCAACTTAAACAATTCAGCTTCTCATAATGATAAGTATTGTTTACTGAATTTATAACACTTAGGGTTTAATTTAAGCTATTCTACCTTCAAATTCAATTCCATTGTAATCTTGTAAGGGTATATATACAGTGAAACGCACTTCTTGAAAATGGGAATTCACATAGTTTTCGCAATACCGTATTCTTCGTAGATAAGAAACTAATAATATACATCTGATAATATTTATCAGTATTGTTATGTTGAGAAATGAGTAGAGTATTTTTTGATTAAAACCCATAAATAATCGATATTATTTTATCTTTTTTTTAAAGTCAATGAAAAGGTTCTTCTTCGTCTTTCTTATCTGAGCTAAATGAAATTAGATCCGTGATTTTGTTTGCTCTAAATGTCTCAAGAACAAAATCGGGGCTTCTTATAAGAGCTTTTTGCTCCCAGTTAATGCATTTAATAAGATGTAGGAAAAGGGCCTCTTCAAAATTGTACTTGTTGCAAATAGACTAAGTTCAACTGAGAGTTTTTAAATGTCTAATGATCAGTCCAGCAAAAACACTTTGGTCTCTCCTGTCAAAAACGAAAATAATGGAACAATCAGGACTCTCTATAAAGCACCATAGATGTGTTGGGTGGTTGCTTCACATAGTTGTTTAATAGAACACTACAATTTTTTAAATGGAAATTTCCCATACTTTCGACGGTTTAAAACCGTTTTTCTAAAATTCGTCATCAATAACGTCACTTTTAGGGACATGTTAATGTGAACTACTTCTTTTAGCTTCAATCCTTCAAGAGATTCAGTGGCTTGGTTGGTATTACTCTTCGCTTGTAACCTAATGTTTGCGGGCAATGCTTAACGTTCGAGGCACGCCTGACTCAAAACATTTTCTCTATTTTAAAAAGTTCTTACATTTAAAGTGGAAAACCGTATTTTAAATGGAATTTACCGTCATTAATACATAAAGTTTCAATATTTTTTACTTTTCTTTTCTGGTAACTCAGATGTCAGTTTAAAATCGTTCCGTCCAATTTTGTTGACGGATTTTTTTTCAGTGGAGCTTCACTTCTTGAATCTTAATTTTGAGGTACTTCAGAGGATCTCTATGAAATAGCTTGGGTCATGCAATAACCCACTTTTGCTAGTCTATACGCAAGATCAATATACATTAGATCGATATAAATCGAATAATGATAGATCATACCTTAAATCGAATAATTGACTTTTTTAAGAAATCTGATTAACGCATTGCTTTACTATACTTTAATTTGAGAATTTATAAATTTCATTTTAAATAACACATTTCAACATAGATAAACAAATAAAATTATGTTGTGTGGTTGTCAATTCTTAAACTATTTTAAAGTTATTATATATATTACGAAAATTGTATTAACCTTCGGAACATTACCGACAATACCGACGTAAAATTGCATATTTTTCTGCTACAGTCTTATCAGAAATATGGTAAATATTATGGTCCTTATCCGCATAAGTAAAAAATAACTTAAAGTCATTTTTTAAAATTAAAATTAATTAATAACATTGTTTTAAAAAGAAAACTTAGCAAAGAATATATCCGAAATAGCTAGATGGTTAAATATACGGGCAATGATAAGGACTTTACAAAGATTTATGAAATATATTTTGATCTTATTTTAATTACGATAATAAACAGATTAACTGTAAAAAAATTGTTTACATTAAAGAAAAACATTAGGTAAGGAAGTAAAGGTGAATTTGACTTATAACAAACCTGGGTTTGAAATAGTATGCCTTCTTCTGTGAGAGCTTTCATGAACATTGTAGAATGTTGTATGTGCACCGAAGCTAAAAATATAGATAAAAATATAGAAGCAATTAAAAATAGTAAAATTTAATGCATGTAAAAAAATGCACTCTATTCCTGAAAAAGTAAAAACACACTTTATTCTTAATCACTTTTAATATCTCCCTCCCCTGATTCATAATAAAAAGATTAAAATGATGTACTAATAATATATGCATTTAAAATGTTGGATTATATATTTATATTTAGTTACGGATTTTTTAGATAAACTTTTCATATTTGAACGAGAAGTTACCAATAACACAAGATCCATATTTTAAAACTATCTTCAGGCACAACTATTGAAAGGGTAGATAATCAAAATCACCGAAATAGATAAGAAAAAACAAAGAGATTAAATAAAGAAAAGAAGAAAGCTGGGAAAATTAAGTTAGCTGATGAGTGGGAAGGATTGAGTGACGTAAAGACTAAAATAAGGATGAAATAACTGGTTATACAATTTGCAGAAAAATACATAGATACTGTAATTTTCGGTTTTAATTTAGGCCATATAGGATCGAGTTCGGTCTAGATTACCAGATCTTCCTAAAAAATTTAGATGCTAAGCTATTAGAGTAGTAACTTTTTTATAGATCGCTTAATTTTAGTTTTAATATGTGCTAGGTTTATTTGCTTTATCTATATTGGTAGAAGTACGAAATTTAAGCCTATGAAATATGAATGATCACAAAATGGAAGCGCTATAAACGAGCGTATGCTTTGTAGGCTAAAGAAAACAAGTAACTTAAAATTCCTTTTTTATTACATATAACAAGAGAAAATATCACTTGAAAACAATGATTATTCTCTTATCAAGACCATGAACTTGCTAACTCTTTTTGTACAAAAATGACGAACATTTATTTTGATGGCATACGTATGATTGCCTTTCAGAAGAGAAATGTAGGAAAACAGGTTTTAAAGAGAATCGCCTGAAGTTCAGCCTTACCATTAGACTTTACCAGATAAGTTTTGAATATTCGACTCTATTAGAAGGCAGAAATCGTCCTTTTTCGGGGTGGAGGATTTTTTCGAGTCTCAAGGTTGAACCAAAAACTAAACCACAAAGGCCAAGCAAACTTTGAGTATTCTGTAGTAGGCGTGTCAAGACTCAATTGTAGTCCATCAGGTTTCCCATTGCTTTAGAACTGCACTCATTGACGTATCTTGGCATCTTACAATTTCAAACAAAAAGTCACTTTTGTCAGTTATGTCACTTTTCTATGTTTAGTGTGTTAAGCAGATTAAAAGTATGGGGATGTAGTCAGTGCCCGACTTACAACTTTAGGGTCCTAGGCCTCAGCATATTTAGGAGCCTCAAACGTACTTCCATAAAATATTAGAGTATTTTTCTACATTTCAGTGTACATAAAAAATCAATAGTAATTACCTTGGAATGCATGCTCAATCCTCAAAAAATTATTTTTATAATTATGAGTTTAAAATCAATTTCATAGTTAACTTTTCATGAATTTATATATTTTGCATATTTTATATTAAAAATTAAATTTGGAGGCAGTTATATTGAGCATAAATGATCCTGATTAAAATTTGGTCCATTCCCCTCCCCCCTCTTAAAGAGGGGACCCTGGGCACGTGAACCGTTTTCCCTGCCGAAAATCAGGCCCTGAATGTAGTGATAGTTACCATCTGCCGTGCCGTGCATGATGAGTATCTTTTTGCCCCTGAACGCGGGCGCCTTCTTGATGAGGCTCGCCCTCTCGTACCCCTTCAAGTTGTCCTGGGGAAGGGGGCTGCCCATGTAGCGCTCGGTGTACGCAGAACCTGTAAAAGAACAGTTGCATGGTTTGTGTGAGTTAATGTCACATCAGAGATATACGATGGCTATTAAAGATTGGCCTTCTAATTCTGATCCAAGTTCAAGTGACGAGGCCATTACCTGAGCTGGCCGCCTTATAGTGACATAAGAGCCGTCAGACCAGACCCTTGAAATTCGACAGATTGAAAATGCATCAGTCCCGTATACACGGAGCTGGGCATAGGGGGATGAGGGATTATTTTGGTTCGACTAGCACAATCCGTTTATAAGATGAATAAGATGAGGACTGACACCAGGGTGATATTCTCCGTCTTATGACGCTTTAATCCACCGCGCCACTACAACGCAAAGAACGAACGAAAAGAATAATTTATATTACACAAATAAATGTTCCACCAAGTTATATTTTCATTTTTAATAAAGTTTCTGGTGCGTTTGACGAAGTGGCTGCAGTAGAAATAATAAAAATGGAATATTATTTTTAAATGAAATTTGTGATATAGCCTAGCCTTAAGTTTTGCTTCAATATACCCCACTTGTTTATGAGACTTGTGGTTCGTTTTGTGAAAGAGGGTTATGGACAGACAGACAGCCGGACATAGCTTTTGGAGCGATGAAGAAATATGGTTTTGTTCAAATGCTTTTCTGTCGTTGGTGCTACTTTAGCTGTTGACCTCATCATTGTACAGTGTTTTAAATTTAATAATAATTTTGTTCAGCTTTTCTTAGAGCTGTAGACCCTAAGTTGTTGTTAATAGCCCATTGCCAATAAGCTGATCGCTTCAATTAAATTCTCTCACGCAGCCAAGAAATAGACAGCCCGAAACTATTACATATTTTCAATTAAACCATAGATTAGATAACTTTATAGAGTACAAAGTTTGATTGTGGCGTAAATTATCAGAATGTATAATTTTTAATGCATGATAAGATAATTCAATTGAGTCAATAGAAATATACGTGGGGAAATACCCCCCAGATAATCATTGTCTAAAATCAATATCAGTACAGTGCACGAACGAAATTTATGGCTAAAAATATCTTTATACAATACATTGTCATTTTGAACTACCTTACTTACTATAATAAATCCAGTTTGTGATGGGTGCGATGGCGACGGCACATTTGAAGACGGTGTAGTCGGCAGCCAGAGCAGACGAGGCCACAAAGCCTCCGTAGCCCCTGCCCCAGATACCGATGTGGTCAGGGTGGATGAAAGGAAGGTTGTCTCGCAGGTACCTGAAGCATACATAAATGCATAAAAATCCGATATACTACGGAATATGTACAAAGACTAACTTTATAACTATAGAAAACTCAGAAAATTTGTGATAAAATTAACTGGTATTCAGAAATATAACCATCCTGCACGTGGTTATGTTTTAAAGTACTTCTCAATGTAACTATGTGTCACTGTGTTTAGTTATTTGTAACTCTAGATCAGCAGATTTTATCTTCACTTTTTGGGGATTTTTTTTTATGATACGTGTTAGATATTTTGAAGGATAAATATTTTCGTCTGGAATATGCATTTAATGTTAAAAGCATGGACACGTAAATTGTATGGCTTTTCAATAAATTCAGCATTTTATAAAATTAAAGTGTGGTGCCAGTAAACTATGATTAAAAATTTATTAAAACACTACTATCCATACTTTTCAAAACATATAAATATATATTCTTCGAGGTATAATAGCTTTATTAAGCTGTATACCAAATTAATAAAAATATAAAAATTAATAATAAAAAGTAATAGTAAAACGTTAAATTTATAGAATCTATTACAAACCCCAATATAACTTATTTCAGTTCTCACTGGTGCACAAAACTTATATGTAACCGATCATTTTAGGTCTAAGATAAAAGTTCCCATAAGAAAAAAAAATTAAATTTTATAATTGATTTTTTAAATGATGCCAAATGGCATCATTGGGACTGAAAGGGTTAAGAAAACCCTAATATGACCCTTTGAATTTTAATCTTACACTAAAAATTTCCCTTGAAATATGAATCACTAAATGTAGAAAGCGGTAAAAGTCTGCAGTAAGATTTCGCGGTACACGCTACTTCATTTACAAAAACGTTGAAAGCAAGAGGTATATAGTCAGAACTTCTTCAATGGACTGGACTTATTTTTACATTTAGAGATTTATATGCCGGTGTAAGCAGTACCTGATGACGTGTATCTGGTCTTCGACTTCGGCCGTGCCTAGTTTGTAGTAGATCTCGTGTGTCATCCTGTCCCCTTGCAGGCCGCTTCCTCTGCCGTCGATCCAGGCGTATATACAGTTCCTGCGGCCGGACAGGTACGTGCCCCAGTGGATGCCGAACTCGTCAGTCACCAGCTGGGAGCCCGGGGATCCGTCTCTGGTGATATGGAAAAGAGAGACTTAGGCATTACTATGCACTGTAAACAATTACCATGACTTTCCTCATACATAACAGATACTTTAAAGGCTTTTTAAAGTTTCCAATGCTTTTGGATAAGTTCTGGAATTTTCAGGATTTCCCAAGAAACAAAATAATAATTATTTAGCTAACATCCTATTGATCAGTTTTATATAATGCATCACATGGAAAAACTGTCAGAGCCTATGGGGTTTGGTTTCTTTCATAATCTATATTCCTTATGGGATTTTGTCCATAGACAAAACCCTCTAAGGAATAGTCTGTTTTTAAAGGCAAATTTATTTAAGTTCACAGGAAACTTAGTTGCATTTCAACGATAACTTTCTGATAAGTTCTGTAAGGTTTCAAAGATTTTTCACACACAGGAAGGTTAATTAAATAATTTTCCTTTCGTGTGTGCTGTGCACTACACTGCAAATCCAGGAGGGTTAATTAAAATAAGAGTAAAATAATTGCGTAAATTTCTTTAAATAGCCATGTTTCCAAATTACACCTTTAAATAGCAATTAAAAAAAATTATAATCGGGTCTTTTTATACAAATTTCTACTTCGTGATCAACTTGAGAACTCTTGGATCACAACGCGACAGTTTTTCATCATCACACACATTTTACGAACATGTTGTGGCAGTTCACCACACACGCAACCTCAATATGCCATCAACAAATAGGTGGCGCTGATTTATCATCTCGTTCCTACCACTATTCTTGATTACAACGTTAATAGTAGTATATAAGCCGAAGTAACTCATCTCCAGCTTGAGGATCCTTTTGGTAGACTGTGGGTTACTGAGGCAGCTACAGTGGTGATCTGAGGACGTGATCGTCACCCACTCCAACGATGCTCCTGCTACTATGCGCTCTTCGAGCAACAAAGCGGGACCTGTATAGTAACTGTGACATTTGTTCGAATTTTTACTAAAATGTAAATTTGGAGGTCCCTCAAACTTTGTATCGTTGCGTTTCTTTCAGTTGCAATCCCATGATTCAGGCATTCTTTTTTGGAAAAAATGGTTTGCGTTAAAATGTTCAGAGAATTTACTGAATTTGATACTTGTTATACTATTAAAGTAAAAACTCGTAAAAACTCATTGTTTTCAATAATATTAATAATATCTTTAAATTCTTTTTTACTTTAGTTTAAAATTTTCATGAGCTTCGATACTCAATAAGAAAACATTTTCCTAAATACTTACACATAGACAACAAGAGGATATTGCGAGGCCACATTGTCTGCTAAATCCGGAGGTAAAAGCAAGCGAACCTGAGCTTCTAAATAAAACGAAAAACAAAGTACATTTGTTTCAAATAACATTCCAAAGGTTACAGATTCCCGTAACGTACGCTACATGAATAAGTTATATGGGTAAATAATATGTATGTAAATTTATATTTGATCTTGAATTAAATTCTTAAGAAAAAGTACATTTTTTAATAAATAAGAGAGATCTACCGTTTACATATATTTTTTAGAACCATTTTTCCCCATTTTATTAGTATTGATTTATTTCTTTTCTCAAAATGTACATTTCCTTATTAAAATAACTAAAATTATTTTTTTATAGTTGGTTTATATGAATCGATTTCAGACATTTTTGCAATAATTTTATAGCTATTAAACTGGAAATTCAAAGGACAATGAAAAAACTTAAAGTTTAAAATTTTAGAAATATAGTTGCTTTAACAAAAATATAATTATCTTTTTTACGTTTCTCAATATAATGGTGTGAATGTAATTATTATCTGGCTCGTAGCTAAATATGAAGGTTGCAATGTATTACTTACTGTAACCTTCCGTTATAGGAACATGGAAGGTTCGAATTTGAGGCATAGTCCTTTGTTCCACTCTTATTTTGAGATCACTGTTTGTATCCAACACATCTGTAATTGCGAAACAAAATTCTGTATTAGTTTTTTTTAATACAAAATGAGATAAAAAGTATGACACAATGTTCAAAAAGTATAAAATCGAAAATAAGTTAAGCTAAATTCATCAATACCTTAATGGAATGAATCGAATACATGAAGAGATAATTCAGAACCAATACCTTTCTCACTATTGAAAACTTCAGGATAACCTTGTCTTAATTTTTTTTTGCTTTTTGTAAATTATAAAATTTTATTTTAAAAATTTATAAACTTTCACTTGTATTCACATGTATAAAGTGAAGGTTTTTCTTTAACTAATAAACTCAGGAAATACGAGACCAAATTTAAAAAAAAAATGTATAAAGATAGCTTTACGTTTCGAGGTCACTATGGAACGGTTTTTAGAATTAAATTTTTTTTTAAATTAAAAACGTTTTTGAAAGTTTTAAACTTTTAATACACTTTTTTTAGAAACAACCATTTAAATTTTTGCATAAATGGGAAGTTTGAGATGGTACATTATTAAGGGTAAACAGGAAACGCCGGGTATAAAAAGCTAGTGTAATATAAATTATTTTTAAATTTTTTCGAATATTTAAAATAAAAAAATCGAAAAAAAAAAATGTGTAGCTCATACACAAAGTTCTTAAAAGGAACACACATTACATTTGATTAAAACAAATTTATAAAGGCAATTTTGTGTGTCGCCATCTACTGGAAACAAGAGAAGTAATTATAGTATTAAAAACTAAATCTGACTAGACATTAAAATTCTTCCAAAGAAAATTAAGCCTGTTGAGTGATGAGTATCCGACCAAAAAAAGTTTTCAATTATGAACTAAACAAATGAAAGAGTGTGAAATATAAATAAGTTTGAATAAAAACTACAGAGAAGTTATAAAGTAAATTATTTACTTTACTGAGTTAAAAACTGTACTATAGTGACCAAAAAACGCTATCTTTGTGAATTTTTCTTTTAATTTGGTCGCAGTTTATGAGCTTATTCACTACAAAAAGAAAATGAGCTTTGTTTATAAAACATAGTGATTAAAAGTTTAATGCTGTTTCAGGACATTCTGCAGGTATATGTTTTACTAGCTTTATAAACCCGGGTTGCACGGGTGTACCCTTAATAACGGTGATTTGTTTTAGATGTATATTTTTATTTTATGAAAATTAATCCCCTCTCCACTGGTCAGCACACCGTCAGGATATTAAATCTAATCCCACTCTGATAGCAGCGTTAATTTTCAAAAAAAAAAAAAATAAAAAAAATAAGTGGATGCCTGATTGTATCCAGGCTCTTCCTTGGACTTTAAAGACTTTCTCATAGCCCCCTGAAAAAATTGCCAATTTCATAAACAAAGAAAAATCTGACCCGGGATATATTTAAGGATAAAAAAATAGTTGAGCAGTTTATTTGCTGCTGCTCACACAAATATGCTATATGGAGAGATAATTGCATTTCGAAGAAGTATTCAGCAGATCTAGAATAGTTATCACCTAGAAAATACCACCAAATTCTCCAAAACATGTTTCAATGTTAATTCTTAGACATCGTCATACATCAAGTCTGAGTTAACCTAAAGAATCGTGCCCGGCAATTTTACGCCAAATCTGGTAACCCCGACAAATTGGTATTATGGCAACCTTTGGTGAAATTAGCAATTCCATTGACAATTTCTAAATGTTATTCTATTTAAATCTTAAATGCCTATAATTTATTATGAAGCTTTCTTATATTTTTCTTTTATTAATTATTTGCGTTTAATGATTTTAAATAAGTTTATCCGCTATATTTCTTTTAAATCTAATAACCATTTTTTATTCCTCTAGTTTGCAGAAATGTACACTCGAATGTCGTAGATCAGTAGGTGTTTTTAATTTTTTTACGATATTTTAAATAATAACATTGATTGTCCGTCATTAGTACAATTACTAAATTTTTATATGCTTCTAAACACATTACCCGTAATAAAATTGTTTTAAGTAAAACCCACTATTTAAAAAAATATCTTAATAACCAATCCATTTCTCATTTCATTGACCTATTTAATAATCTGCCCTCTCATAGCGATATTTTCTTTGATACATTTCTTAAGTTAAAATGTGACATCATTTCCCTATTTGTGTAATTGTATTTGTATGTATACTGAGTATATCTTATATTGAGTTTCAGAAAAGATGCTTGTTTAATATCTTGTCCTATTAATTAATTTCTTTTTGTACACTTTTTGCTGACTTCTCTGTTTTATCCATATTTTATAATTGACCTTACTGGCTTTTTGTGTTTTAAAATTTTTATTCCTTGTTTTTCTTTTGATGTTCCCTTTTAGATTTTTGTATTTGTGATTTGTCTTTTTTTTAGTCCTTTTCCTGTAAATGGACTTGTTCTGCTTGGTAGTTGTAAATGAATGAATTAATGAATAATAATTTACTTTTTTAAAATTAATTCTTTGCTATTTTAACGTTCCACTTTTTTATAAATCTGGTCTGCAATTTAATGAATTTTTCTTTTATTTTAAGTCGTCCATAAGTCATCCATTTTGAAATTAGGTAGTATTTTTGGTCATTTCGAGATGGGAACCATCTCGGCAGTGCCGGGGTTTGTTATCATTTTGACTTGGCGACATTTTTGAAAAGTCAACAAATCCAGCCACGATTCTTTAGGTTACAGTAATGAAAAACGAAAAAGATATGCATCATCTTGTATGGCTGCAAAAGTTTTATAAAGTACAAACTCCTTATTAACTTTGAAAATATTCCGCCATATCTTCTTTTCTTACCAATTGTAAACATCAATTAAATTCAGCTCTGGGTATAGCTATCATGGCCGTTCTGTTCATTGGCGACTTTGACTAACTTCGAAATTTAAAGTAGGCCGGGTTGCTATACCTATCGATTTGCATGGAATATGAAGTGAAATGTTTACCAAATTTGGTTATTTTTGTTGCTTGGCAACGTAACGCAAATAGCCGAACCGTCGAGAACGTTAATTATAAAATAGCTGTTCCCGATTCGGAAATATAATTAAAATCAAGTTGGATAAATCTAACCCAGTATAACAAAATGAAATAAAGATTTGAAGTTAATAAGTAAAATAAAATAATGATACTCAAATAACAATCCTAGAAATGAAACTCACGTGCTTACGTAATTATACTTAATTTTCGCTCACGCTGAACACGCGCTGAAATTTCTTTCAAATTAGAAAGCGAAATTTATAAATTAAAAGTTCATAACAATGCTATTCCTATGGAGAAATCGGCTCACGTTTTGCCTTCCTACACCCGTTCGGGTTCGAATTTCAAAAAATCGCTTCTTACACTCTTAAAACAAAAGAGTGAAATTCACTCCTATAGGAGAAGTGCATTTTCGGCACCTATAGGAGAAGTGCATTTTTCCCATATTGAGAATTTTTCTGCTATTTTATCACATATTTGTATTTGTATTTTTCCAACATCTCAAATGAATGAGAAAAACCACCAAATTAAAAAGATATACAAAATTTCGAGATTTTAAAATACGAAACCAACTATAAGACTGACATCAACTAAAAAAGCCAAACAAGTTTCGACAAACTTGTTTTCTACTATTCGATATGATTAAGATGTGTCATAAATAAGTACCCATTTTTGGTTTAGCTTCTTGTGTAGACGTTTTTACTTTTCTCATATTTTCTGCTTAGAATATCTGTTTGTTGATATTTATTTCTTTATCTAAAGTAATTTATGAATTTCTAGTGAGAGAGAATTCTATCTTGATAAACATTTGGAATTTTTTGTGCTGTTCACGGAATGGTTTTTTTTCACGTCGTGGATGGCGACAGCTCCAACGGTTTGTTTTCATTTGTTGTCTGGAATTACTTTTGCTTTGGTATTCGAAAATGAGTTTTCTAAGAATATTTAACCCTATTAAATTTTTTCAATGCCAACTGCTTGCTGTGCTGTTCATTGTCCAAAACATTTGTTAAATAAAACTTGCATAGGAAGAAAACTTGTCATATATATAGGCCATTTTGAGAGGGAAACTGAAGCAACCAAAGAAATCGCAGTACGCAGACAAATGAAAACAAGAGCGTTACATCATAAGAAATATTATCATTCTTGAAGCAATATTTTTGAATAGCTTCATTTTAAAGTTTCATTACTATTTTTCAAACCAAAAGCAAATCAATTTGTATTTAAAAAATGCCTTCAAAGTTCAACAACTTGCAAAAATGACTTGCTAAAACTTTGTGATGATAAGAAAATATTGATTTAGTACATCAATACATTGAAAAAAAATTTGTTAGAAAGGTGGTTTAAATTTTTAAAAACCTTTATTTACTTTAATGCCATAGCTCTATGGTAAAATTTGGCATATATCAACCAAAATACAGTTACAAATTTAAAAGAGTTAATACATTTCTTAAAATGTATAAAAGTTATCATCAATTCAATATTACATTCTAAATTCAAATATATATATTTTAGTTAGAAATATTTTTTTAATCAACAATAAGAACTATTTATTTTAAAATTAGCATTTACGTTAAATATAGAGATGTAGGGTCAAAATTTGCACAAAGATGTATACATTAAACTTAATCAGTAGACTAATTAAATTTCAAAATACAAAGTTTTAGCCTTAAATCACTTTGACAAACTAAACAGGCGCCATTTGAGGAAATACCGATGGAGTAAAGGTCAGCATCAATTTAATGTTGGAACAGCTGACTGCTTTCCCTTCAAAATTAATGCTGTAAGATACCAAATAACTTTGTTAACGATGTCTATTTTCCTATTTATGAGTTTAGTAATTTGCTTACCTTTCATCATAACTAATTTCTATTGTCTATAAAAAATGGACTGAACAGGATTCTCTTTAATTTTTTTTGTTTTGTGTTGTTAAAACTTTATTTACATTTGGGAGAACACATGGATTAAGCATGGCAAACATGCGTTATTTGTGATAGTTAAATAACATTCGGCATTTTAGCCAGTATAAGTAATGTCATAGAAATTGCTATTGATAGAGAAAGGGTTTGTGCCATTTACAATAGCAACGAACATCTTCACATTATTTTTTATTTACCCTAGAATACAAGTTATTGAGTCACCACTTTATCGAGGAAGCTGATGATTTAGAGAAACTTTTAAAGATTATAAATTAAAATCTTTGTGTTATGCAATTTACATAATTGTGAAAATTGATGGTGTGGCCAAATTGCTCTGTCCCAATGACTCTTTATTTACTGTGATCTACCACAAACGACTATACCTTTTCTCTTAAGATAGTTCATGAAATAAGTAAACTGATTTTTTAAAAATATATTGCTGATAGAATTCTCTGTTCTGATAAAATAAATATATTACTGATTTTAAAATATTTTTATTGATAGTTAGGTTGTAGATTATTCGTATGTCAATTTCCTGTCTGACATCTATAATAACGTTATACATATCCCCATTATCTCAAAATATGTGGTAGTAACGAAAAAAGTTTCATTGATATAGTTTGGTTTTAGATAAATTAATTATGTATGTATGTATGTATGTATGTATGTATGTATGTATGTATGTATGTATGTATGTATGTATGTATGTAGTATTATGTATGTATGTATGTATGTATGTATGTATGTATGTATGTAAGTATGTATGTATGTATGTATATATACATTTTAAATTTTAAATTTTTTTGTAGGTTGAAATATAAAAAGAATTGAATTTATAGGAAAAGTCAACATTCAGGGTTATTATGATTTAATGTTGGTTTATCAGCAAGAAATGAAAATTTAAAAATATGTGTTTTAAACATTAAACATTGTTTTTATTGAATTTACGTATAATATAATTAAAGATTAGAATTTGTCTTGTGTGATAAATTTCAAAGCTTGAGATACATAGGCCAACGTCACAATATGGACAGTAGTACTGAGATTCCTAATCTCTATCTTTTTCTTATTAGCGCATTACTATTGAACACTTGTACCCGGAAATATCACTGGAGCGAGAAATTAGATGGCAAAACCTCACCTCGTCCTTTTCACAGTCGAAGGGGTTAATATTACAGTCAAATTCTCGGTTATAACGACAACTCGTTTATAAAGAAATAAACGTTTGGTCCATTGAATAGCCCATCGACTTTAACATAAAATATCTTTCTTATAACGACAATATTTTACTAACTCCTCGGTTATATCACTAAAAAATATACATTTGTATGATGTCCAGAATGCTTTCCTTTAGAAGGCATTCTTCTTAACCTTTTTTTTAATAAATATTTTTCACCATTGAAATTTTATGTTATAAGCTAAATGACGCGAACAGTCTCCAAATTTTAAATTCATTTCCTTTCTAAAAAATTATTGACTGGAGAGCGATATATTAAATTACTACTAATAGCACATAAGGTTAAAATTCATTCAATCGCTGTTATTTATGGCTTAAATTAATTTGAATAGAGAAGTCGTATTTTACATAATTTACTACACTTTATATTCAACCTTGTTTATAACATTACTCGCTTTTAACGTCATAAACATTGCGGACCCTTGACGCGATCGTGAAGACGCTATAACCGGGTTATACTATATATCTTTTTTGTCCTCAAAATCTGTTGCAAAAAAAATTAAAATAAAAAAGTATATTTACTGATAGTTTGGTTGTAGATCGATCTTATTTCGATTTTCGGCACTCCCGGTCCAAGGCACTCGAGCACATAGTACTCGACATTTGGGCTGAACACAGCATTGTTGTAGAGACACAGGTACCCCTCCTGGCAAGTCAGACACTTGATGACGGGCGAGTATTTGCTCTTCTTCGCCGGCACAGAATAAAGATGACGCTCGCTGGTTCGGTTGGCTTTTGTTGCCAGGAAATATCTGAAAAGGGATATTTTACTTGAATAAAAAACAAATGAAAGCTTTGTGAGCCTTACACACAAAAAGTTCCATTTGTAGTGTGTTGGATAATAGGATACGCAACAGTAAGATAAGGTATAGGTTGTGTATGTTACTTTAATGCATACCCATTGTAATAAAAACTGTATAAATAGATAAAATAATAATCGTATATCACAGAAGATAATAATTAAAAAGTACAGGGGAAAAATCCCTTCATTGACTAGGAATCTTCCCGTATTTAGGTCTTCTTGGAGGACATTGGCGACAAGAAACCATTGGTTCTACTACCACTTTGTAAACGTGGGACTAGTGTCTTTCGTGAATAAGGGTTGCCATGAGAGAAGAACCAAGTGAAAAACTAGTTTATTTACACCAGTTTAGGCGATGACTCGCTATGGTCGCCAAAGAGGCCTGATGCGGACATATATCCTGTCGATGAAAGACTTTTCCCCCCTGTACTCTTCAATTTTGTAAAAAAATTTACGACACAATTTCTCATATGTAAATGTATTATGAATACATTTGAAAAACTATTGTTGAAGAAAATAGAAAAAATATTATAGAAAAATAGAAAAAAAAGTACTTTTTGTAGGTGTAGGCTTAATGTTTCGGAAATTAAAAAAATGTATGTTATAAAAGAATTAATACGAAAAAATAACTCTGGATATTTTTAGTATTAACATATATTTTGAAACTTAATTTTAATGGGGATGTTTCAGGTCTTGAGGAGCAACAGAAGTGCAGAATGCAAATAAATTCTTGTGCGAGCCTCGATTGGTGAATCAATGTCGCCTGGGAACATAACGCCAATCGGAGAATAATCGAAGGAAAGTAGGAATGAAAGCTAGAAGGAATTATGATACCTGCAACAAGCCAATTGTAAATTGTATATATTACTCTACTCGATAAAAAATAAAAAGTTTTTGGCGTAATTGTGGTTGCATAAAGTTAGTACGTGTGAATGCTTTCCGAGTATCTTGAGATTAAACTAAAGCAGTGTAGATTAATCAATTCAGTCACTTCAACAAATTTCAACTGATGCTTTAAGGGAATGATTACTTTTGATTAAGTTTTGCATAAAAATATTTATTTTGCATCAAGCCTCACCAGGGGGCCATTGAATCAAATTGTCAACAGTCAGAATATCAGCTATATTTCTTTAAACATTAATGTAAAGATCTTTAAAAAATATACGTAAGTAAGCTAATAAAGTAGGCTAACTAATGATGCTAAGAATTCTTCTGAAAAGTTATAAAACAATAATAAATCAAAATACAAAAAGTGATCATGCCTCCCTCTGCCCTAGGAAGAAAAGTGAAGTAACCGATAAATATGCCTTGGTAAGGTATGCAAAATCGATTAATCGATAAAAGTCTCAAATAATTTGATTCAATATTTGGATTATAATATGCAGATCCACAAATTGTTTACAATGAAATGCTTAAAAAATATCTGACGATTCTTCTGAAAAATCTTTTTTTTTCTGCCGAACTATCACTTTCCATGTGGGATGCCTTATATTTTGTGTTATGATTTCTGGTAACTGCATGAAGTGCGTGCTATGCAACTAAGATGACTTAAGCTTATGGACCGAACTTTACCACAAGTTAAAAAAATACAAAAAATTAATATATTTAATAAATAATATAACAAAAAGTGATCATGCCTCCCTATGCCCTTAGAAGAAAAGTGAAGTAACCGATAAATGTGCCTTGGTAAGTATGCAAAATCGATTATTCGATAAAGTCTCAATAATTTGATTCAATATTTGGATTATAATATGCAGATCCACAATTTTTTACAATGAAATGCTTAAAAATATCTGACGATTTCTGGAAAAATCTTTTTTTTCTGCCGAACTATCACTTTCCATGTGGGATGCCTTATATTTTGTGTTATGATTTCTGGTAACTGCATGAAGTGCGTGCTATGCAACTAAGATGACTTAAGCTTATGGATCCGAACTTTACCACAAGTTAAAAAAATACAAAAAAATTAATAGTTTTAAACTAATAAATATAAACATAGAAATTAAGTTTAGTTACACATAGTTTGATTTTAAAGCATTCAACATGAGGTTAATGATGACGTTTCTAATTTAGTTTCTAATGTTCGTTTTCATGCTCTTGGCTTTTACGTAAGTTAACTTTTGTGGTGATGAACTAAAGTTAGTAACAGAGTTTGAGATTTTTTAAACCATAGATTTATCGTAAATAGAGTAGAGGAAAAACGGGAAAAAAATAACATATTATTTTTCAATCTCCCAAGAAGTGTGAATGCTTACTTTTTTCTGCTATATTCGAATCTTTGTCATACAGATATTTGAGATCGATAGGTTTATTTGTTATGAAATAATTCAGATTTCTATATTTTTCAGAAAATGCTGATATAATTAAAACACATGACATTAATTAATCTTATTTAAACCCAATTTATAATATTTAAAGTATAGTTTAGATATTTTTTCGCCAATTAAAAAAATATATAATAGTTAATTCACCAACTAACTAATATAATAAATATTACTGAATTTATTTAAATTAATTTTGTGTTCGTTAAATGAATAACTAAGTAAGATACTAAATACATAAACTAAAAAAAAGGAGAAATTTGACGTACATTGTGTTTGATCCTTCGTGATACGCCACTATTCTAGTTACATCAAACTTGCCTTCTGTTAAGAATTCCACGTATCTTGTCTGAAATGAAATGACAGAAAAAAAACATGCAGTTAAAGGTTTTAAATCATAAGCTAAGTATTTCAAATAATATAGTTGCTCCTAATTGAAAACAAAACCCTTCCAAAACCAAAAGTTTATTTCAACAGAAAGATAGAGCCCAGTGGAAGGGAGATACGGGCAGTAGCTTATATGTCAACTAAACCATTGTCACATATATAGGATGACGGCATGTATAACATGCCCAATTTCCATGTTATCTGCCTATATTATCAAAAATAATCATTAGTTTAAGTGAAAAACACTGAAAAAACTACATCTAATTTTCATTTGTAATCACTGTAATGGTAAAAGAGATATTGCCATCACATTGTGCTGTAAATTTACACGTGGTGTAAAATTTGTTGTGTGGTACCGGCGATAACGTTTGGTTCACTAGCAGTGATCGGATGCACTCATTCTCTCGGTTTAAACGCTATTGGAGTAAGTTGTTCATGTGACTGTGTACGTCAAGAAAGCATCAATTTGCTGAAAAACAAACATTACATCACTGTGAGATAAAAAAAAAATAGTCGCAATCTAATTTCATAGAAATTTTTTGTAGTGGAATAAATAAGATTTATAATTCTTTAAGACAAATTTTATAGAAAAATATATTGAATTATTACTTGATTATAATTATTTGTGTTAAGTTTTGCAAAATTCTCTTTGGTCGTTTTTATTAATTTTAGAAAAATATTTGTATTTAATTACTTTTCAAATATTTGAAATAATTTCTTACATCGAACAATAAAAAGTTCGATGTAGAAAATTATTCAAAACAAAATATTCAAAAATGTTTTTTTTTTGTCAAATTTGCATTCCAAAACATAATTGAATAACTTTATATTTCTTTTAATTTAATCCAATCCTTCGTTTTAGAACGTAATTGAAGGCTGAATTCCAAACTGTTCGAATTCAGGTTAACAGCTTATGTTCTGGTTCAAAACAATATTTTTGTAGAGAATGAGCGCAAAATGAGTTTTATCAAAGAATCGAATTTGGATTCCTCACATGCTTTGCAATGTTGTTATTTTTATTCGAGAAGACATAAAAAACCCTATTAATATAGAAAGAATATCTTTTTATTAAGAATAATAAGTGTCTTGTAAATAAAAAGAACTTTCATATACTGATTTTTAGTAGAAATGCATTGAATTTGATGCACTTTTGCATTTTGTAAAGATTCTGCAAAAAATAGTGCATCATTAAATAGTATATCTTTAAATTTCTATCTTTCTATTTTTAATGATGTTAATATACTTATCGGCACTTTAAGTGTTTTCAAAAATATATTTATGTAAACTTCATTAGTATTTTTTTTCACAACCGGGTCCACAGATAAAAAGGGAATAACGATTTTTTTAAAAAAGAAATTTTTTAAATCGTAGTAATTTTTCTTCTATTTTGTATAAAGATCAGTAAGAATGGTAAATGTCAAATAAAGCAAATATTTGTAGGAAATCATTTGAAATAATCTTATTAGGAGAAATAAGGAATAAATGGAAGATGTGTCTCAACATATATTACAAAAAAAATCTTGAATAGATTCAGATATTTTTTTGTATGGTTGTTAATATGCTCTTTTTGCCCATTAATATTTCGTTTCAAATAAACACTCTTTTGGAGGATTGAAACACGATTTTAAATTCATATCTTTAGTTTCTTCATTCTAACAATATAAGTTAAAGAAATAAATATATTAAAAGTATCCTGTTCGACCATTCGGATTTCTCTTGTTTACTTAGGGAGACCGAAAACCTAAGGTTCATTATCACGTCTGACATAGGTTTAAAAGGGGAAGTTATAGGAAAAGGAATAAGGCGAAGCGCTATTTAAGGTTGCTACTTTTGGTGCTTACCGCACTTGTTTTAAAAAACAAACAATTTTTAATAGTTATTTAGTCGTAGGTCTAATCAATGTATGTAGTCCAGAAGATTTATAAAAATCTTTACCAAATACACTCAATAATGAAAATAATCCCTGAATTAGAAAAGAGCTTATAGAATAACTGCCTTTACAAAAAGTATAAGTTGTAAAGAATGAAATTAGTATAAACATATAGATCTAAAAATCATACTTGTGAAGTGTCAAAGATTGTTTGAATCATTTAGAAAATTCTACCCAACCTTTCCTTGTAGCCCCAAAATGCAATTCGCAAATCTCCTACGATTACAGCCACTATAATGAGTATAAAACAGTGGAAAAAATTCTACTTAAAGAAGAGCTGATGAGCAACTTACTCTCTCTTTTTATTTCTAACAACTGATTCCGTAACCACCGTACAAACTTACTCCAAAATAAAAACACAAATTAATTTCACATTCATACAAACCAAACATTGGCACAAAAATTAGGTATCTTTCGGAGCTTAAACGAATGGAAACAAATATTTCCGATTGAAAATAGAAGCGAAAAGGCAAAAAGCTAAGAATTATAGGAAATCGCCCGGAAAAACACTAAAAAGCACCAAGTGTTTTTTGAAAGCACACTTTTTGATTTGGGGGTGGAAACATCTTTATGGTTTGCCAGCTATTCTTATATGTTTTATGCTTGTCAACAACTGAGATAGTTCACTTCTAAAGAAACGGTAGCGATAACTTGTCATATATAGCAACCCTTCTCTTAAAATTATTGATTTGGCGAGATTCAATTTGAGGACGTTTTTTGGGGCTGATTTTATATTAGATTATCCAGTTTATTCTATTTAGGCTGCTGGTTACTATGCCACAAACATGAACAACCCACCCAGTTGCACGAAGATTCATTTTTATTATTGTAGATACATAGTATACAAAAAAGAATATCAAAACTAAATTACTTCATTGTGGACCACCGCAATATGTTTGTAGTGACCACTGATTCCTTCTGCACGAGGAAGCTTCAGGAACCAGCTCTTTCCGTTCTGTCCAAACACCAAAGGGTCATACAAATCGACCCATCCCTTGCGGCTGGGTGGCCTCTGGTCATAAATCTGCAACATATCAAAGGAAAGAATCTTGAAATTATTCTACATTTAAAATAAGTCGTTGTATTTTTGTGTTATTCTTATTAAACGATGCTTTTGGAATCACTGCGGATTGCATTAAACGTCAAAAACGCTTCTATTGAACCCTACATCGATAGTAATTCATCTTTGCTTGGCATATTTAGCCCCATAACTTTGCGGTGCACTAGAAAAGTGATTAATATTCACTAATGGATAGATATGACAACCTTGACATGTGCTTTATTGATAGATATAAATTTATGTGTTTGCAAAAATCACAATGCAATTGATAAAGCACATCTAAAAATATTTTTTATCTATAAGGTTAAATGGTGAGAATAACATTCTCCAAATTGAACATTTATTCAACTAAACCTCGGTTTAAAGTTGTTTACTTAAAATAAGTAAACCAGTGGAAATTGTTTTTTTAAACTGGACTTATTAAATTGGATTTATTATATCTTTAAACAATATATTGTTCGGAACTCAGAATAATGTTGTAAATTAAGGTGTTTTATATAAATTTGTAAATTGTTGTACAAACAAAACTTTATTTTTTTATTCCTAATTGTAAACTTAATATTTAAGTAATTAAAAGTAATGTGAAAAAAATAATATTCACTATAATAATATTAAAGTTTACACCGTTAAATTTCTGATTGCATTTAAAGAATACCTTTAATATTGACAGATGAGATTTAAATCCTTTTTGAATTAATATACTCTTGTATTGGGAATAATATAAGAGTACATTCAACTAGGGCTGATGAAGGATGTTTGGTTTTTAATGTGTATAAAGACATGTAACTAATAAAACGGAGTTTTTAATGTAATCATTAAACAAATAATTTTTAATTTTTCATTCCATATTTCTGTTACCACTCAAAACCTAAAACGTACCCATTCAAAAGTTAAAACAATAATCTTCTTCCTTTTTCTACATATTTTTACTTCAATAAACGAAAAACCAAAAAATTACGAACGTTACGAATTTCTTTTATATTTTTTACTTTTTTATCATACTATATTGTAGGATTAATAAGTAAAATGGTTTTCAAATATTTACAATAATGTTTGGTTGAGTGGGAATATTAACATTTGGCTCAATAATATATTTATATTCACTTATAAAGCTAAGTACACTGATATGCAATATAATATAGATGCAATAGAATATTAAAACTATCGTATTTACTGTAAATAACTTTCGAAAGTTTTGATCAGCGTAATTGAAACTCTGAATTTAAAAGTATTTTTTCATTAGACTTAAAAAAAACTTTTTAGACATTTCTTTTTCTTGTAAGGAATTTCTTATACGAAATGCGTGGATGCCAAAATGCTAAAAAAATTTCGCATCTTTTTCGTAAAATTTAAGAATACCTAAAAATTCATTAATTTATTAGATAAAATAAGATAAATTCAATAATTATTGAACAACAGTCTGATAATTGACTGATAAAATACTAGCATTTTAAAAATTAATAATTTGTGCTGAATTTCCACGCATAGCATAAATAAGGGCAATTTAGTGTGTGTATAAATAAAAGTACACCAGATTAAATATATCGTGAAATCGTAAAAAAACGCAATCGCGCAAACCATTCTGAAAAAAAAAATGCGGATTTTATCAAGCCGGGTATTGAGTAGTCAGTATAGGGACATTCTTTTAATCAAAGGATTGCGAAGTTCAGTCGGGCCATGGGACTAACCTTGACTTGGGTATAAAATCATTAAAAAGCACTTGCTGCTACTGATTTTACGGAGTAACGTTAGGGGAGAGACGGGTAATAGCGCTCAGAGGGCAATCGCGCTCAGCTCAGCTGTGACAAACTGGGCAACCCCTAAGTTAATTTGGCAGTACTGACACCTATCAGAAAGCACGTGCTATGCTCAGTGTGATAAAGGCGGCTGGCAAAGAAAAAGCACACATATTATTTCGTCCGTGAATAATTTATCATGTATTTTCATCTAAAAAACTTCTGAAGCTAATTTTGAGGTAAGTCAACTATAATTACTGTTAACAGTATGATCATTGTATAGTTACGAAGCATAATAATCTTGTTATCTAATGTAACTAAGTTTATTTAATTGGATACATTGTGTGCGTGGCAGAGACCGTTTGAAATCAAATATGGCGCGATCGGGTAATGACGCTCAGATGGGCGGTATTACCCTCCACTTTTGGAAGAGTCGAATTACAAGTAATCAAAACTGTTTTATCAACTTTTTTTAAGCAAAACAAAAATCTGTCATCCTTACAGGAACACCCATGAAAATTATGCTTGAAAAGAAAGAGGAACGACGCCGTCTCAAGGAATCCAAGACAGCCTCTTCTTTAAATGTTACGAAAGCTGCAAATACGTACAATCTACTGGCAAAGAAGTCAAAGAAACATATAAGGGTGAAAAAGGCATTATTTGGTGAAACAACAGGAGCCGAAATAAAGTCCAGACCAAGAAAAGTAAAAAATCATCAAACAAAGAAGATCTGGCCAGTACAGATGAGGAAACCATCGATGAAACCATGATATGTGATGATGATGAAATGGACGATTTACTTGGCGAAGGTATTATTAGTAATGAAATCAATGGCATATGTAATGTTTGCGGGGAGTTCGGAAAGGACAACGAACTATGGTTTAGGTGCAAATCCGGTTCTAAGTGGAGCCATTAAGATTGCTGTGGAGAGGATAAAGCAGAAAACTATATTTGTGACCATTGCAAATTGTAAAATTACTTTAATGGAGAGGATAGGAGAGGATAAAGCAGAAAACTATATTTGTGACTGTTGCAAATTGTAAAATTACTTTAATCAGTTGTGAAATATGTTGTATAATAGCTTTGAATAATGAGCGGCAGTACCCGTCGCAGTAAGCGGTATTACCCAACATGTTCAGGTAATGGCGCTCAATGTAATATTTTCTTGTTTTCAATTTTTCAGCACAAATATTATTGTTTTCATGTTTAATGATACGGCATTCTGTTTTATATTTGTTCAGTTATAAATGGTAATAAAAAAAAAACATAATTTAAGTGTCGTATTATGTGTGTTGCAGTCACTTTTGCTTAAGTGGGCGCAATTACCCTTCTTTCCCCTACACCAAAAGTTTTACTGCGTAATTGTACGCCCATCTGAGAATAACTTTTCAATTACTATATATTTATAATTATTTTCTTTGAAAAGAATTCTGACAAAATGTGTGGTTTTAAAACTAATAGTAAATCATATAACACATTTAACAAACGGCTGACCTTACGTGGCGCTATAACTCCGTAACATCAAGCAGTGTAATTCCTTCAAATTAAAACATCAAACAATGTCATTCCTTCAAATTAAAACATCAAACAATTTCATTCCTTCAAAATTAAACATCAAACAATTTCATTCCTTCAAATTAAAACATCAAACAATGTCATTCCTTCAAATTAAAACATCAAACAATGTCATTCCTTCAAATTAAAACATCAAACAATGTCATTCCTTTGTCTATACCATGTATTTTCTACACACATTTTTAACTACAAAGCGATAAAAAAAGGAAGAATATTTATTTCTAGAAAAAGTAGTAAAGCTTAATATTCCTTTAGACAGTGAGAATGGTAGTAATATTTCATAATTAAAACTGTTGTTATTGAATAGAGTTACTTACAAAATAAATTATTTTCATAATACCAAAACATAATTAATTCAAGAGAAATACTAAATTTTTCATGATCCTGCTACGTTCAAACATCCTTTATGGATATCTATAAAAAATGAAAGCTATACGACGACAACTTAATTACAAGCAGCTGAGAAAATGTAAAGCACATTTATTAGAGTGTGAGGAAAAGTACTATTTAAGGAAATGTTAAAAATGAAGATTTAGTGAAGTGAGAAAATTTCATTATGTAGTATGTTTAATAATTTGTTTCTAGAAATCTGAATCGCAACTCTTTGAGACTGTTGTCTTCGATTCACAATGCGAGATTCTGATTTCCTGAATATACATCGAGGACAACAGTCTATAAGAATTAATTTTTCAAATTTTTTTTATTAAAGGCATTCTCTGTAGGTACAAAAGAATGTAGTAAATTAGATATTTCAAATGCTTAAATTACGAGTCAACCTTTTCTTTAGTAATAAGTTATATTTTGCTCTGCATTGCTACAGATTGAAAACCGTAACCAAATGCTTTAAAAAGTTACGCACCCATGTGTGTCTTACTTTTAATTTGTAAATCAAATGAGTTCAGTTGATCTTAAAATAAGTGAACAAAACTATTTTCGAGTCTCGTTATTAATATACATATTTATTGTCCCCTATATTATTAATACTAGAATTTATGTATTAGTTATTAGTTGTAAGTTTTCATAGTAATATAGAAACGTCGCGTCGTTTAAAATTTTAGATTGCCGTGTTATTAATACAAAATTGCTGTAAAATTATTTTGAGTTAATAAAAATATAATTATTTATGAAAATTAAGTTTAATACTTTGTTTTGCTAAAACGTGACAAGAATAATTGATTTGACGCTGGTTTCAAATTCTTTAATTAAATAATACATTTCAAACATGAGTTGCAAGTTAAACCTGTTAAAATAATTTATCACGAAAAAATTCGCAGCTATTACAAATTGATTTTTGGAACACAATTAGTCTTTAAAACTACTATATTAATGTTCTTTAGTTACTGTACTTATAGCTGATTTGTTCTATTTTAAACAAAATTTTGTTAGGAAAGAATTAGAAACAATATTAAAATGAAATAACCTCGCTTTTATATAATCATGCCACAATATTCTAAATTCTTTAAATTTTAAGATTAGATAGGCCAATAGATCAAAGTAATATTATTTTTGATTTCCTATGAGATATAATAGTACTAAAAGATAGAATAGCTTTACAACCTTTTAACTAATTTTTTCCTTAATACTTTAATCTAACTCCCAAAATTAATGTAAAAAACAGTAGAAAAGAACAATCAGAAACGAAATGAAACCAAACTCATAAAATCTTCAGATATTTATGTCAATATTTCAAAAATCTTTTATTTACAATTTTCTTATATTAGATGAATCCCCCCAAAATACGGCCAAATTAGGAGAACCATTTCTTATAGTTGACACTTTCAACCGATGCTTTCCAGCCAACTCCCTCCCAAAGAAACCGTCTTAACTGTCCGGATAGCACAAAGCAATTTCGGGACAACGCGTTAAGACATTGAAGTTCTTTCTGCGACCATTAAGCTGTCAGAAACAAACAGATCTACTCACTACCCCATTTATCTTCCTTAGGGAAGTCTCTATGACAAAAGGTTAGGCAAAGATTGCCTCTTATTTTCCCCAGCATTTAATTCGCAAAAAAATCTCACATAGAAACGACCTAATAAAGTTTCGCTGTAAATCCCACTTCAATTTTAACGAGCTCATTTTGGAAGCAGCAGCAGAGGTCGATTCAATGGCTTCCATCTGCTTCGCTCTAAGATCAACCGCGGGTTTTTATTATGGCATATTTGAATAGGCCGAGATGGGCTTCGAATTCGAGGAGAGTTTTATCAAATTATTCTTCATGTCGTTAACTTTTACCGGACTTATTAAGTTTCTCATTTTCGATATATCAAGGGCTCGTTTATGCGTTGTTCATGAAAATGCTCTTTAAAATTTTTTATGATTTATTCTTACCTATTTACGTCATCCACTAGCAGAATTAGGGGTGTTCGGCAGACTAGCAAAATTGTATTTTGTTTATCCGAAAGCATCGGACAAGGGAGTTTGTAGTAATTTCCTTAAATGAACTTGATGCTTTTCAAAATTTTGTTTAGGTAATTGTTATAAGTAAACAGCATGAAATTAAGCGTGATCATTTGTAAGGAGAAATTTGGTGGAAGCTATTGAAGCATATTAATTTTTTAATATGCTGGAAAAGCGATCATAGAATAATTATGAAATCTGCAATCATTATTAATATTAGGTTGGAATCTATTTCATTTATTTTTATTGTAGAGTTTAGAAAAAAATAATTTATGTTTTGTTGACACAGGGTATTAAATGTACTGTCTATGAAAAACATTAACGCACATTTATAGGCGTTAAAAAAATCCACGAAACTTCAAATAGTTACTATGTTGTTTATTACAACTACTAAAATTATGAATTAGTGGATTCAGCTCCTTTGCATCAGACGACTCTTTTAGATTTGATTTTGTGGAAAATAACAAAACTATTTTATTGACTACAATGTTTCATTTTACATAGTCAAAATGGTAACAATACATGTGTGTGTACAATTATTTTTTCTTTCAAAAACCATAAAAATATAAAATTTCGTTAAAGGTAAATGCTAAAATATGTGCCAAATACCAACTAGTATGATTAAAATTGAAAATCATAGAATAGGACTTGTGTTAAATTTATATTTGCGAATAATTAGTTCTAAGTTCCAAAATACTTTTAAGTATAAAATTTTCGCGAAAAATGTGTCATTAAAAAAAATATATAGTCATTTTTTCGGTGTGCCCACAGTAAAAAGAACAAATATCAAAAGCAGGTAAAGCAGTCTTTATTAAAATTATACAGGGTGGCCCAAAAGTAGCCTAACAGTTAATGTTGTACCATTGGTAAGAACTTTGAGTTATTTAGAACAGGTATTTGACATAGTCGTGCTTAGTTTTGTTGGTTGGCTCAAGTAAAGTCGTACTACAGCGTATCTTATCCAAAAAGTAGCAATTCGTTGACTTCGATTGGTTTAGTTTCGAGATATCTTCGGTTTATTAGACCTTACCGAACAGGCTATCCCGGCCCCGTTTATTTGTTTGATGCTCTAGAAATATGCAAATGTCACCAGAGGACGTAACTTCGAATCCCGTCACCTGCCAAATATCCTATAAAAGGATTTGTGCTGGTGGAAAATTTATACTTTTGTTTATAGTGTAAACCATGGCTGGAAATTTGAGCAAGGAGCACCGACGGTGGATCCTTAAGACCTACTGGAAGTACGAAAATGCGGAGACTGTGCGTACGATATGGGAAAGTGAGTTTAATTTGCCTGCGCTTTCCCGTCATGCGATTTACAGCATCAGAGACAAGTTTGAAACCACGAGTTCCGTCGCCAATGCCTCGAAGTCTGAAAGACCACGTATGACGTTGACACAGGAAAATGAGATGAATGAAGCCCTTACATTCGTAAACAGTCCAAAGAAGTCTACGCAACAAGCGTCTCGGGAGCTGATGATCCCGAGGGCATCATTACAACGCCTGATGCACCAGCTGAACCTTAAGCCGTACCGCCCAAGACTGTTACATGACCTTCTTGAGGACGATCCTGACCGCAGATTACAGTTCTGTGAAATAATGCGAGATCAACTGACTGATCAACCAGACCTGCTTTCAAAAATAGTGTGGACAGATGAAGCCTGCTTTAAATTGTCTGGCCACGTCAACAGACATAACTCTGTGTACTGGGCCGACGAAAACCCACATGTCATTTTGACTACGCATTTAAATCAGCCAGACGTCACAGTGTGGGATGGCATATCCTGCGATGGTGTCGTGGGTCATGTCTTTTTCGATGGAACCGTTGATTGATTGATTGATTGGTTGGTTGAAATGAGATATGTGCTCGCCCAAAGGCTGCTTCATCTCAGTCATCCGGGGGGAGAAAAAACCCTGTAATAAAACACGAAAAAAGGCCTAAGGTTGGAGAATTTTTAGGATATCACTTATGAATTTGATCGTTGCGTACGTCTTAAAAGAAGCTCTTTCGGACAGATCAAAAATCCAACTAAATAGAGTGGAAATCCCCATTTTTTCTCTGAACCGATCTCTAGATAAATTGAATCGATCGCACGGAGAGAATACATGATCATAGTTTTCCGGAACCTTACATAAAAGGGCAGTCAGGTGAAATAGTAGGATCAGATTATGTAGTTTAGAATTTGTAGGGAAAGATCTCGTTCGAAAACGAGATAGCAAGACATCAAATTTCCTATTAGGTGGGAGAAGCAGGTGCTTTGCTTTGACAGATGCCAAATGGCTAAAAGATGAGGAGTATTTACTATCGAGCCAGAACTTGAGGCCTTCTTTAAAGGAAATGGTTTTTAAGGTCTGAGAGATATCTTCCAGTGAAACCAGTTCAAGGATAACTTTGTCTGGGGCCAATCTAGCTGCAATGTCTGCTCTTTCATTTTCCAAGATGCCCTTGTGACCAGGAGTCCAGACAAGATCGAGGCTTTTACACAGGTCGCATTTAGACAGAATAAGGTTATGAAGAGTAATGATTGCGCTATTGGATTTTAGATTTATTGACTGAAGGGCCGAAATCGTGGATAAACTGTCAGAGAAAATAACGTATGAGGAATCTGAATTAACATAAGAAATCACTGCAAGGATAAGAGCCAGAATTTCACCTGTGAAAATGCTGTTAATATTTGAAATACTACCTGAAACAGTACTATTATTAGCAAAGTCAATGGCAGCGATTTTGCATGAGCTATTTGTTTTTGAGGCATCTGTTGAGATAAAAATTGTGGATACACTAAACTGGTTTTTATATTCTAAGAAAAGTTTAGCAATTGTGGAATCCGAGAGATCTTTGGACTGAAAAGGATAACTATGTGAATGTATTCGGAACTTGTTGTTTTTAGGGCTCGGGAATTCTTTGGAGAGAATGTAATTTGTGTTGATACCTAACTTGACAGCGAGGTCGCTGAGGTGTTTTCCCAGGGTAATGGGACGTTGAAGACGGTTCACTTTGGCTAGATTCGAAAAAATATTGGGGAGATCAGACTTAGGACATGCAAACTGCTTGAAATAAAACTTTTGAGCTAAAAAGAGGTGCCTGTAAAACAGAGGAGAAACCCTTGCCTCCTGTAGGAGAACTGGAATTGGAGTCCAGCGAGGAAGACCAGTTGCAATCCTGATAGCCTGATTGTAGATGATTTCGAGTTTTTGTAAATCAGACTTACAGGAGGTTAAGAAAATCGGGCAACCATAGTCAAGTGAGCTTCTAATAACAGAGTTAACTATTTTTATGAGATGGAAGGTCCTAGTGCCCCAAGAGTTAGAAGCTATAGCTTTGATGGCATTAAGTTTTTTAATAGATTTTTTCTTTAAGTAGTTGAAGTGATGTTTAAAAGTTAGACTTGTAGATAAAATAATGCCCAGAATTTTAATATTGTCGACTGTGGGGATAGGTTGATTATTGAAGTGAAACCAATTTGAAGTTTTCACCATTTTGTTTGAGAAATTAATACTTTCACATTTTGAAGGGTTGATACTTAATTTCCAGATATTGCACCAATCATTTATGTTATTGAGGGTTAACTGAATTTTAAAAATTAATCTGTTGAGGTCTTTGTCACTGTGAAGAATAAAGATGTCATCTGCATAAGTTAAACAATCAACTTCATCGGGGATGACTTCGAAGATGTCATGCATGAAAATGGAAAACAGAAATGGAGATGTACACGCCCCCTGTGGGACTCCTAGATTACAAGGAAAGGGTTGAGAGACGGAGTTCCTCCAGGCAACAAAAATACTCCTATTGCTTAGGAAACGGTGGAAGAAGAAAGCAGCTTTGCCTCTGATGCCTAGGCTAAGAATTTTTACCATTAACCCGTCTCTCCATACTGTATCGTATGCTGCCGTGATGTCAAGTTTAATAAAAAAACAGTATTTGTTTTCGTTTTTTGCCAGGGTTATCTTATGATGTATTAAGGACAGTGCATAGTTGCAGTCTTTATGAGGAATGAAGCCACAAAGGTTGTTATGGAATTTTGAGGAGGAGGAACCGTTGATGGCTCCAGGTATTTGGATATGTTGATACAAGTTGTAGTACCACAACTGCAAGCACGGACCGACTTTGCGGAGTTGTTTTTTCAACAGGAGCTGCCCCACCTCACTATTCTTTGGTGGTACGACGATACCTGGATCTGACCTACCCGAATCATTGGATAGGGAGACGGGGGAGCATTGAGTTTCCACCACGTTCCTCGGACTTTACTCCCATGGATTTCTTTTTCTGGGGAGTAGTAAAGGATAAAGTTTATTCCAGAAAACCCTCCACAGTACGCCAGTTGAAGAAATTCATCGAT
Organism: Oedothorax gibbosus; assembly: GCA_019343175.1. Taxonomy (NCBI): domain Eukaryota; kingdom Metazoa; phylum Arthropoda; class Arachnida; order Araneae; family Linyphiidae; genus Oedothorax; species Oedothorax gibbosus. The sequence goes on from CM033272.1 coordinate 37,516,189, forward strand.
GATGCTTTTATGGGCATTCGTGACAACTTGAATTTGTGTCGTACTGTGCGTGAGAGTGTCGAGAATAGGTTGCAGGAAGGCATCAATGTCGAAGGTAGACAATTTGAGCACCTTCGGGATTAAGAATGTAAATATATGTATGTAAATAAAGCTGTCACTTTTGACTATGGTTCTTAATTACGATGCCTGTCGCCAATAACTCTCCTGTTGCTCTAGTACTACGATAATTCAACCAAACTAAACTTAACCTGTATTAAAATAACTGTTTCCGTATAAATAACTGTATACCTAACTAACTGTTAGGCTACTTTTGGGCCACCCTGTATAATACATCAAATTTATTCCTAATTGAATAAAGTATGCTTTTTAGTCATTTTTTAAAAATGTAATCATTTATTTAAAAAATATAGCTGAGCTAGTCATTTCCTCTCTAATTTCAATTTTAAAAAGCCAACATTACACAAACTTGTAACTTCTACTAAAAAAGTTCCTCATTTCACAGACTAATAGTTTTAAATATTTAATTCAATACATATGGGAGTTTTAATTTATTCAATACATATGGAAGTTTTAATTTATTCAAATTGTAAATGGTGAAGTTGGAGTACCATGTCGAGGCACAAATGGCATCATGAATGCAAATGATAAGGATTAAAAGTCAAGCGTTAAATTGAAATACCTTGACATATATGTAATATCACATCAAGGTAATTTAAATGATACCATGCTCCATTAAATTGAAACGGAATTCATGTTTAAAATTACGATCAATGTTCTTAGAATCTTAAATTTGAAAGAATTACAAACATTTGATACTTTTTTCGCAAGTGTGTACATATTTTGAAACAATAAGCTTTTGAAAATCGACATTATTCCTTTTTTAAAAAAACCTTGGAATTACACAAATAGAAGACAAGAAGTAGCACAAACAACGTCTTAAGCAAGTATATTTTGTGTGCTATGAAATGAATTATATTGCTATGAATTTTATATGTGCTGTTAAAAGTGTGCTATATTTTATCTATCTACTTCTAGGAAATTTTTTCCTATAAAGACACGGAGAAAATGTCAAACATTTTCAAAATTATACGAAATTCGCAAAGATGCATTCATTCAAAGTATTTTTCCCAGTTTAAGGTTGAAGAAATAAGATACTTCGACTGACATGGAAATAAGTTTTGAGTACGTTTTATTTTAGTGAGGATGAGTATTTAGATAATTATGAATATTTTCAGATTTTGGAGATTGGTGTCGATTAGGTATCTACTATATGTATATTAAATGGTTGTTCCATTATAAATGTAACCGCATAAAATACGAAAGTAACACAAAAATAGCTCTTTAATAAATTAGGTTGAAAATTAACCATTAACGAGACATCATAAATAAAAAATATGTCTTTTTTGTCACATATTTTTTATCTGTATTTTTATTAAAGGGTCCGCCATTTATCTAAATGATAATTGTTAAATAACCTATTGTTAAACCATGTAGCTATTTTAAATTGTAATCCGAAAATATTAATTTTGAAATTTTTGCAGTTTCCGACTTAACGAACCTAAGATAATTTTTTTTGATATTCTGTAATAAAATTATACAAATAAAATTTTGCGTTTTAGAATAAAAACCTTCATTCTAAGGCACTAAATGTCTAAATGCGTTGTCTATATTTTAGTTTTTATTATCGTGCTTAATATAAACCAGTTTCAAAGCATTGTCTTCTCTCATATTTGCAAACATCCGAAAAATATAAATTTATTAACATACATAAACAAAAACAAACAAGTTAGAATGTTCAATTTCAAAACAAGAGCTAACTTCTAAATATGGTTTATTATGTATTCATAACACATATATTTTACTATTTTTTTTTAACCTGTGTGAATTTCCATTCAGTTAGTTTAAATACGTAAACTTTATTTATTGACTATTATTTTTTTTATTATGAATAAAGAACAAAACCTATATAATTAAAAATGAAATATGAAAGGAATAATGGCATTTTCTCCATTAATGCAAAAAATATTTGTCCATGTACTTCCATTTATAAATATTAAACAAAAGTAAATCAAGTTGAGTAAATCTGACAAAGCAATAAAAATAGAATAAAGATATTTTAGATAAAAACATAAAATCAAAAACATTTAAATTACAATCTTACCAATTAATCCCACGTGCCTATGCTTACTTTCAATTTCTTATTTCACAAGACCAGAAAGTTCGCATCGTTTTTCTATTTTAAGTCTATGAAATCGTCTCAAAAATCATAACTTTCGAAAGAAAAATCACAGAAACTTTTAAAGTAATGGAATGACCTTCCCTTTCTATTCTGCGTATTTTGACACGTTTACCATATTTCTACAATTTGTGGTTCATACCGAGATAGATTTCAGTCAAATAGACACACATTTCCACATTAATTGTATAGATTAATGATACAATAAGCTTTTGTTATATGCCTGTCTTAAATTTCAATGAAGCATATGAGATAGTACTCCTGGCATACCCATAACCTAGGTTAGGATTATTTAGTACAATTTTATAAATTATTACTAAATTATCTTCTCTAATTGTCTCTAACTTTTTATAATTAAGTACGCTCCCGCCATTTCTCACAATTAAAATGAGTTCAAAATTTCAGAACCTCTTATTTTCTCGATCATAAAACACTTTTTAGTTTATTACGACATACATACACCCGAAACATTATTCAAACGAACATGAAAAATAACACCCATTCCATTCAAATGCTGCGTTCCCCTCCTGCATCCCCAATAAAACGTGAACATATTCCAAAATATGTCGCTCAAATTGTTTCCTTGAGTTCGCTTGAGGGGGTCATTTGAAAAACATCCCTTTTCTATCTTTCACCGACTCTCCCAAACTCAGTTTGCGCGGTGTCTTCTTCGGGCAATTTAAACTCGGGCCCACTCCATTATCGCGCACTTCGCCGGCGCCTCAGGTGGACCCGCGGGGGTTGTAAACTCTTCTCGAGTTTTGGAAGTGACAATTTGTTATTCGCCGACCTTCGCGGGGGCGGTATCTAAACCGAGAAGGGCGTCGATTCATCGACGGAAGTTGAGGCCTGTTTCAAGGGTGCTTGTAATGTTCGCCGTACTTACGGTATTGGAGGATCGCAGTGCCAATGTTAATCCAATTGGACTTCCACACATACGACGCACAGTGTGTCAAGATACCAAATTAGCTGGCATTAATTCACTGGAGTGATTTATAAAATTTTGTTGGTTGCATTTAATGTAAAATAGTTAATTATGAATAAATAAGTAGACTTTAAAGATATTTTTAGTAATTATTTTGTTTTAAATATAAGAATTCGTACTTTTTTTAAAACCAGTTTTCTATGAGACGCGGCGCTGTCAAATGCGAAAGAGTTTCAATTAAATAGCTTGATTCACTATCCGGGCCATTTGTACACTTTTTGAGATGTTCTAATAAAATAAACAAAATTTTTCGTGTATAGGGTTTTATACGCAAAGATTCTTTCTCATTAAATTATATAATTCCGTTCTTTTTAAAAAGTTCTTTTGAACGTAATTCTGCAATTAAAGATGCAATACATCAATCTTGAGACTCGCTGAAGAAGCAAAAAAAAAAAAATAATAAAAAACCCTTAAGAAGACATATATACGCACATATTTATCATAAGTTGAAAAAAGCCTGCTGAACTAATTTTACAATTATCAATTAAAAAACCCGAAATTCAATTATCGATTCTGATCGTATAATTTACTTCTTTTGGTAAATATATTCGGATATATTTTATGTGACATATGACTCACGATTAAAATACCTCATTAAAGTAGCCTGTAAATATAACTTATTCATAAAACGCAATATTAAGTTAATTGTATTAAAAAATTCTAATTTCAAGTCAAAATCCAGGTTTCCACTGAAATTTATGAAGTAGCAATGTTGCAGCAGCTAACGGCATTCATATATTATAGAAATTGTTAAAACATATGTAACAGAAAATTCTTTTAAACATTTTACATTATCTTCTTTCTTCGGTGTTCGTTACGGAGTTACGGGCACGTATGGTCAGCCGTTTGTTGAATATATGTAATGTGATTCATTATTAAATTTAAAACCTCACATTTTGACAGAATTATTTTTAAAGAAAATAATTATAAATATATGGTAATTTACTAAATTATATTATTTTTACCTTTTGTAGAACCGACCGAATAACGAAAATGTCTTTGAACTTGAATATTTACAAGTTATCAATTCTCATTTCTATTCCATTAAAAATACACATTTAAAGTAATGAATAATTTCTTTACATCAAAGTAGAAAACACATTCCTATGATATTCTTAAACAAAAGACAGAAATACAATATTATTTTTTATTGTTTCTCAATCGTTCACAATCTTTGCTTCATATCTGAAAGAATAAAATAGAATTCGAAAAATTAATCAGGTCCAAACAAAAGAAACTGCGTCTAATAGTTTATGCTAATGGTAATAGTGGTCGCTATATTTTCTTTGTTCCACAGAAACAATTAAAGTTGTTTCTTTGCGGGAAAATAAGCATCTTTTGAAATTATAGCTACGTTAATATTCATGGTTTGTGCGCCACCTGTTCAAAGTATACTAATTAGTTAGCTTAGTTTTGTGTGCTAACGGTACGACAAAAGAAGGTGAATACAGAATTTCAGCGCGAGGGAAAATATGCGTGAAAAATCAGGTGAGTTTAATACGTAAGATAGAAATTTTAGTAGTAGTATTTGAATTTTTTCATTTATTTAAAATCTTTATTTGATTTTATTTCTTAATCAGATTTACTCAACTTGATTTATTTTGTTACAAATCTAAATAAATGAAGAATATAAGTAATTGGGTTCTTTATAAAAAATCTATCACATTAGACGCTTCAGGTCTGTTTCCTAGTCCGTGGATCAATTGTGAGATATGTTGTAGAAGATTGGGAGATACTTGTTATAATGTTTCTTGCCTGGAATGGAGATAACTATTCCAGATCTGCACATTGTGCATTTTCACAGTGGTCTACAGTGAAGTCCTCAAACTCTTAAAAGAGACAGGATCTAGTCAGCCATAACATTAAAAAAACTCAATATGGAGGGTTATAATATGCTTATAGTTTTCAGACTAGTGTGGAGGGGGATTAATTGGCATAAAATAAAAGTTTACATAATATACAAGTCACCGTTATTAAGGACACTCTCGTGCAACGCCGAATGTATGAAGCTAGTTTCTAATATAAGCATATTTATGTGACAAAAATAACAAAACAGTGTAGGGTAGGGTTAGGTACATATATATTCCGGCTTGTGTGTTTGATCAGAGACCCGCTTATTCGCCTTCGTCAAAGTAGGACAGACACAGAAAGAATTTTTACCGTCACAGAGAAAGGAAGTATACCCAGGGCGAAGGCGGGAATCGAACCCGCACCCGTTACAGCACGCAGACTGCTAGCGTAGTGGTCCAAACCACTCGGCCATCTGGGCCCCAAAACAGTATAACAGTAGTCCTATCTTTGAACTTTGGAAAAGTTACTCACAACAGTCAATGCCATTATATTTAGTTTACATTACAAGGTGACACACGTATGTCTACATGACATTTCCGAGTAGCCTTATCTATGAAAACAAATATTTTATAAACTTTTATATGCATTAACACCTTGAAAAAACATGTGATATTCTCTATCTCTATTCGTTTCGCATTGTAAATTAGTGACAGAAGTGGTTCATTTCCACTGAGCTAAAGAATACTAACCTGGAGTGATGACTTCTGGGAGATTTACAATTAACCGAACGAGCGCCGCGGAGTGATACATAAAAGCTGGAAGTAGGCAAAAAGACACTAATTCGACCCTTTTGCCCAACTCATTCTCCGCTGGTTAACATCGTTTTACACTGTCGATTTAATCATCGTGTTTTTATGTAATGAATTTCCTTTTTTTGATGTAGAAGAAATTATATTTTTTTTATGGTAATTTATTTTACAAACGCTGGGAGTCGCTAAAAGTAGCAAGACATTGGAAGAAAGTCCGTATTCAATTATCATTTCTAGTGTCAATATAATTCTCCATTGACGACAATCCATGTACAAGCCTGATTACGATTGGGATTTCTTAAGTTTTAAAATTAAGAACAAATAATGGCTGAATTTTATTATAATGAATTACGAAAATATAAAGTTTTGTCAGGAATACAAAAGAATGAAATCAAAGTAAAAATCGTACTTTACTATAAGTACCTTCCCGTAAATAACATCGATATTTATACCGTATTTTTCTTGGTGTATATGTTAGATATACCTGGTATGAAAACTGAGCTAAAGAATACTGGCTTTAGCTCAGTGGGTATAAATACTTTTTTACAACTGCAGGTTGCTTAATCGTTCTTTAAAAATAGGCACTCAATTTCCACTGAATATCAGCTCAGTGTAAATTCCTGTTTTGATTTGGAAACAAAAAGTTCCTTCACTTTAGTATTTGTTTATAAGTAGATAGTACCTTATCCAAATTCTTTTTTATGAGTACATATATCTTACTCATTATTTGAAAATAGTCTTAATAATAAATATCTCAATATATGATCTTATTAAAAAAAATAATGTTATTAAATATAACTTTTATATCTAATTTAAATGTGATGATATAAATTTGAAAACAATGATTAACAATGTTAAAGCTGCATTGTTAATTTGATTAACAATGTAGCTTTTCAATAATGTTCTGCGTGTATTCAATAAAGTTATGACATATTTTAGTTATTTTCTTTAAAAATTATCTTGTTTTTTATTTTTGTTGTCAAAATGTTGAACATGGTACAAATTTATCTTTTTACAAATATCCAAGAGTAATCAACCAATTGAAAAAATGTGAGTTTAACCTTAAATATGGATGAGAAGTGCAACTGGAGTTAAGACAAAGCCTTATTAGAGACGTGTAAAATTTAAATTTGTTTCCAATACAAGAATAAATCTCTAATTCAAGGGGATTAAATGTGTGATGAGTTGGAAGTATGTAGAAATAAATTCCAAGTAAAATTCAAATGTATATTAATACAATTTTTTTATTGCATTTATATGTTTTTGACCCTTCTAAATATAGAATGCATAAAAAAGTTTTCGTAATTTTTTTATAAATTCAATATGGTTTTGAATTAGGCGAAATGATCACAGTTCCAAAACGGTTTGAAAAAGTGATCAGGAAACATGGAATTTTTTTTTATTTGTCAATGGATTATGTATGGAAAGAAGTAGAACAATTAAGAGAATTATATTGTCCAACAAATATTACATTAAGATAGGAATAAAAGAAATTGTGCCTGATTGGAAACTGTAACCCTAACGTCCCATGGTACGTAACACTCAGCGCCTAATGCGTTTTACCACTGCCGTGAGGATATGCTGCGCGGTCGGCTATCATTTTCGGATGTTCGGTAAAACGTAATTGCACTCGCGTAAAAAAACACTAAATTTTCAATCGAAGTTCGAGAAGTCAAAATTTTCGATTAAATCTTGCATTAGGTTAAAGGTGATAAATAGAAGATGAAAAATTTGAAGGAAGTATACGAAAAAATAAAAAAATATAGCAAAATGAAACTGAAAAATAGTTCTTCTTTTGCCTACTCGCACGCATAAACAAAGATTGAGGTGTGAAGCGGTTTCGGCGCGCTGACTACTCACTCCAGATCAGTATTCTTTAGCTCAGTGTTCATTTCCTACTGCAAGTAGTTTTCCTTGCAACCAAACTCAAGGAGTCGTGAAACCAGTTCTACAGAGCCATTGTATCTAGTTAATATAAGCTTGAAGGTATAATGCAGAAAAAAAAAATACATCGATATACTCTTTACTGTTTTGCCCTTATTATTTTTTACAGCAATTCTTAAGGTGTATATTTACATAAAACAACTAGTTTTTAGTATTGTAAGAAATATTACAGAACAGATCGTTTATGAACTTAAAATATGTATACTTAGTGTATTTTTACGATTACAAAACTGTTTAGAAATTTGTTTTCGTAAATCAATTAGAATGAGATCTTTTTGGTTAGATAGCTAAATAAAAATTGACAACATAATTTAATAGTTGTTTTAAGTGTTCAAGAATGCAAGAATAGAAAATATCTTTGATCTTGTTACGTAATATTTCTGGTTCTAAAATTTCTATAACAGAAATTTTGGATACGCCCATACGTATGTACTTTTATACGTCCATTAAGAAATTTCGGTTTCAATGCATTATTCCAAAGAAACATTCATATTCATAACAAAGTTTCATCTGAGAAACATTTCATATTTCTGTTTTTATATTCCTGTTTTTCTATTTGATTCTATTTCCTTACTAATACCATTGTAATAAGCTATACGGTATTATGAAACTTTATACGTTCAGATAAGTTTGTATGCTATTTTATCTTTTTTACTCTTTACACAGATTTGTATTGATATAAGCAATGTTTAAAGTCTTAGTTTAGCTTTACCAGAATAGTTTTATGCTATTCTCCATAAATTCTTAACTCTTTTAAGCTAATAAGCTTTAAAAGGATTACAAAAAAGTACAAAGGTTTTGAAAAGTACCATTGCTTTGTTTAGCTGAAATCCTCTTTTAAAAGTTGAAATTAAAAAAAAACTAAGATTAAAAAACACCAGGTTTAATTTTTCAAAAAATTCTTCTATATTTTTAAAGTACATATTACAGATATTTTTTGCAATTTGAATAGTTTACATAACTTATATGATGTAATAATTTTGTTAAAGATTGTATATTTAAATACTTAAAAAGTAAACACGTTTACTCTAAATAAGCGATTGCTGACAGTAAATGCCATACAATAGGTATGGACACATAATACCAGTCTATTCATGTAAGGATTACATTAATAATTGTGTTGAATTGACACTAGTCTTGATTTCATGAATAAATCCAGATTTCATAAGCCCAAATCATGTTGCCTTGGTGGACAGTGGTTCTAAACATGCCTGGACCTGATCTGCAATGTTTCGGTGATTTATTTGATTTAATTGTCATTAAGTCCTACGGCACCAATTAGCTTTGTAATGTGGTTGATTTAATCCGAATATAAATCCCAATCCTTTGAAGGTTCATTATTCGAGGGAAACCCAAAGCAAGTTTTCTCTCCAAACGCTAATCCGTTTATTGTTTTAGTTGCACATGTCAATGAACCTGTGTGCCTGTTCAAAAGATCTCATTCAGATTTAAATTTGCAACCATTTAATGAAATGAAACGGACAGGTAATTGCATTCATGGTGAAAATTGGTTTGTTTAAAACAGTATACTCACACACTGACAAACGGAAAACGCTGAAACTACAGTTAAACTTCTATTTTGTACCAGACGGTTCAGACTAATCTAGGTCTAGCAATAAATAATTAAAGTAGTTGCGACAAAGCACACAGTGAGTATTGATAAACATGATATTGAATAAGAAAATGTCTGTTGATTTCATTAGAATCTATTACGTATAGTGAATTTATTAAATCTTTAAACAGTACTCAGATGAACTCACATTATAGGTGTTATTTCAGCAATATATTGAGTGTTCAAATATATTATGACAGAAGTTTAAGTTGAGGGAAGGCGAAGCTTCTATTTTTAAATTTAAGGGAATCTATTAAACAAAATAGTTATTTGTATTAAAAATATTTTAAGTGTAGTGTCTGCAAAAAATTAGGTTATACATTAATATAAATTTTTAAACTGTTGTTACGTAAACTAGATAGTAATTGATTCTTTTAAATAAAGTCTGCTTTTAAAATGTTTGTAACTTTGATGTGTTTTTGATTTTATGTGAAATATTTTAGTAGCTTTTACAAAGATGTAATTTTATAATTAAAAAATGAACACCCTGGTAATGGAGCAATAGAGTAACGAAAGAAAAAATGCACTGACAGATATTCGTAGTACCAGTAACCTCAGGTACTCATGGCGAATTTGATGTATTATAAACATCAATTTTTATTATTACAACTACATGGTACGTAAGTTAGTTAGAATGAATTCTCTAATATTTTTGTTTTGTTTTTTATTCTGGTATATATTTGGTAAGAACCAATTTTCTAGAATCTTATATACTATACAACATTTCAAACAGAAATAATTGCATATTATATTTGACTTAACCAATATAATCAAAGCACTCGATTCAGGCACCAATTTGAAAAGTTTTCCATTAGGCTCTTACTAAAATAAACAAACACAGATAAATTTTTAGGACTTTTAGGTAATAGCAGCTTAGTTTTGCAGTTTCTATATTTAAAAGGATTAAGAATGCTCATTCAATGTAAATCTATTTAAAAGTATTAATGAATAAAATATGATAGTGTAGCATCACGTGTATCACACATAGCTAAAAAAAGAAATGTGTTTGAAGACTTTACTTTTAAAAAGTCTTCAAAGGAAAAATATTTATCAAAAATGTTTCTTAAATGCTTTAATTGACTTTTAATGGAAGCTAAAGTTAAAGACCCTTAAAACAAACTCTGACAATCAATTGTATTAAGAAAGCATATTTTACATAGGCTTTGAACAGGAAGGGTTTGTTTAAGGTTCTTTGTTTGTTTAGTGATATTCCTTCACATTGGTAGCTGAACTTTGTATTTTTTGAGACATTATTTGCTTGAAGTTAAATTTAAAGTAAATATAGAGTCCGGAAACACATATTCGTTGCACTTGTCATGTCAAAAACAGTCAGATAATTACAAATATTATTTTTTTGTAGGATTAATAATTGTTTGTTATTATTAATTATTTAAATAGGAGGTTTTATTATTCTCTTTCCTGTTCGTTTTCCGGTGTATTTAACCCGAACTAGAGTGCGATTAAGGATTTAAGACAAAACATTATTATAAAAATGTTTGTAACAGTAACGTACCTTAAAAACTACTTATCAACTATACACAGCTAAAAAATTTGGAGCAATATTGCACCAGAATCCTGGAACTTTCTAATTGCCACCACTATTTGAAGCGTTGATTTAACGCTTTTGAGGTGTATCAAAGTTCTGGTTATGCCACAAAATTAGTAAGTTACTTTTCCAAATAGTGGTGTCAGCTAGAAAGTTCCAGTATTTTTATGGAAAAGACATTTGACTTCTTAAAAAGGAAGGAAAGAATAAGTCATACACTTTTGTCCAAACTTTTTAATTATTATTTTTATTTCCAAATGTTAAAGAGTACAAGACTTTGGCCAATTTCTTTTACCTAAATTGTTAAGTAAAACCCATTCATTTAGCCAAGATTAACTATATCGACCAAGGCTTAATAACAATCATTAAATTAATAACGAAAAATTAAATTGATCCAAGATCGATTGTATCTATAATAAATTTATCAATAATATTTTAAATATATTCTAAGGATAGAACTAAGTCGCATTCAATTAAAGTTTAAAGACCAAAATAAAATACTCTTAAGGTCTCAAATGAATAACCTGATATCAAATCTCAAGTTTTAAAAGTTTCACATTTTATTAAAAATTAATAGTTAAAGAAACTCCAGTTGCCCCACTTACCTCTGCAGTTTAGTTGAGATGTTATAGAAAATAACACTGTAATCTTTACTTAACTGCTCTTTTTATTTACTTTGGAGTCATACGAATACATAGTTATATTTAGGAGTTACCTAAGTTGTAACTTTACCTAAGTTACTTAAGACTTTTTTTAATAGTTTTCTTTTCTGTATATGTGCATTGATATTTAGTAGAATTGTCTAAATATTTTGGCGTTTTTTGTATCATAATTTTGTGTAATTATATATGTTTTAAATTATAACAATTCTCACGGAGAAAATCATGTATTGAATCTCGCCTCTTCGTTTTACTGTTAAGTGAAACATCATAGGCTTTTCTGAAATATGCTATTAAAAATGTTGAGATACATTTGAGGTTAACACAAATTGCTAAAATAAAGTTTAACTTTTTGATTTCATACCACAAAGTAATACACAAGCTTGATATTCTTGCATCTGATTGTTACGTTATTGTAACGCTTTTTACACGCAAAGACTTGAATGAGTTGTTGGTCGATGCTTATTTACACTTAATATGTGTTTTTGTCATTATTCACACTTTGTAGCTTAATTTTACTAAATTACGATTACCTACCAACCGTAAGACGAGTTTTTAAAAGAACAAAAACAAAGACCAGTTGTTGGCGAAAACAAACGAACACAGTTTATTGCAACCTCAAGTCTTCGGCAAAGCTTTATGAATGCACATCCAATAGCAAAATAACTGAGTTAGTTTCACCAAAGTGTAAGTGTCAGTTTAAAAAAAGACGAGTTTCAAATGTTTAAGAACACGTTTAAACATGTAATGTTTTAAATAAACAAATTAAAATAGTTATCTCTAGTTAAAATGATCTAGAAAAAAAATATTTTTTTTTTACTTTACTACAATTTATTTTTCTACGATATAGGCCAACATTGTTATAATTATTTTTGTTGTGAAACCATTTTCTTTCAACCAGAGTATCTCGTTGGTTGAATCTAGGCACGACGTACTCAATTTACACGACCGGAGAAGCTCTCTCAAACAGTAGCGTAGACTTAGTTTGACGTTACTCTTCCGAGTGTCGTTGTTCCGAAGATTTAGAAGAATGATCTTGAAACCTGTTCGCAACCACTCGTTTACGGCTGACTATATTTTTAGGGTTCCGAACAAGTTAGGCACTCGAAACAGTGACGTCAAACTTTCCTCACGCACGTGTTTGAGAGAGCTTATCTGGTCTTGTAAGTTGAGTATTCGGTGGGCTAGATGTTCGTGATATAGATAATAATCAAACTCGTTCGGAATATGTACTAAAAATAAGCTTTGATCTAATTAAACCTCGTGTAACATAAAAAAAAACAAAACATACATAGTTGTTATCCAGTGCACCGACCAAGTGCTGGTTACTATTTTGTGTAACCGAGCCGTAGCAATGTCCCTGAATTCACCCGCAAGCCATGATTCTGATGTTTACAAAGAAGGAGTTTCGAGGATTATATCCGTAGTGCGATGCGTGGCATGAAGTTGACAGCTATGGCAATATCAATTTCGCAAGCATCTCATACCCTACACTTTTTCTCAAAGAAAAAGGTGTGGTTTGACAAAGTTTTATAAAAAAATAATTTTATATTTCAGGAAAGTTTAGCTTATGTTGAATTATCGTCGCACTAGAGCTATATGAGGGCTATTGGCGACGGGCGTCATAACTTAGTACCACAGTCAAGTGACGAGCCGACACCTGAGTAAGCAACCAAAGCAACCGTTAAGGGCGACATCGTACGCAGCGTTGGGACTTTGGAGCATGTTTAACGTGTACTCCCCCTACACAGGGTATTATTTGTCGGGCATTTTTGGATGCACGGGCCGTTTATAGGTCGGCAGTTATTTTGGCGATGCCCGGACCCGAACCTGGGACCTTTCGCAAGGCGAACGCCTTAACCGACTGGGCTACCCAGCCCCTTTCTGGAAAGGGTTAGAAGGGTAAGTTTAGGAACCTAACTCCTGCTTTCGGTTTCAAGCCTCTGAAAGATAGAGCCTAAACACAGAAAATATACAGTTTAAAACTTTAAACAATCTATAAAATCAACACCTGAGTGATCATCCAACGCATGGGGTACATTGAACAGATGCGTCCGGAAAAAATTCTAGATTCTTGAAAAAAAAGTTTTTTTGTTGAATTTATAACTACAGAATCCGTTTATAGAAGGCTAATGTCTAATGCTGTATTTAATTTAAGAACCTGATGGTATGAAGTCCATTATAACTCTTCCCTTTACATTTACAAACATAATTGCAAACTCCCAACAAGAAGACGGATGTCCAATTACAATCCTTTGACGAAACCCAGCATTTTTATAATACCATTTTAAATTCTTTACAGATGTAGCATTAACTACCTTAACAGGCAAACTAGCTGTTCAATCATTTATCGTCTCTTTTACAAATAGAGTTTTTAAAAGCCGATCTAAAATAAGATTTCATTTCATTGAAACGCATGGCATCTCGTTTTCTTTCTCTTTGAAATGAGAAAAAGCACGTTGTTTTATAGTATTTAATTACTAAAAAATTTGGACTAAACCCTCTTAAACTGAATAAAAGTACATAGATGATACACTAACAGTGTCTTAAAATTATTAATAAACTTATGTCAGTAGAGTGCAAAAAAAAAGAGGTGAGGTACTTTCAAAATGAGTATGGTCAACCTATATAAAAGGCCTCCGACGTTGTTTTTTTGAAAACTCGCCAAAATCGCAATATGATACAAGCAAAACACATGCATTAATATTATACTTTTTTAAAAATTCAGTTAGATATTTTATTATTAACTTCCGATTGAATATTAATTAAATAATAATATTTGTGAAATATATGAGATTAATCTAACTTTATTTATTAGTTAATTAATGGTGATTATTCATCTGTACTCTTTTTGCCTGTTAGTATAGACAGGTAGTTTTTTTTCTGGTAGTATTTAAATTGAGTTTTCGGTCTTATTCCGATAATGTCGTAACACGATGTTTGTATGTTTTGGACCCGATGAGCGTTTTAGGCCTTGTATTGCATTATTTTTGCATTTGATTACGACATTTAAAATAATAATGAGTTGTTAGACAAAAACCGAAAAAAACTTTAGCAGTAACAGTTTCTATCCTCTCTTTTCCAGAGTAATCTATATTTTAGAATCAGTTTTACTCAAAACTAAAGTATCAAATACACTTTTGTCAACGAAATACGTAGAAATGTCTTTCGGAAACAAATTTTAAAATGATAAGAGATTTTAAGGGTGTTTTTGAAAACATGTTTTTTTTGTTTGCTGATCTCTTTTAGGGCAAGGTAAAAAATAACATGATTCGCGTTATTAAATCAGAAATATTCAAGGATAGAGGTTTCTATTTTGTACAAATCTTTTGAAATGTTTTTGATACGAAACTTTTTATTGAAAAAACTTTGTCATTAAATGAGATATGTTGCATTTTAAAATGTGTGGAAGAATTTTTGATGAACTTAGATGCTGAAAAGATTTTTTTTATTTCCAGAGTTAGTGGGAGTAGGGTTTTTAGTTTTAAAGTAAAAGTTTAATGGGGGAGACCGCGGCAAGTTTTCCTATGGGTCAAGTTTTTCACCTGGCCTTATATTAAAAAAAACACTAAGGGGTACTATTATATATTTTCTGGTATTCTATTCTTTGTTATTTTAGTTTAAAATAAAATGTACATAAATATAATAAAACGGGTTTTCGGATGCCTTAAATATATGAAGAATAGTTGAAAAATTTGCTTTATACATTTTTGAGAGATTAGGAAAATGGTCCCTGATACGCATACATGGTCTCTAGTTTAACGTGATTGCATTTAACTAATACTCACAACCAAAAAGTCTATTTACTTTTTGAAAAAGTAGTTTGTAAATAAAAGTGTAAGGACGGCAACGATACCCTATTTTCTTTTAAAATAAATAAAAAAAAATATAACCAAAATGAAAAAAAGAAGAAAACATTGAAAACTAGCTCCAGTTTCCCCTACTATGAATTCAGATTTAGTAATATTTTTGATGTCTACGATGAAATTAATAAAGTATTATGCCAAAAATTATTTGTGCCTAAAAGATTTTCGTATGTTTCAAATATAAAGAAAAGCACCACTTTTATTGAAAAAAAAATAAATAATTAGTATTGTAAATTTATATTTTTTAAAATTAAATAAAACTTTGTAGACACCAACTTTTAATATGATATATATTTTTTAGATTTTTACAAATGGCCTCAAGATATCCAAAGAGAAAAAAATTATGCAAGCTGGTTTTTAAAACATTCTTAAAACAAACTGCAGATCTTAATTAAGACTTAATGAAGGCATTTTTTCAATATTTTACAGCACGAACCTCTTCAAAACTGTATTTATGTCCGACGCTTAATTAAATTTATATTAATTAAAACTATGTATTGATAAGAAATTCTGAAGACCATAGTTTTATACTGAAAATTCAATATTAAAAAAATGAATTTAACAACATTCTAGGAAAAAAGGTATGATAAATATAATTCTGAGAAATTTTCTAAGCTTTATATAAAAATTTGATTTAGATATGTTTCAGAGGTTAAACCGATAAATATAATCTTAAGCAATAACATAATTTCCATTATCGTCAATAAGATATTTTGCACACTTCAAAAATTAAGCTACTTATGTTATGTGTTAAAGTTGTTATAAATTTCTTTTGTTGGCTGATTTTTTTTTAGTTTTTTTATTAAGTAGTCTTAATTTATTTTACATTATCCTTAATATCTTTTTGGATGAATCGCAAATCTAACAATAACCCCAAAAACTAAATGTGCAAAATGTAAGATTTTAAAATTCTTTTAAACGCTGTTTCAAATGCTTCTTGTAATTTACAGAGATAATTTCAAAGCATTTCTTCAGTGGCGCGACAGCCCAGGATGGGCCCTGGCCTATCAAAGCAATTTAACGATTTATAAGCATTTAGCATTCGAAAATTTTTAACGATAATTAATTATATATATATATATAATATATATATATAATTATATATATATATATTTATAATATATTAATATAATATATTATATATATTATTATATATATATATATATATATATTATATAATATATATATATATATATATATATATATATATAATATATATATATAATATAATATATATATAATATATATTATATATATATTATATATATAATATATATATATATTATACATAAAAAAATATAAAATTATATATATAAACATACCAAAAAAAAAAAAAAACACATAATACAAAAAGAGAGAATCTTACCAACTGGCGCTAAAGCTGCCATAATCAGTAAAAAACAAAATAACGAAAAACAAAAAAAAAAAAAGTAAAACAAAAAAATGAAAAATATAAAAAAAGATATGGAAAGAAACCAAAAATAGTGGGAAGGCCATTTCATCAGGAGGTAAAAACCTTACGCCACTATTAAAAACAATACACTTTTCTGTATTGGGATGGACGAGAGTCAAATAAAAAAATCCCAATTTTACCCCGAAGTGTACTGTGGAATTTCCAGAAGAGAATTTAAAAACAAAATCAAAATTAAAAAACAAAATCAAAAACATAGGTAAAGACAAACTTACACAAAAGCAGATGAAGCGAATAAACAACCCGAAACTTTGAAGCCAACCGCTTCTCACAAAAATCCGAACTAAAAACTTAGATGAAACAATTGACAGTTACAGTGTAGAAATTAAGTGCGGTGAAGGAAAAATATACACTATGAGTAAAAATTTAGTGACGTCCCAAAGAAAATTTATTGCAGATACTTCTTTATAAATTTTGTAGGGAATTGTTGTTGATAAGTGTACGATGGAGGTCAAGTGTTTGGGAATTTTTAAAGTTATTGACGTTTGCAGATGATATTAATGCGATGTAGGTGATTTATAATGCAATTTCTATAGACTTTAACAGAAAGATTAGAATTCCAAGGAATAAGTCGAATAACATCAAAATTAAAGTCATTACGTTATCATAAATGTTGGTGTTTGGCAGAGTTATCTGAGACCTGAATTTGTATGTCTAAGAATTGTAATGAAAAAAAATAGAGCTATTGGTTTTCTTAAGAAGAAGTTCTGATGGGTAAATTTGTGCCAAAGGTGTATAAAATCAGGATAATCAA